>CM075814.1:46580270-46897777 GCA_037975025.1 Excoecaria agallocha | reverse complement strand
TTTTATTTCCCAAACATGTAACGATTTCGACCACAATAGACATGGAAGAATCTGACTATGTCTGGTTGAATCGCAAGCAATCAAGAAAATAAATATTTAAAAGTTTCCATAAGAAGACTTGAAATGAATTGGAAAAATGTAAAGCCATGATGATCCATACGTGGTTAACATGCACGTAAAAGCAAATCAATGAGACAAATGTAGAGTCCAGATGTAGCTCAAATAATAATCAATACATATTATTAGGCAACGATGGGCACCTTCAAGAGATGGTAAAAAGAAAGACGGGAAACCCATCAATCAGATTTCCATTCTCCCGTTGATTTTCCAGACATGTAACAATCCCTACCACAATGAACCACAGTAGGCATCTGACTATGTCTGGCAGAACCATGGACCTAAAATAACAAACTGAAATAAATGCTAAATGCATATCATAGGCCAATGACCAGACCTTCGAGGGGCAGTTCACATAGCATCAGTTCATTCACATCAAGGACATGTAACCTGTCAAAATGAAAAATAAAATAAGTACCTTGGATCCAGGAGAGAGATCTTTATTAGTTTTCTTAGCAGATGCGAAAACTAAGTCACAGTTTTTCCTGCTCTTGGCAATTTCACCACCGTAATCACCAGTTGGAAAAAAGACACGACCTTTTGTAGAAAACCGAAGAGATTGAACACAGTGAATGGGCGAAACCGCCATTACAACTACAGGAAGATAATAACTTTCTGTTCCCCTTTTCTCCTCACATTAAAAACTCATCCTGGAAGTGATCAAACCATGGAATAGACAAAAATCAAATAATGTGTCGCAAAATTGGATCTCATACACACAGAAAAGAGCAAGAAAACAGAATTGCAATATGTATGGCCGAAACTGCAAATCTATATTACCTCCTTGCAAATAAGGAACTTCACCCCTCTAATCACAGCGGCCCGCCGCGCTTCTGTGTTCAACTGAGTCGCTGCGTAGGGTTTTTAAAGAGTTGTGGAGTTCTAAAAATTAATTAAAAAATATCTAAAAATTAATTAAAAATTTATTAATTAATTTATTAATTTCGATTATATTAACTTTATAATTAATTATAAAAATTAAATATATTTAATATAAAATTAATAACAAAATATTAATTATGCACATATAATAAATAAATAATTATAATAAAAGAATAATTTTAATATTTATTTGTTAAAAATATGTATTATTAATAATATTTTGGAAAGATATATTATAATATTAATAAATTACAAAAATATTAAAAAATTTTAAATGTAAAATTTAAAATATAATATATATAATATATATAATCAATTAATATAAGTTTTCAAATATAAAAATTATAAATCTAAATTTTTGATTTGATTAATTTTAAAATCGGTTCGATTTCGAATCGATTTTCGAATTAATCAAAATTTCAATTTTTTTCTCACCTTAGCTAAGATTAAAAGATTTAAAATTTAAAAGCTAACTTTTTTTTGAATAAAAAATATCATTTCATTAAAGTAACTGTTGAATACAAGTGGAGGAGCAGAATAGCTAACTCCTGAAGAAACAACAAAGATCCTAGTTAAAACATAAGCAAGATAATTATCAAATCTTCTAACAAACAAAAAAAGGCAATTATCAAAACTAAAACTTACATTTAAGCAGTCCTTAACAATGCAACCAAAATGGAAAATATAAGAGTGAGGCCTAGTAAGAGCATGAAACAAAGTAAGATTATTTGTTTCCATATGTAAATTCTTGAAACCAGCCGACTTCATCCATCCCAAAGCCTCCTTCATTGATATAGCTTCAGCTAATAAAGGATCAAGAGGGCAATTTATTGTCCCATAGCCCATAGAAACAAAGCTTCTTGAGGCATCCCGACAAATCCAGTCAAACCCCACACAGTAATTTTCTTCAAAAATTGCAACATCGTAGTTACACTTTAAGAAATTAACAGGAGGAGGAGACCATATCTCCCGCTCGAGAGGATTCGAAGATGGGTTAAAGACAAACTCTTTTTAATGAACCACCAGCCATTGATTCAGACAGCTATTAGCCAATCACATGACAGCCCCATTGCTATAGTTTGTTGTTGCCAAATAAATTTATTCCTCCTAAACCAAATTGCCTAAACAATAAACAAAGCTAGATAGAGCTCATCTCTCTGAAGAGAGGAAAACCAAAAGCTCAAAATGTCAGCTACCTAATTATTGGCATCATAACAGGCACCAAGTGTAACACCATTATCACTCCTAACACTGTACCAGTGTACCCAAGGTCAGAAATTTTTTTCCAACTTATTCCTTATATTACATTACCATACACTTAATTATTTGATAACAATTTGCCGAAGACCTATAACTGTCCAAATTACTATGCATTTAATAAAATTTTTGCAATATAACGACTGTACATAGTACTAGCCCCCTGAAATGCAGACAATTCACACAGCCTTTCAAAGGCACAACAATCAATAATAACAATTATCATAATTCATTTCATCTCATTCATAACCAGAATATAGCTTTACTAAAATAACTCATGTTTAATATTTATATCACCAACTGTAAATTTATATACATATATACATGCCAAATCCATACAACAAAAACTCTTAAAAGAAGTCTTGTAATTTGTATTCTTACTCCTGCTCTTGTGTAACACCCGATAGCCGGACATTGGTCCGAGTACCGGTGTCACACTATATTGCGGTGGTCCATAAATTATCATTAAATTATCCATCAGTAACATTCAATACTTTAACCATTAAGTCGTGGGTCCCACATTTTAAAATATCTTATTAATTAATCTATAAAAAAATTGGGCAGCATAACGGCTGAAACCCAAATTCTGCCTTCCTGCAATAGTCATAAAATACTCCCAAAATGTTCACAACATCCAACCCAACCTCCACAATATATATATATACTCCACAAAATCAGCCAAATACAGAACAACGGCCATTTCTAAAATTTTACATATAACCATACATATATACAGTATAATTCCTACGCTTAGCCCATCTACTTATTTACAGTACATCACATATATATAAAAGTCCAAAACTATATACAGTCCCCAAAACTAGCCATGTTGTCCTATAACGTAACATCCATATGTACATGCTAAACAAAATCATAAAATGTTAGGTTCTTCTTTCATCGATTCCCTTTCAGTACAATCTCAGTCTCGATCTGTCTCCTGCGTGCAGTACAAAACCACACGCTAAGTACAAAAGTACTTAGTGGTGAACATAAACTTAAAACCCTAGAATTTCACTACAGTTCATTATCTGTTTTTATCGGTTGATTTCATTATAATACAAATTTTTCGATTAAATTCTAAATTTCACTTTTATTGACAAAATTACTATTTTGCCATTGCTTGAAAAATTCACTCTCAATCATAGCTTTTCAAGGTTTATTCTCAAATTTTATCACTTTAAATTCGAATTTTTACACTATAGGGATTAAATTACACTTTAGTCCCTAAAGTTTCAAAAATGCACTTTTATTCTAATTTCTTTGTTTATCAGTTCTCTTAGGCTTTTGCCCTTTTTTTTCAGTATGCTTTTGTCCAATCAGTAATTTATTCTCGCTTTTCACATTTTACATTTTTACTCATACATCTTTTTATGCTTTAGTCAATACAGTATTTTCATACTCTTGTCCATATTCATACAGTATCTTTTTATGCTTTAATCAATACAATAATTTCATACTCTTGCCCATATTCATACAGTATCTTTTTATGTTTTAATCAATACAGTATTTTCATACTCTTGCCTATAGTATAGCATGAAAATGTATCACTAATTAGGATGAGCGGAACTATAGACCCTATAGGTCTCAGTACTCCAGTAGTATCAATTACACACATATTCTTTTTTTCTTTCTTTTTCTTTTTCCCCCCAAACACACCAATACAGACGTGGAACCATATCAAGGTTACCACAATACAAGTCGCCATGACTTGCTACCGCGGTTACAGAAATGTCCCTATGGCTAGCCATGTACATCCTAATTTCTGATTTCATACAAAATACTAAGGGCAAAATACAATTACAATTTAATACAATTTATAATAATGCATCGTTACCAATTCATGGTAATAAGTAGTATACATTATTAAAAACAGTTTTAGTATTTCAAATATAATAAGTTTTCAATTATGATTTTTCTTTAGGTACTGTTCACTTATACGGTACTGTTCACACATACTGCACTGTTCATTTATACGGTACTGTTCACATATATGTTACTGTTCACAAATACGTTACTGTTCACAAATACCGTAATTTTAGTATATTTCACCCAAATCACTAATTAATTCACAATTTCATTAATTTACTTCCAATTTCTCAATTCTAAATTTAATTTGATATTTAATCTATAATTAAATATGAAATTAAAGGGTTTAAAATTATTCACTTACCAAATCACTCCACAATTTTGTCTTTCCCCTTATTTTTGGTTGATTTGCTTCCCTCTCCTTGCTCTTGTATTGGCAACAAATTCACACCATAGATTAAATCAAAATTTTACTCAAATAATACACAAAATACTATAATTAACACTTAAAACTAAATTTTTCCCAACTCACCAAATTATTCACTTGAAGAATTAGAATTTATTCACCTTCTTCCACCATCCAAAACAATCAAAGGTGAAGGAAAGCAAGATTAGACAATTTAATTCTAGATGAGGGTTGAGAAATTTGTGATTTTGGCTTAGGAAATAAAGAACAAAATGAAGAAGGAGAAGAAGAAGAAGAAGCCACGGCAAAGGGAAAGGAAATGGCCTTTTGGTCGTCCAAGACAAGAGATAAAAATCTCTTAATTCCAATTAATTAGCTACCTACTTTAGGACAAAAATAATAAAGTCCTAAGTGGGTCCAATGCCACATGTCACAATTTAATTGGTCAATACACTTTTAGTTGTCAATTTTTGATAAAAATTATACCAAAAATTTCTAAAAATGTTAATTAGGCCATGCTTAAAATTTCGGATCAATCCGAGGTTGTTTCGATATCAAACTAGCCCCGAATGTAAATTTTAATCAGTCCGAAAGCTGAATTCTCAAATTATTCAAAAATTCATTTTATCATTCCAAAAATTCATATACATAATATCTAATCAATTAGTGCAATCGGAATAATTTTATGAAGTCCAAGGAATATTTTTAAGCCAGTCAAAGTTTCCAGTCAACTATATCGGTCCAGTTATTTATTTTATTTTTCCCTTTTAGAGACCTATTTGACCTCAATTTCAGCCCAAATTATAACACAAGATTCGTTATGAATAACAATTTCCAATGGTTAAGAAAAAATTTTATGGGCCCGGTGGGCCCCGGGTGGCACTATTCACCTCGGGAAGTACTATTCACGTAATCGAAAATTTTTGGGGTGTTACATCTTGCTTTCCTGCACGTAGTAAAAACTACGCGCTGAGCACTCAACATGCTCAATGGTAACTAGTAATCGATACATTTCCTAACTTATCATCATTATTCTTAAATAAGAACTTGTACAAATCATCATAAAATCGTTTAATTACCTATTAACAACATCAATTTAATTTTTTCTATAATATCATTTATTTTAATCGCGTAATTACAAGTTTGTCATTAAAAAGCTTATTTATGATCCTTAAGCTAATAATTATAGCATTTTACATTTCTATATACTTATTTTTATATTCCTATATACTTATTTTTACATTTATATGTAAATTACGGTTTAGTCTTTGTTGACTATAAAATTCGCTTTTTAAACAATTTAACTATTATATGATTATTTTATTTTTATTTAAGCATTTCTTACTTAATTTACTTACTTTTTACACTTTTGAAAAAAATTACTATTTTGCCCCTAAATTTTCTTTTTCTTTCATTTTAGTCCTTTTTCACTCTTTATTATTACTTTTCATTGTCTTTTCACTTTTTATCAATTTATTTTTGTTATGCCCCTAATACAGACCCGATAGAAAATTTCAGACCGGATACACGAAGCATGGATCTCATGGGCCCCACTAAAAGAGAAATGATTCCCAAGAAACCATTTCCATAACACTGCACTTTTCACTTTCACTTTACACTTAAGTTATGGAGATCAAAGATCCTACTCATAGCAAAACAAGTCGCCATGACTTGCACCGCTGTAAAGGGTGTTTCTATGGTTAGCCAACTATATTCAGAACTAGTTTTTACTACCAGACTAATTCTAAAGGTACAGTAATAATTACTTTATTAATCTTTTTAATTTCCAAAAAAATTCATCGGTTGACTTTTTATTCTTTTTTCGTTGACTATGATTTAAATTCATATAAATTCACCTTTTTCAACATTTTTGTGCAATTATTCATTAATAATTCAATTATTTTCTATACACATATTAACATTAAAATTTTAATAAAATTCTAATAATTTTAATAAATTTCAATAAAATTTATTTATACATTATTTATTATTTAATATCATTTTTCACTAAACTAATCAATTATTTCACAATATTTCATAACTTTCACTATAAACATATATGTTACATAATCTTTAAAATTCCAAAATAAATTTCAATAATTCAATAAAAATTCATGGACACCATTTATCATCTCTGCAATTAATTTAGGCTAACATATATTATTTTCATGCAAAAATCTCATCATTTCCCCTTACTAAGCAATTCGGCCATCAATAAAATTCTTCCTAAAAATTTTCTTTCTTTCATTTTAACTTCCATTTCATCTCCTTTAAGGCTCAATTACATTTACCCTAAACCAATTTCAATAATTAACAACTTTAAAAATGTTTACCCTAATTACATAATTGAATAAAATTTATAAACTTAGAAACTGTAAATGTTTGCTAGTTACTTACAATTTTCACTTGAATTAGGAAGCCTAAGCCTCATTTTCCTTGCCTTTGTTCCTTGAAAAACCTTTATTTTCTTGCTCACCTACATGGGTCGGCCACTAAACCTTAGGTATCTTTATTTTTTTGTTCTCAAATGCAAAATTCAAGCTCATAATCATGTTCTACATCTCAAAATCTATGAAAAATATTAAAGAATTAATTTAAATCATTTAATTTCTCAAGATCAAAATTACCCTTTTTTCTTTGTCTACTTGTTTTTTCCACTTCCTTTGCTCAAATCAATCAATAAGAGCTGTTTTGGTGATCTAGAGAAATGGAACTACAACTCTTAAGTTGAAATTAATGAAAGATTTTGAGTGGTTAAGAAGCAAGAGAGAGAGAAATGGAGGAAGGTGAATTCGGCTAAGGAGAGGGGAGGAGAAGGCTGGGCATTTTCTGGAAATTTTTCTAGATTTTTAACTCTTATATACTCCTCAAATGGGCCCAAAATTGGGCTTTGTTCATGGGCTTAGCCTAATTATTTCTTAAGGCCCATTTTAGGCCTCTTGAAGCCCAATCAAATTTCTCTCTCTTCCAGCCATCAAGTCACTCCAAAAATAATTTCATCACTCTTATCACATCAAAAATAGCTAGCACACAAATTTTTGGTTGCCCATTTGACATCAATTTTACTTCAAATTTCAATCCCGAAATCCCCATGACCAATACTTTTCGATGGTCCAATAAAATATTTTTGACTTTCGAGTATCCTTTCGGACCCGAAAAGCATTATTCACTATCGAAAAATATTGTTCACGGCTGATCCAGTGTTGAGGCCATTACACTAAGAGAACTATCAAGCCAGATGGATTTAGAAAAAGAACACTCAAAAAGGGCATGGTGAACAATCTCAGCAGAAATAGGAGAGCAGAACGAACAGACAAGGATATCATAGCATGTCTTCGAAGAAGATTATACTTGGTGGGGAGAACATCATTAACACATCTCTATAAGAAAATCCGGATCTTTGGAGGAATGGGAAGATTCCAAAGAGCTTGCCAAGGAAAAGCAATGTAACACCAACATTTGAACAGTTTTTTTTTATACAAAATTAAGCGACAAGCCGGAATTTTTTTTTTACTACATCATAATCTTAATCTAAATTCATTGACCGTCAATACTTAGTCATTCTCAAACTTCTAACTGACTTGTTGCTAACTTATCACTATCTAAAAATACTATTGATTTTATCAAAAATTCGGCAGCATAACGGCTATAAACTTACTAGCCTCTGAAAAATCAAACAAAACACAGTCTCTCTGAGGCACAACAGTCTATATTAGTACATTATGCATTCCAAACATTCCTTTACATGTCGAGCATATCCATTCTAAATCACGTACTGACAATCACATATTTACAGATATAACAATATTACTATCACATCAAACAATAGTTTAAAATACAGTCCAAACCTCTACTTCAAATATCTAAGTATATACATGCCAAAAATACCGAATAATTACGCCTATTTCTTTCTCTTCAGACCTTGCTCCGCTATATACCAAGCTCCATCTACTCTTTAGAACCTACAAGCAGTAAACACTACGTGCTGAGCACTAAATATGCTTAGTGGTGACTATGAATCGATTAATTTTTTAAATAGCATAATTACATTAATTACTCTAAAAATCATTTTAATTTTATCAAAATTATTTTTTTAACATTTTGAACAGTATTCTCAAAATATTACTAAACTGTTGGCAAACTTTTCACTTTGATCCGAAACTTTTCGATTATTTACAAAAATACCCTTCTTGCGAATTATTTACTACAAATTTTTCATTAATATGCTTACTTTTACTTTTTAATTGACTTTTGAAATTTTAAGCAATTATTGAGTTTTGCTTTAGCTTTTAGGTAAATTTTTTTATTTAATTTGTCCAGTACACTTATTATATCGTTTGGCATTTTATTCTATTAATTGTCATTATTATGGCAAATTTTCAATTTGATTCTCAATTTTTTACTTAATTACAGAATTATTCTTTTTATACTTTAATTACGATTTTGCCCTTAGTTCATTTATTTTCACTTTGACTTTTTAATTATTTATCAAAATACAATTATTAATACTTTTAACATTTAATGCCAAGTAATATTATTACTTTGGCAACTTTACAATTAAGTATTTATTTCTTCATCTTATTACAAAAATGTCTTTTTTACACAATTATTATAAAATTGCCATTTTTACATATTAATTGCAAAATTATCATTAACTTTCTTATTTTTACTTTTTCGTTGACTTTTGATTTATAAAAGTTCTTTTTGATCTTTGATTGATCTTTTTATACAATATGTCATTTTTAATCCTTAATTCTCAATTAATTACGGAATTGTTATTTTTAGACATTAATTATGATATTGACATTATTTTACTAATCTTTCACTTTCGAACTATTAATTGGCATACATTATACCAATTGGTCTTTATTTTTACTTTTTCATGTAAAATTATATTTTAGTCATTTTTCATTACAAAAGCTTATTTTTTAGCTATTTGGTCATTAAATTACCATTTTACACTTGTAAAATATTTTCTTTTCATTTTTGCTCATTAAGTATATTTTTTTAAATTACATTTTTGCACCAAAGCTTTTTATTTCTTTCAGTTAAGTTATTTTTCACTTTCAACTTCACTTTTAGCTTTCTTTTTTAACTTTTAACTTATTATTTTCATAGTACCCCTAGTAAAATCCTAACAGAAAATTCTCTGATTGGATATATGAGGATGTGGATCCCACAGGATCACATACAGAACAGTATTCAGAAATGATCCTGAAGACTTAAGTCTCACAAATTAGATATCAGATCAGTACAGACAAAGACTATAGAGATCAAAAATCCTACCATAATAAAGCAAGTCGCCATGACTTGCACCATGATATAAGATGTCCCTATGGCTAGCCAATTATATCCTGAGCAAGACTTATACTGTTTGACTCTTGCTAAGGATAAAATCACTTGCTTTCATAATATTTTTCAAATTGTTAACAATTACAAATACTTTTTTTAAACAGTACATTTTGTCAATCAATTTTTTTCAATACTTTTAACTATTCGGTAGTTTTTTTTCTTTTCAGTCACGTTTTCAATGTCTTTTATACAGTTCGTGAATTAGGTCATCATAATTCACTTCGGTCACCTCACACATTATCTTTTTCAGAGTCTTTTCATTTTACTACTTTAACTAGTTATTCTTTCAATACTTTTTACACACTCTGTAAATTATATCATTATAATTTACTATTTCTTAGCAATTTATGAAATATTTCTTAATAATTCAATATTTTGACTTTACGTTTCATTTTACCTTTTTGACTTTTAACAATTTTCTTACTTTTTCTGTTCGAAATTGAGGTTGTTCGGAATATGCAATATTTTTATATGGTTTGTGAATTATTTTATAATAATTCATCATTTTATTATCGATTTATGAATTATTTCTCAATAATTAAATACGGTCATTATACACACAGTACTTTTTATGGTCTTTTTATTTCAAATAAATTAGCCAATCACTCTTTTAACTAATTTTGGATAGTTTATGAATTATATCAATATAATTCATTATTATTTATTTTTTCACTTAAATTATGATTTATAACTTAATAATTCAATAATTTTATTTTGCACATATTTAAATATTTCTTCAAAAATATTCAAATAAATTTTAAAAATTCTACAAAAATACATAAGAACATTATGTACTCATTTCATGCATTATTTCACAAAAATTTACTATTTTCATTAGTTACATAATTCAATAATAATTTCAAAAATATTCAAATAATTCCTATAAATTCCATAAAATTTTATGGATAATTTATTTCATGTCTAGTATCAATTAAAGGTTTAATTCAACAAAAATACCTAAAATACACATTATTTCTCTTAGGGATAAAATTTGGCCACTACAAGAATTGCTCTTTGAAAAATTATTTCAATTGAATTAAGCTTACATTTAAGCATAATTAAGGTCCAATTTCATTATTCTAAGACTAATTTCAATATACATACATTTTACTAATTTTTTCTTTAACTTACATAAAATAAAATTCATAAACTTTAGGGGAAATTAAAATATTTCATAGTCATTTACCTATTTTCCATGCTTAACCTTCCTTAAGTTTCCTTTTGCAAGTTTTGAACCAAAGAAAATCATCCACCATTAAAGACACCCAATGGAGGTCAAATTTTCTATCGAAGGAAACACCAAGATTTCAATGATTTTTGCTGAAATTGACCTCAAAAATGAATTCTAGGCAACTAAAACTAGTAGTAGGTACCTTAGAATAAAATTAAAATCAACAATTTTTCTTACCTCATTTTGACCCCTAAGCTTTTATCACTGGATTTTCCTTGCTTAACTTCCTTTAATCAACGGTTTGAAGATGGATACATCAACTAGAAAGGCTAAAGATGATTTCTTGTGCTTGGATATAAAGGAAAAGAGTGAAGAAAAATGAAGAAATCTTGGGAGAGAGAGGAAGAAAAGCATTCGGCCAACAATGGAGGAGAAGGGAGCTGAAGAAAAAGGAAAAGCCACGTAAAATACTAAGCTCTTCTCCCTTTTATACTTCTCTCAAATGGGCTTGGGTTTGGGCTTAAATCAATTAACCAAAGCCCATTAATTATCCATTAATCAATCTTAATTAATTTCTCTCACTTACCAATTCCAACTCACTCCAAAATTAATTCTATCATTCTTATCACATAAAAAATAGACGGTACACAAAATTTCAGTTCAATCGAAGTTCATTTTCGATCCAGTTCGATTAAATCGATCCGATTCAAAAATATCGATGTTACCAAAAATTTTACTTTTTATATCCAAAATAATCTACATATTATTTTAGGTATATCTACAATTTTTGGACTTCATTTGCTATTTTTAACGGCTCGATCAAACTTTAATCAAACTAGTTAGCCTAAAATCGATCCGTATCGTTTTTCGTATTTTTGACTTTTGGAAGTCTATTTGACCTCAATTTCACCTCAAATTTTAACCTCGAACTTTCCGTGACCCATATTTTCCAATGGTCTAATAAAATATTTTTTTACCTTCGAATGTACTATTCAGCCCTAATTCACTATTCACTATTCACTATCGAAAAATACAATTTACGACTAGCCCGGCATTCAAGCCATTACAATTCTCCCTACTAAAAGAAATTCCATCCTCAAAATTTACTTATATCAAAGAGTGGAAGATACTGTACTATTTTCTTATAAAATCTTCTTTCACGTTTGATGATTTCAAAGCATCTTCACTTATGAAACCTGCTTAATCCTGAGCTATCTGATCTCTAAAGCTCGGATCTTCACTAGTCTTTCTTCATAGGTCATACCAACCTACATGCAGATATCTTTTAAGTCACGAATCAAATCATATCCTACCAACTTGTTTGCACTTAATTATGTCCAACATGAAGGACCTCTATATTACCTATTAGATAATACCTCAAAAAGAGCCATCTTCTGCTGAACTGATAGCTATTGTCGTAAGTAGATTCTGCTAAAGATAAGTACTTTTCACAACTGTTACCAGATTTAAATACATATCATCACAACAAATCTATTAATATTTGAATCACCCATTCCGATTGATCATCAGTTTGAAGCTGAAACACTGTGATAAAGTGGAGATTATCAATAATCTCTCATATAACATCTTATTCTCTTTGAAGCACAGATAATCCAATAACAAAATCCCTGATCATCTTATCCCGTCTGGAGCCAAACTTAAACTGACATTTATAGCCCAAAGAGCTGTAAACATTATTATTAACCAATTACACGTAGTTATCATTTAAACACATTTATTTGGAAACATTCATATTACTAGATATAAATTCTTATCATGAGTACATTAGCCACTACATTAACTTTCCTGTAGTATCCGGCTAAATCCAGGAACTTCTCATTCAACCAAAAATCACATTAGCTAATCTTAACAAAGGGTTACTTTTTCTTCAATGTCAACAAAACAAACCTCAAATACTTGTCATATTCTTTCGGTGTCTTAGAATACATCAAAATATCATCAATAATGATCAACATAAATAGATTCAAATAAAGGTGAAAGACCTTGTTTACCAAATCCATAAAGACGGCCGGTGCATTTGTAAATCTAAATGATATGACCAATAACTCATAATGGCCACATCTAATGTGAAAAGAAATCTTGAGTACATTATTTCTTTTACTTCATCACATTAAAATAATAATCCTTTTTTTTCTTGCTATTAAGTCACTATTATACTCATTATGTCTCCTGTCAGTTTTTCCTTGTCAGGTGGGGTCTACACATGTGATATAATGCAGTTTAGATGCTATCAAACAATGTTTAATGTTACGCAATAATTGAATGATTTCATGTATGCAATAAAATATAAATACGTATTCTCATGTGATGCAGATGTTTTATCCCATTCCAATACTATGAAATGTTTAATCAATTTCCCCCGCCTGTAAAAAAATCACTGACAGGTATATAAAGTATCTTAAACAAAATCAACTTATTATCATAACAATATCAATTATAAGAAACATCCTCTAACTATATAACTTCTAACTCAATAGTAAATTAAACCATGACACTTAAGTAAGGATTTTTCTATGTCGCTTACAATCTGTCTGAACTCAATATACAATCTCATTTCAAATCCCTGACACACACCATTTTATTTTATCCTTCAGTGGGTTGTTCTCACCCAAAAAGGCAGTTAGGCACTCAAATTTACACTTAATTTTAGTCAATAATTCATTATCCTGCTTTAGCCTCCAAAAGGTTTTAAGCAACACTACTTTTATTCTAACCCAACTACTGTTTTTACTGTATAGAATCAATCTCTTTACAACTGACAATCTCAATCAAATATCAACCTTTCACTTTAAAATAAAAAGGAGCATGTACACATTAGACTATTAACACTCATCCACTTACAATTGGTATGTATATACAGATAAATCAATTACTTAATCTTATCCCACTCCGATCTTAAAACCGCTTAAACCTTTGCTCTGATATCATAAAATGTAACACCCTCATTTGAACAGTCTTTCCCGATATGAAATTAAGTGATAAGCCAAAATTTCTTTTCCTACATCATAATCTTAATATAAATTCATTAACTGTCAATACTTACTTATTTTTAAAATTATAATGGCATGAACGTTGGGTTAATCGTGAATAGTTATTTTTGACAGTGAATAGTGAATTCAGGATAAAAAGTACATCCGAAGGTGAGAAATATTTTATTGGACCACAGAAAATATGGGTCACAGGTAGTCCAAATTTAAAATTTAAAGTGAAACCGATATCAAATAAGTCTCCAAAAATCAAACATACGAAAAAACTAGCGAGTCAAATTTTATTATAAAAAGGTTGGCTTGATTTTGCATGAATTTTTAAAAATAGCAAAAGAACTCTGAAAATTGCCAAAATTTGCAGATCTTCCTTAAATTTTATGTAGAATATTTTGGTAATGAAAAATAAATTTTTCGGTGACACTGATAGTTCTCAAATCGGATCAATTGAATTGAATCGAAAGGTTAACGGGCTCCGATTGAGCTAAAATTTTATGTACAACCTATTTTGATGTGATAAGAATTATGGAATCAAAATTGAGATAATTTAAAATTGGAAAGTGAGAGAATTTGATTAGGGCTTTTAATGGCTAATAAATAGGTTTTTGGCTTAATGGGTTAGGCCTACCTGATAAGGAAAACTGACAGGAGATATGATAAGCATAGTAATGACCTGATAGCAAGGAAAGGGTTATCATTATAATGTGATGAAGTAAAATGAATAATTTATCCAAGATTGCTTTTTGCATTTAATATGGCCATCATGAGTTATTGGTCATGTCATTTAGATCCGTTTATAGTGGTTTTTATTAGTGATATTCTGGTATCTTCTAAGACACCGAAAGAATGTGATAAGTATTGAAGGTTTGTTCACATACATTAAAGGAAAAGTAACCATTAGTCAAGTTTAGCTAATGTGATTTCTGGCTGAATGAGAGATTTTCGGATTTAGCAAAATATTACAGGAAAGTTAATGTAGTGGTTGATGTACTTAGCATAAGAATTTATATCTGGTAATATGAATATTTTTAAAAAAAATGTGTCTAAATGAAGAACAAGTGTAAATGATTAATGTTAGTGTTTGCAACTCTTCGAGTTGTGAATGCCAGTTTAAGTTTAGCTCCAGATGGGGCATTGTTAGTTGAAATATAAGTGAAGCCTAACTTCGTGTATCAGGTAAAAATAGTTCAAAAAAAAGATGATTGGTTGACAGCTATTATGAATAAGCTAAAAGATTCTTATTGAAGATCACTAAGGTAGTAATACTTTGCATCCTGGAGATAACAAGATATATCAGAATTTAAAAGCTTATTATTGATAGCCAGGTTGAAAGTGTGATGTAATAGATTTTGTGAGTAAATGTTTAATATATCAGTAAATGAAAGCAGAGCATTAGGTTTCTTTGAAATTGCTTTGACTTTTAGTGATGCTGGAGTGAAAATGGGACAAGGTAATCATGGATTTTGTTATTGGATTGTTTATGCTTCAAAGAAAAAAAGATGTTATATAGGAGATTATTGATAGTCTCTATTTTAGCACAGTATTCCACCCTTAGACTGATGGTCAGTCAGAACGGGTGATTCAATTATTAGAAGATTTATTGTGATAATGTGTACTTAAATTTGGTAACAATTGAGAAAAGTATTTATTCTTAGCAGAGTTTGCTTACGACAATAGCTACCAGTTCAGTGAAAAGATGGCTCTGTTTGAGACATTATCTAAAAGAAAATTCCTTCATGTTGAATATAATTGAGTATAAAGAAGTTGACAAGATCTTATTTGATTTGTGACTCAGAAGAGATCCAAATGTAGGTTGTTACAACCTGTGAAGAAAGACCAGTAAAAATTTTTGATATCGAAATCAATTAGCTCAAGAGTAAGTAGGTTCCATTAGTGAAGATGTTTTGGAAACATTAAACGTGAAATAAATATTGATGAGATAATAGTACGGTATCCCCTACTCTTTGATATAAGTAAATTTCGAAAACGAAATTTTTTTTAGTAGAGGAAAATTGTAATGGCTTGAATGTCGGGTTAGTCGTAAATAGTATTTTTTGACAATGAATAGTAAATTTGGGCTGAAAAGTATATACGAATGTAAAAAATATTTTATTGGACTATCAAAAAATATGGGTCATTGGTAGTCCGGGGGGGGGGGGGGGAGTTAAAATTTAAAGTGAAACCGAAGTCAAATAGATCTCCAAAAGTCAAAAATATGAAAAAGCTAGCGAGTCAAATTTTATTATATAAAGGTTGGCTTGATTTTTCATGAATTTTTAAAAATAGCAAAAGAACTCCGAAAATTACCAAAATTTGTAAATCTTTCTTAAATTTTATATAGAATATTTTGGTAATGAAAAGTAAATTTTTTGGTGACACCGGTAGTTGTCGAATTAGACCAATTGAATTGAATCGGACCGATAAAAGACTCCGATTAAGCAAAAAATTATGTACAATCTATTTTTAGTGTGATAAGAATGATGAAATCAAAATTGAGATAATTTGAAGTTGGAAAGTAAGAGAATTTGATTAGGGCTTTTATTGGCTAATAAATGGACTTTTGGCTTAATGGGTTAGGCCCATTAGTATGGCCCAAGTTTTGGACCTTGAGAGAAAGTATTTAAGGTGAAAAAATCTGAGAGTTTACCAGAAATTTCCAGCCTCTCCTCATTCTTCTTTGTGGCCTAACCTCCCATGGTCTCTCCCTAAATTCTTTCATATTACTCAAAATTCACACTAAAACTCAACATAAGAAAGTTAATTTTATCCCTCTAAATTATTTTTCAGCCCTCTACACTTTGATTAGAGGAAAGAAAGCAAAGAAAATTCAAAATTTAAAGCTTAGATATCTAAAGAATGTATGAAGAATTTATGATTTTAATTTTGTTTAACGGTGACTACAAGGATTTTTAGGTGCCTAGAGTTCAAATTTAATGTTATTTTGAGGAAACGATTGAAATCATGGTGTTTTTATTGAAGAGAATTTTGGCCACTAATGGGTATTTTGGAAGATGGTTGATTCTAATGGTTTCAAGCTTGGAAAAAGAAGATTTAGGAAAGATAAGCACAAAGAAATATGTAAGTGACTATGAAATATTATAATTTTCCCTTAATTGGATGAATTTTTCATTATGTAACTTAGGAAAAAAATTTTAAAATGCATGTATAATGAAATTAGTTTTGGAATAATGTAACTGGATCCTAAATAAGCATGTTAGAAAACTTGAATGAATTTAAATGAATTTTTAAAGTATAATTCCTTTGTTGGCCAAATTTATGCCTAAAGAGAAATAAATTATATTTTGTTTATTTTTGGTAATTTAAGCCTTAAATTGATAGTAGACATGAAATAAATTATCCATGAATTTTTAGAGAATTTATGAAAATTATTTAAATATTTTTGGAATAATTATTGAATTATATAATTAATGAGAATAGTGAATTTTTGTGAATTAAGGCATGAAATGAGTAAATAATGTATCTATGAATTTTTATAGAATTTTTAGAATTTATTTGAATATTTTTGAAGAAATATTTAAATATGTACAAAATCAAAATATTGAATTATTGAGTTATAAAGTGTAATTTGAGTGAAAAATAATGAATTATATTGATATAATTCATAAACTATCAAAAATTAGTTAAAAGAGTGACTGACACATTTATTAAAAAAAATCATAAAAGTATAGTGTATAAAATGACTGAATTGAATTATTGAGAAATAATTGATAATAAAATGGTGAATTATTATAAAATAATTCACAAACCGTATAAAAATATTGCATATTCCGAACGACCGCAATTTCGAAAAGAAAAAGTAAGAAAATTGTTAAAAGTCAAAAAAGTAAAATAAAACGTAAAGTTAAAATATTGAATTATTATGAAATAATTTATAAATTTGCCAAGAAATTGTGAATTATAATGATATAATTCACAAAGTATATAAAAAAGTATTGAAAGGATAACTGGCTAAAGTAGTAAAATGAAAAGACACTGAAAAGTGTAATATGTAAAGTGATCATATTGAATTATGATGTCATAGTTCACAAACTATGTATGAGATACTGAAAAGTATTAAATGTAAAGTGATCATGGTGAATTATTGTAAAATAATTCACAAAAAGTGACTGAAAAGAAAAAAATGATCAAAAGAAAAAAAAATGTACTATTTTGAAAAGGAAATTGAAAGTGTTAAAAATCTGAAAAAAAATATTTTGACAGTAAGTGATTTTGCTCTTAGCAATAGTCAAGCAATCAAAGTCTTGCTCACGATATAATTGGCTAGCCATAGGGACACCTTATACCACGGTGCAAGTCATGGCGACTTGCTTTGTTATGGTAGGATCGTTGATCTCTATAGCCTCTGTCATACGTATTGTTATATGCTCTGTAAGAAATGATCATTTGAAATCATTTTTCAATATTGTTCTGTGAGTGGCCCTGTGGAATCCACATCCTCATATATTCTATTTGAGAGTTTCTATCAAATTGAACTAGGGGCATATTGATAAGAATAAATTAAAATTTCAAAAAGTAAGCTAAAAGTAAAAGTTAAAAGTGAAAAAGGACTTAATTGAAAGAGAAGAAAAGTTTTGGGGCAAAATCGTAATTTTTTCAAAAATTATACTTAATGAGCAAAAATGAAAAGAAAATATTTTGCAAAAGTAAAATGATAATTTAACGATCAAACAGCCCAAAACTATGATTTTGTAAAGAAAATGACTAAAACGTAATTTTTTATGAAAAAGTCAAAATAAGGATCAGTTGTTATTTTGTATATCAATTATTATTTTGAAAATAAAAAATTTGTAAAATAGTATCAATATTATGTTTAAAGTCCAAAAATGGCAATACCATTATTAATTGAGAAATTAATAACTAAAAATGAAATATTGTATAAAAAGTTTAAACAATGATCGAATAGAAATTTTGTAAGTCAAAGTCAATTGAAAAGTAAAAATGAGCAAATAAATGATAATTTTGCAATTGAAAATGAAAGATTGGCAATTTTGTAATAATTGTATAAAAGGAGCATTTTTGTAATAAAATGAAAAATTAAAGATCAAATTGTATAGTTTTCTAGAGTAATTATATTACTCAGTATTGAATGTGAAAAGCATTAATAAGCGTATTTTGATAAATATTTAAAAAGTCAAAGTGAACTAAGTGATTCAATGGAAAAACTATAATTAAAGTACAAAAAGGATAATTTTGAAATTAAGTGAAAATTAAGAATTTAATTGGAAAATTTACCATAATATTGGCAATTAATAGTGTAAAATACCAAACAGTATAATAAGTGTACTGAACTGTTTAAATAAGAAATTCTGGCCAAAAAATCAAAGCAAAGCCCAATAATTGCTTAAAATGCCAAAAGTCAATTAAAAAGGTGAAAATGAGAAAAATAATGGCAATTTTGTATTTAAAATTTCAAAGAGGGTATTTTCGTAAATAATTGAAAAGTTTAAAACCAAAATGAAAAGTTTGCCAAAATTTGTGTAATGCTTTGAAAATACAGTTAAAATCTAAAAAAGTACATTTTAATTTTTTAGCGTAATTAATGAAATTATGCTTATTTAAAAAATTCTTAGTTTCATAGTCATCACCGAGCATATTTAGCGTTCAGCACGTAGTGTTTACTGCGTGCAAATTCTAAAACATAGCAGAAGCATGGTACATAGTGGAACAAAGATTAAAGAGGAAAAGACAGTTATGATTATTTTAGTATTTTTGGCATGCATATACATAGATAATTGAAGTAATAGTTTGAACTGTATTTAAACTATTGTTTGATGTGATAATAAATATTATTATGTCTGCAAATGTGTGTTTGGCAGTAAGTGATTTAGATTTGATATGTTCGATCTATGAGTGAATGTTGGAATATGAATATATATACTGTTATAAATTGTTGTGCCTCTAAGAGATTGTGTTTTGTTTGATTTTTCAGGAGGCTATTAAGCATATAGCCATTGTGTTGCCGAATTTTTGATGAAATGAATAATATTTCAAACAGTTATAAGTTACTAAGTTAAACGTATGATTATGAATAGTGATTAATTATTGACAGTTAATAAATTATTTGGTTAAACAATTGATGGAAAGCATAGAAAAAATCCAGCTTATAGCTTATTTTTGTATCGAAAAAGACTGTTCAATTGAGGGTGTTACACAAACTCCTAACTGACTTGTCACAGACTTATCGCTATCTAAAAATACTATTCATTTTACCAAAAATTCGACAGCATAACGGCTATAAACTTACTAGCCCCCTGAAAAATCAAACAAAATATAACCTCTTTAAGGCACAACAGTCTATATCAGTATATCTATGCATTCCAAACATTCATTCAGATGTCGAGCATATCCATTCTAAATCACGTACTGACAATCACACATTTACAGACATGACGATATTACTATCACATCAAACAGTAGTTTAAAATAAAGTCCAAACCTCTAATTCAAATATCTAAGTATGTATATGCTAAAAATACAGAATAATTACGACTATTTCTTTCTCTTCAAACCTCACTCCACCGTGTACCAAGCTCAAGCTACTCTTTAGATGTTGCACGCAGTAAACACTACGTGTTGATCACTAAATATGCTCAGTGGTGACTATGAATCGAAGAATTTTTCAAATAGCTTAATTACATTAATTATGCTAAAAATCATTTTAATCTTATCAAAAGTATTTTTTTAACATTTTGAATAGTATTCTCAAAACATTACTAAACTGTGGCAAACTTTTCACTTTGATCCGAAACTTTTTGATTATTTACAAAAATATCCTTCTTGCAAATTATTTGCTACAAAAATTTCATTACCATGCTTATTTTTACGTTTTAATTGACTTTTGGCATTTTAAGTACTTATTGGGTTTTGCTTTAGCTTTTTAGGCAAAATTTCTTATTTAATCAGTCCAGTACACTTATTATATAGTTTGGCATTTTATTCTATTAATTGCCACTATTATGGTAAATTTTCAATTTAATTCTCGATTTTTCACTTAATTACATAATTATTCTTTTTTATACTTTAATTACGGTTTTACCTTAGTTCATTTATTTTCACTTTGACTTTTTTTATTATTTATCAAAATACAATTATTAATACTTTTAACATTTAATGCCAAGTAATATTATTACTTTGACAACTTTGAAATTAAGTCTTTATTTCTACATTTTACTACAAAAAGGTCCCTTTTACACAATTATTACAAAATTGCCATTTTTACAAATTAATTGCAAAATTATCATTAACTTGCTTATTTTTACTTTTCAGTTGACTTTTGACTTATAAAAGTTCTGTTTGATCCTTAATTGACCTTTTTATACAATATATAATTTTTAATCCTTAATTCTCAATTGATTACGAAATTGCCATTTTAGACATTAATTACGATATTAGCATTATTTCACTAATTTTTTACGTTCAAATTATTAATTGGCATATATTATACCAATTGGTTTTATGTTGACTTTTTCATATAAAATTATATTTTAGTCTTTTTTCTTCACAAAAGCTCATTTTGGGCTGTTTGGTTGTTAAATTATCATTTTACCCTTGTAAAATATTTTCTTATCATTTTTGCTCATTAAGTATAATTTTTTTAAAAATTACATTTTTGCCCTAAAACTTTTTATTTCTTTCAGTTAAGTCATTTTTCATTTTTAACTTCACTTTTAGCTTTCTTTTTTACACTTTTAAATTATTCTTTTCATAGTGTCCCTAGTACAATCCTGACATAAAGTTTTCTGATAGGATATACGGGACATGAACCTCACAAGATCACATACATAATAGTATTGAAAAATGATCCCGAAGGCTTAAGTCTCACAGAGCAGATATCATGTCAGTACAGACACAGACTATAGAGATGAAAGATCCTATCATAGTAAAGCAAGTAACCATGACTTGCACAGTGATATAAGGTGTCTCTACGGCTAGCCAATTATATCCTGAGCAAGACTTATACTGCTTGACTATTGCTAAGGGCAAAATCGCTTACTTTCAGAATATTTTTCAAATTTTTAACAATTACAAATACTTTTTTTAAACAGTACATTTTGTCAATCAATCTTTTTCAGTACTTTTAACTATTCAGTAGCTTTTTTTAGTCACTTTTTTAGTGTCTTTTAAATAGTTCATGAATTAGATCATTATAATTCACTACGGTCACCTTTAAAACATTATATTTTTCAGAGTCTTTTCTTTTCACTACTTTAACCAGTTATTCTTTTAGTATGTTTTACACACTCTGTGAATTATATCATTATAATTCACCATTTCTTAGCAATTTATGAATTATTTCTTAATAATTCAATATTTCAACTTTACGTTTCATTTTACCTTTTTGACTTTTAACAATTTTCTTACTTTTTCTGTTCGAAATTGCGGTCGTTCGGAATATACAATATTTTTATATGGTTTTTGAACTAATTTATAATAATTCACCATTTATTATCGATTTATGAATTATTTCTCAATAATTGATACAATCATTATACACACTATACTTTTTATGATCTTTTTATTTCAAATAAATTAGTCAATCACTCTTTTAACTAATTTTGGACAGTTTATGAATTATATTAATATAATTTATTATTATTTATTTTTTGCACTTAAATTGCCACAGAATCACATACAGAATAGTATTGAGAAATGATCCCGAAGGCTCAAGTCACACAAAGCAGATATCAAATCAGTACAGACAGAGACTATGGAGATCAAAGATCCTACCATAGTAAAGCAAGTCACCATGACTTGCACCGTAGTATAAGGTATCCTTATGGCTAGCAAATTATATCCTGCGCAAGACTTATATTGTCTGACTATTGCTAAGGGCAAAATACCTACTTTCAAAATATTTTCCAAATTTTTAACAATTGCAAATACTTTTTTTAAACAGTGCATTTTGTCAATCAATCTTTTTCAGTACTTTTAACTATTCAGTAATTTTTTTCTTTTCAGACATTTTTTCAGTATCTTTTATACAGTTCATGAATTAGGTAATCATAATTCACTACAGTCACCTTACACATTATCTTTTTCAGAGTCTTTTCGTTTCACTACTTTAACCAGTTATTTTTTCAGTACGTTTTGCACGCTCTTTGAATTATATCATTATAATTTACCATTTCTTAGCAATTTATGAAATATTTCTTAATAATTCAATATTTTGACTTTAAGTTTCATTTTATCTTTTTGACTTTTAACACTTTTCTTATTTTTTCTGTCCGAAATTGCGGCTGTTTGGAATATACAATAGTTTTATATGGTTTGTGAATTAATTTATAATAATTTACCATTTTATTATCGATTTATAAATTATTTCTCAATAATTCAATACAGTCATTAGACACACTATACTTTTTATGATCTTTTTATTTCAAATAAATTAGCCAACCACTCTTTTAACTAATTTTGGATAAATTATTAATTATATCAATATAATTCATTATTATTTATTTTTTCACTTAAATTGCGATTTATAACTTAATAATTCAATAATTTTATTTTGTACATATTTAAATATTTCTTAAAAAATATTAAAATAAATTCTAAAAATTCTACAAAAATACATAAGAATATTATTTACTCATTTCATGCATTATTTCACAAAAAAATTACTATTTTTATTAGTTACATAATTCAATAATTATTTCAAAAATATTCAAATAATTTCTATAAATTCCATAAAAATTTATGGACAATTTATTTCATGTCTAGTATCAATTAAAGGCTTAACTCATCAAAAATACCTAAAATACACATTATTTCTCTTAGGGATAGAATTCAGCCACCATAAGAATTGCACTTTGAAAATTTATTTCAATTGAATTAAGTTACATTTAAGCATAATTAAGGTCCAATTTCATTATTCTAAGACTAATTTCAATGTACATACATTTTACTAATTTTTTCTTTAACTTGCATAAAAGAAAATTCATACACTTTAGGGGAAATTAAAATATTTCATAGTCACTTACCTATTTTCCATGCTTAACCTTCCTTAAGCTTCATTTTTCAAGTCTTGAACCAAAGAAAATCATCCACCATTAAAGACACCCAATGGAGGTTGAATTTTCTATCAAAGGAAACACCAAGATTTCAATGATTTTTACTGAAATTGACCTCAAAAAATGGATTTTATGCACCTTAGAAAAAAAATTAAAATTAACAATTTTTCTTACTTCATTTTAACCCCTAAGCTTTTATTACTTGATTTTCCTTGCTTAACTTTCTTTAATCAACAGTTTGAAGATGGATCTCGCAACTAGCAAGGTTAATGATGATTTCTTATACTTGGATATAAAGGAAAAGAGTGAAGAAAAATGAAGAAATCTTGGGAGAGAGAGGAAGATAAGTATTCGGCCAACAATGGAGGAGAAGGGAGCTGAAGAAGAAGGGAAAACCACGTAAAACACTATGCTCGTTTCCCTTTTATACTTCTCTCAAATGGGCTTGGGTTTGGACTTAAATCAATTAACCAAAGCCCATTAATTGCCTATTAATCAATCTTAATTAATTTTTTTCACTTATCAGTTCCAAATCACTTCAAAATTAATTATGTACACAAAATTTCAGTCCAATCGGAGTCCATTTTCAATCTGGTTCGATTCAAAAATACCGATATTACCAAAAAATTTACTTTTTGCAACCAAAATAATCTACATATAATTTTAGGCATATCTGTAATTTTTGATAATTTTTAAACTTCATTTGCTATTTTTAACGACTCAATCAATTTTTTGTTAAACTAGTTAACCTAAAATCGATCCGCATCGTTTTTCGTATTTTTGACTTTTGGAGGTCTATTTGACCTCAATTTCACCTCAAATTTTAACGTCGGACTTCCTGTGACCCATATTTTTTGATGGTCCAATAAAATATTTTTTACCTCCGGATGTACTATTTAGCCCGAATTTACTATTTACTGTCAGAAAATATTATTTACGACTAATTCGACTTTCAAAGCCATTACAATTTTCACCTAATAAAAGAAATTTTGTCCTCAAAATTTACTTATATCTAAGAGTAGAGGATATTGTATTGTTGTCTTATCAAAACTTCTTTCATGTTTGATGGTTCCAAAGCATCTTCACTTATGGAACCTGCTTGTTCCTGAGCTATCTGATCTTCATTAGTCTTTCTTCACATGTCATACAAACCTACATACAGATCTCTTCTCAGTCACGAATCAAATCATATCCTACCGATTTCTTTGCACTCAATTATGTCTAACATGAAGGACCTCTACATTACCTTTCATATAGCATTTTATTCTCTTTGAAGCACAGACAATCCAATAACAAAATTCCTAATCATCTTGTCTTATCTGGAGCCAAACTTGAACTGACATTTATAGCCCAAAGAGCTATAAATATTATCATTAACCATTTACACGTAGTCATCATTTAAACACATTCATTTGGAAACATTCATATTACTAGATATAAATTCTTATTCTGAGTACATCAGCCACTACATTAACTTTTCTGTAGTACCCGGCTAAATCTAGGAACTCTTTATTCAACCAGAAATCACATTAGCTAATCTTAACAAAGGGTTACTTTTTATTCAATATCAACAGAACAAACCTCAAATACTTGTCATATTCTTTCGGTGTCTTAGAATACATCAGAATATCATCAATAAAGATAACTATAAACGGATTCAAATAAGGGTGGAAGACCTTGTTTACCAAATCCATAAAGACGGCCGGTGCATTTGCAAATGTAAATGACATGATCAATAATTTATAATGGCCACATCTAATGCGAAAAGAAATCTTGGGTACATTATTTCTTTTACTTCATCACTGTAACGCCCCGAGTTATAAAGACCCGAATAGTATGGTTGGATCAATCCGGTTTCAGAAATGATCCACTAAAATAAATGGTTAAAAATAAGAATAATAAGAATAATACTGATAATACTAATAAATAAAATAAAGTAATCAAATTAGTTGGGAATAATAAGAATAAGTGAGGTTCAATTCTAAGGGTCTCTAGAATGTTCGAGTAAAAAAAAAAGAGGAATAGGAAATAAAAAGGAGTAAGAGAAAATGGAGAAGGGGGAGAGGGTTGATCGGAGAAGAAAGGAGAGCAGGGAGGGAACGGCTTCACCACCGGCTCGCCGATGGAACTCTCTATCGCCGACGGAGCCCCTGGTGTTGCCACCTCTCCCTAGCACCGATCACAGCAGCGGCGTGCTCCGCCTTGGCCACCAAGAGTGTCACCGACGATCGGTGGCGGCGACTAGCAGCAGGACCAGCACCGGGGGATTCCAACGGGAGAGGCAAATCTTCTGAGCTCTCTCATCGCTCTTCACTCGTCGGTGGTGCTTAGATCGGATCGGAGACATTTATGGGATCAAGGCTGAGTTTCGGTCATTAGGGGCAGCGCTTGAGCGCGTGAGCACCGGCAGCGAGGTCTTGAGGTTTTAGCCTCCACAGTGGCAGCGCTGATCCACTCCGATGAGACTCCGACGAAGTTTTGATCATTGATCCGGTGAGTACAGTAATTCGATTTCTTGGTAAAAAAATGAAGGATTTGGATTTTTAATTGATAAACTCTTAATAAAGGTGCATAACACGAAAGATTGAGTTTTTCTTTATTTATTTGTGTGTATATATATATAGTGATTGGTTAAAAAAAACTCTTTTGATATATATATATTGAACCATATAGAACCGAAACCATTTGGAATATAGAATCATGAATGTAGCTATATAAATAGTTAGATTTAGAAACATTTTGTATAATAAATAAAGAAGTATTAATTATAGTTAGATAATGAGATCATTAATAAAATGGATGAAAAGGTAAAATCTAAGGAATGGTTGAGTAGGTAAATAATTAATGATGTAGAATTATTATAAATTAAAAGAAATTATTAAAATGGTTGATTAAATAGAAATTATGGTTATAGTTAAATACTTATTTTCTGGATGATATGGAAAATAATGGAATGCAAATATATGCACATTACAGTCTACAATAGGTGTTACAAAATGCATGTTTAAGGGTGGAAACATGCTGAGATTTGGTATAGCATTTGTTTGTTATTGGCAAATTGAGTTGCTTGTTGGCAGTTAGTTAGAAACAGTGTGTGCTCTTTTATAGTAAATATAGAAATTTACATATGCTTAAAGAATTGCGAAGGTATATTTTTGTGAACTAATTATGAATTTAAGTGAAGTTTAGTGCAATTGAATGATGTGTCCATAACTTAATAAGTAATATATTATAGTATTTAAGCAAACAAGAGTAGTATATGTACATTTGTATAAGTACATGGTAATATGTATTTATGAATGTTTTCTAGTGCAGTTTCTTGCTTATGAGTATAAATTTGATTATATGAAGATATTATCATGTTTATAAATGGTTTATGCTTGAGTACATACATGATATGCTCAAGTCACTTATGTATACCCATGTGCATATACGTTCGTGAAAATAGATATTCTTATTATTATTATTATTATATGATACGTATTCAGTTATGTATCAATGATAAATAAGAATGCTATTGCTTAAGCATGTTGATACTATAATGACTAGCCATATGGGTTTATACCATGATAGTATTATGGGATTTGCATAGACATTTTATTGGGATTGCCGGCACGCACATGGATTGGGGATGTAGGGTCACGTCAAGTGATCTGGTTCCCTGGACGCAGGGTTATGCCAAGTAATCTGGTCCTATGAATTGTTGACACCCATATGGAATGGGGATGCAGGGTCACGTCAAGTGATCTGGTTCCCTGGACGCAGGGTTACGCCAAGTAATCTGGTCCCATGAGTATGTAGTTCCATAATTTCACCATGAGATATGTTGATTATATATGCATGATTGATTGAAGTAACCGGTATCGTACTCTGTGTTGTACGGTCCCTTCAGTGCATAGAAATTATTTAATTGTAAGAGAAATAGAGTTAATTTTTAAACATAATATTCAAGTTAAATTAAGCAAGATGGTATCAATTATTAAGGCTTTCATGAAACCGATAAAAATAAACATAATTAAGGTATTATTTATAATATCAAATAACTTCTCATTCAATATCAAGTAAAAATATGCTAACACTAAACTATATTTTAAGTACTATATGGGACTTTGGAATGGAAGAACTACGTGGTTCTGATTCCCTAAATGGGATACGTAGGAAGCTTGAGAATTGATATCTCAAGTCCGAACCAAATTATATTCATATAATTATACACGTGGTAATAAGTACATTGGATCCTGGTAATGCAATTCTAATTTATATAATAATGTATATGAGTATATGTTTATAATTATGGAAAACTAAGTTTCTATGTTGAAGCCAATTATATGAATTGTGTTAATGTGGCTTGTATATGAAGAAATTGATAATATATGTATAAACCATGTAATGGATTATAAAAATTTGTTATAAGTGGGCATTTATTTAAACATTATACGAATTTAGTGAGTTGCGTGAATGAGCTTTATATGAACTGTACTTGAGTGGTTGTAATTGTGTAGAGATGAAATTATAGAAGTGTTGTGTTGTTGATTGAAGTTCTGGAGTTGGAGGAATGATATTGGGAGTGTAAAATTAAGTTGTTGCAGGTTTGGGTAGCATAAATTTTAAGCTGTTATGCTGCCGAAATTTTATTTAATTGCTTAGTAAAATTTATAGCATTTGAAGTGACAATGAATTGAGATTCTAAAAGTAGTTATATAAATTTAGAAATGTTTTATATTTTCTTTTCCACAGCCATTAATAAAAGGAGATCCTGTCAAAATTTTGATAGAATAAATAATATGTTAAATTAATAAACTTTTTAAATTTAGACAAACCTTAGAGTTGATCCTTTCAAAGAGATCCAAACCCGGGTGTGACATCCGGTATCCGGGTCCTTTAACTGGCCGGGTACAGGGTGTTACAATCACATTAAAATAATAATCCTTTTTCTTCTTATTAATTCACTACTATACTCATTATGTCTTCTGTCAGTTTTTTCTTGTCAAATGGGGTCTACACATGTGATATAATGCAGTTCAGATGCTATCAAATAATTGTCAATGCTATGCAATAAATGAATGATTTCATGTATGCAATAGAATACAAATATGTATTCTCATGTGATGCAGATGTTTTATCCGATCCCAATACTATAAAATGTTTAATCAATTTCTCCTGCCAGTAAAGGAATCACTAACATGTATATATAGAGCATCTTAAACAACCTCAACTTATTATCATAACAATTTCAACTATAAGAAACCTCAATTGTCTGTATAACTTCTAACTCAATAGCAAATTAAACCATGACACTTAAGTCAGGATTTTTCTGTATCCTTTACAATTTGTATGAACTCAATATACAGTATCTTTTCAAATCTCTGACACACATCTTTTTATTTTGTCCTTCAGTGGGCTGGTTCTCACCCAAAAAGGTATTTAGACGCTCAAATTTATGCTTAATTTCAGTCAATAATTTATTACCCTACTTTAACCACCAAAAGGCCTCAAGCAACACTACTTTTATTCTGACCCAACTACTGTCTTACTGTACATAATCAATCTCTTTACAACTGATAATCTCAATCAAATGTCAACCTTTCACTTTAAAACAAAAATGAGCATGTACACATTAGACTATTAACACTCATCCACTTACAATCAACATGTATATACAAATAAACCATTTACTTAATCTTATCCCACTCCGATCTTAGAACCGCTTAAATCTTTGTTCTGATACCACAAAATATAACACCCTCATTTAAACAATCTTTTTTGATACGAAATTAAGCGGTAAGCCAAAAATTTTTTTCCTACACCATAATCTTAATCTAAATTCATTGACCGTCAATACTTAGTCATTCTCAAACTCTTAACTGACTTGTCACAGACTTATCGCTATCTAAAAATACAATTCATTTAACCAAAAATTCAATAGCATAACAGCTATCTAAAAATACTATTCTCTAAAAATCTTACATCCATGGATGATCCCTCTACTTTTTAATCTTGATAGAGCAGCTGAAAGACCCTGAGAACATATAATAAAAAGGCAAGGGAAGAGAGGATCCCCTTGCCTGAGACCTCTTTTCACTACAAAAAAACTGCAGATTAGCGACGGACAATTCCGTCGCTAAATACCAATTTTTCGTCGCTAATTAAAATTAGCGACGCAGCGACGAACAGTTGCTAATAGGCCAGTCGCTAATATATTAGCGACGGATTCGAAATTCAGTCGCTAATTTAGCGACGAAATATTTCGTCGCTAAGTTTTTTTATTCGTCGCTAATTTATATTCCTAATTAGTCGCCGAATTAAAATAATAATATTTAGCGACTACATTTTCCGTCGCTAATTAAAAAATTACTATAATTAATCTCTAATTAAAAAATTACAGTAAAAGTTAGCGACGAAATATTTGTCGCTAATTATTTCTAAAATTCTAACGTGTGTCAGTAGCGACAGTTTCTGTCGCGAATCCGTCGCAAAATTATTACATAATTTAATTTTTTCTTTTATTTTTCAATTTTCATCCTGTACACAATATAAATAATAATATTATATTATAAAATTCATATATAATATATACAAATATAAATAATAATCTTATATTTTCATATATATATATATATATATATATATATATATATATATATAATTTGTAATAAATTCATTACAAATATAGAGTTAACATAAAAAATAATATATAAAATAAAGTATTGAAACATACTATGAAAACTGACATATATCTAAATTCTTAAACATGAGTGGAAAGACGAACAAAAAAATACTTGCTTTGCTCGTTTTCTAAAGACAAATATCATTTTGTTCATATCACATTGCTCTTGCCTCTCCCATTAGCTCAAAAAGAAAAAGCAAAATACAACATAAACCTCATTGCTGCTCCGGTCTGACATCAATTTTCACCACTCTGCACATGTTGAATCTACAAAGTAACTACTGAAGTATGGCGTGCATAGAACTCTTTGTACAGAAAACCCCCCTGATAAGGATCAGAATTGGAGATATAACAATTATCAATGCCAATAGATAGAGAAAAAGACATAGTATAGCCAGCAGAGGTCCTTGTAATATGTATGGCTATTTTCTAGCAAAGATCTAACTGAAAAGGAAAACAGCAACCAAGGGCAAAACAATAGATTGAGGTATAGATTAAACAAATTATAGGGCAATAGAAGAAGAAAAAGTAGCAACATTGAGCAGCAAGAACAGAATTCATTGTTTTTTATTATAAAATAATTAATTTTTTCCCAATATCAAGTCATTCATTCTCATGACTTAGTGATTCACAAGGAGTTTTAAGCTAAAATATTTCATCCCTCTAGTTTCTGTTGCAGGCCATTTTTGAATTTTTTAATTAATAGAATAAACTCCTACGCATGATTTAGTGATTCTCCTATATAAAGGATTTCTCTATAACTTGACTGGAAAGATATTTTTTTAATCAAGATAAGCATAATTTATTCTTTTAAAATGGTGGGAAAGAAAACAAAATAACCTAAATGACAAACTTCTAAACATTAGTAATTCCAACAAATGAACTCTGTAGATCATAGGAATTTAGCTTAGCTTACCAATTTTGATAGCACTTCATATACATTAAATGATTGCATTTGGGCAACACAACCTTGGTGTTATAAGAGCCTGAATAGAGTTAAGATGAGAAGTATTTTTTTCCTAGGAAAAGAACTAAACACAATGAGCCAGTAAGAAAAAGGAATCCATATGCTATACAAGTTGTGCTTTTTTGATAACAGATGATCCAGGTTAGCCTTCAATGCTGCTCTACTGAGATAATGATCACTAAACTGAATATACGCATAAATAACGGTCCTCAATTGTGCTCTAAATAACAACATAATATATGAATTTCTATTTTCTAATATTTTGCCCGCTAACCAACTATATTATTAACCCAACTTAAAGTAGAAAGCAAAATACATGCATACAAAAACACCTGTACTTGTCAAAAAAAATCAGATATTTAAAGTCAATTTTCAATAAATATAATTTGCTAAATTAAAATTACTCTTATATGTTATACCTTTTCACAGCAGTAAGATAGACGCTCCTCTGCTTCAAGCTCAATCAATGATCTCTTGCTTCAATCTACACCATAAAATGAAGCACTGTACCTCTAAAAAGAAAAAACAACGAGAATGCATAAATAGTAGCCACGTGACCATGGAAGCAAAACAAGTGTTTCATAAAACTCAAGGATGGGTGAGTCACTCCTTAACAAAAAAAATGTTTGTTTCTAAGCTCAAATAAAAATCATACCCAAACTAAATGACAGATAGAAAGTGGACTTAGCTTCAATTTTAAGCCATGCAGATCCTTTGGAGTTTTCTAATTAACTCATTTTTATTAAAATAGAAGAAAAAAATATATATCCTACAATACATAAATTGAATCTGCCAACAATTAAGAATATATATATATATATATATATATATATATATATATATATATATATATATATATATATATATATTATATTGTTCAGCTAAGAAGATAATAACCTGGAAGCATGAAGACTCAAAGTACTCGCCGGACCGATGACCGGAGCTTCGTCGGAGGCTCGCCGGAGATGCACCATCACTGCCGCCGTGGAGGTTAGAACCCCGGCTTCCTAATTTTGGTGGTCACGCGCCTAACATACCTCATTCACAGCGTAGATCTACACTGGAAGTTACGGATTCCTTGGTCACCGATCTGCTTGCTTCCGACGGATGACGATCGGAGGGAGGTGTCGTCGGATCTGCCTAGCCGCCTCGAGCTCGTTGGTACTGCTCAACCCACCAGCTACCGCCTTATGTCACCGGAGAAAAGAAGGCAGCTTCCTTTACAGGGAGAGAATTGGGCGGAGGAGAGACGATGACAGCAAGGTGACTGACGCTGGTGGGAACGCGTCGGCGTTAGGAATCGCCGGTTCTCCCCTGGTCTCCGCCCCTCTATCTCTCCCATCCCGATTCTTCCTCTCTCCTGCGCTCCTCTTTCTTCTTCCTTCTTTTTTTATTTTCTGTTTTTGTACTCTACCTGAAAATTAGTATTATCAATATTATTATTGTTATTCTTATTTTTAACCTTTTATGATTGAGATGATCTTAAAATAATTAAATTCAAGTATAATAATGTTCAAAATAAAACGTGACTTTATATATTTTACTAAGACAACTATCACTTTATATAAAACATGACTTTATACAATAAGCTATATTATATTATAAGTCATTATTGCTCAAATTATGTAAAAATAGTCATTGCTCGTTCTGATTTTAATCATATGTGCTAATTAGATGAGTTATTCATTATGCATTACTATTAATTTTAAATTTATCTAAACTTAATCCACGTGTACATTTAGATGTGCGCTGTGACATTAGGGTTTCTCTAGGACTTTCTAGAGATTTTCGACATTTATATATATATATATATATATATATATATATTATAATTTTTAGTTATTAAGTTAAAATTTATTGTTTCTTATGGTTTGTTCTTAAATTTTACTCTAATTAATAATTATTAATTTAAAACAGCCTCTTTTTTGCAACAAAAACTGAACTTACAGATCTTATAAACTAATCTTTACAGTCCAAAATTAACAACAGAGATTTTCGAACTTACTCACCAAAAATCAGGCCAATCTAACGGCAAATGATTTTCTGATCGTCTTCGTATAAAAAACTGGTCATTACGTAAAAAATTCAGAAAACAGCCTATTTTTTGCAACAAAAACTGAACTTACAGACCTTAAAAACTAATCTTTACCGTTCAAAATTAACAACAACGATTTTTGAACGTACTCACCAAAAATCAGGCCGATCTAACGGCAAATGATTTTTCGATCGTCTTTACATACAAAATTGGTCATTATGTAAAAAATCCAAAAAATATCCTCTTTTTTACAATAAAAACTGAACTTACAGATCCCATAAACTAATCTTTACCGTCCAAAATTAACAACAGAGATTTTCGAACGTACTCACCAAAAATCAGACCAATCTAACGGCAAATGATTTTTCGATCATCTTCGTATAAAAAACTGGTCATTACGTAAAAAATTCAGAAAACAGCCTATTTTTTGCAACAAAAACTGAACTTACAGACCTTAAAAACTAATCTTTACCGTTAAAAATTAACAACAACGATTTTTGAACGTACTCACCAAAAATCAGGCCGATCTAACGGCAAATGATTTTTCGATCGTCTCACATACAAAATTGGTCATTATGTAAAAAATCCAAAAAATATCCTCTTTTTTACAATAAAAACTGAACTTACAGATCTTATAAACTAATCTTTACCGTCCAAAATTAACAACAGAGATTTTCAAACGTACTCACCAAAAATCAGGCCAATCTAACGGCAAATGATTTTTCGATCATCTTCGTATAAAAAACTAGTCATTACGTAAAAAATCCAGAAAACAGCCTATTTTTTGCAACAAAAACTGAACTTACAGACCTTAAAAACTAATCTTTACCATTAAAAATTAACAACATCGATTTTCGAACGTACTCACCAAAAATCAGGCCAATCTAACGGCAAATGATTTTCCGATCGTTTTCGTATAAAAAACTGGTCATTACGTAAAAAATCCAGAAAACAGCCTATTTTTTGCAACAAAAACTGATCTTACAGATCTTAAAAACTAATCTTTACCGTCCAAAATTAACAACATAGATTTTCGAACGTACTCACCAAAAATCAGGCCAATCTAACGGCAAATGATTTTTCGATCGTCTTCACATACAAAATTGGTCATTATGTAAAAAATCCAAAAAATATCCTCTTTTTTACAATAAAAACTGAACTTACAGATCTTATAAACTAATCTTTACCGTCCAAAATTAACAACAGAGATTTTCGAACGTACTCACTAAAAATCAGGCCAATCTAACGGCAAATGATTTTCCGATCATCTTCGTATAAAAAACTGGTCATTACGTAAAAAATCCAGAAAATAGCCTATTTTTTTGCAACAAAAACTGAACTTACAGACCTTAAAAACAAATCTTTACCGTTAAAAATTAACAACATCGATTTTCGAACGTACTCACCAAAAATCAGGCCAATCTAACGGCAAATGATTTTCCGATCGTCTTCGTATAAAAAACTGGTCATTACGTAAAAAATCCAGAAAACAGTCTATTTTTTGCAACGAAAACTTAACTTACAGACCTTAAAAACTAATCTTTACCGTTCAAAATTAACAACAACGATTTTTGAACGTACTCACCAAAAATCAGGCCGATCTAACGGCAAATGATTTTTCGATCGTCTTCACATACAAAATTGGTCATTATTTAAAAAATCCAAAAAATATCCTCTTTTTTACAATAAAAACTGAACTTACAGATCTTATAAACTAATCTTTACCGTCCAAAATTAACAACAGAGATTTTCGAACGTACTCACCAAAAATCAGGCCAATCTAACGGCAAATGATTTTCCGATCATCTTCGTATAAAAAACTGGTCATTACGTAAAAAAATCCAGAAAACAGCCTATTTTTTGCAACAAAAACTGAACTTACAGACCTTAAAAACTAATCTTTACCGTTAAAAATTAACAACATCGATTTTTGAACGTACTCACCAAAAATCAGGCCGATCTAACGGCAAATGATTTTTCGATCGTCTTCACATACAAAATTGGTTATTATGTAAAAAATCCAAAAAATATCCTCTTTTTTACAATAAAAACTGAACTTACAGATCTTATAAACTAATCTTTACCGTCCAAAATTAACAACAGAGATTTTCGAACGTACTCACCAAAAATCAGGCCAATCTAACAGCAAATGATTTTCCGATCGTTTTCGTATACAAAACTGGTAATTACGTAAAAAATCCAGTTTTAATAATAGAAATTAAATTAGAAAATTTATTCATTTTGACTTGTATGAGTTTAAGTCTTGGATTGAACTCTATTGTATTATTCAACTAAATAATAAATTAAGTTTAAAATTATATACGCATTAAATTGAAACGGTGGAGAGATGTGGCGGAAGATAAAATGTTATTTTCATATGTAGGGTAAATTTTTGAAATTACTAAAATGCCCCTACCAAATTTCATCATTTTATCCTTGTATTCAAGGATAATTTTATAAATATATATTTTAAATTTTTTAATAATTTAAAATTTGCTCAAAATTTTAACAAAATAAAAATAAATTATAAATTTTTCATAATCATTTTAAATGAAAAATAAACTTTATATTATTATTATATAAATATAAATATTTATTATTTTTCATAATATGACTATATAATACTTATAACAATTACTTTATTATTATTATTAAAATGTAATTTTTTTAAATAAATAAGTTTATATTTGGGGATAATTGATAAACAAATCAATTTAATTCCTAATAATTTAATATTTGATTTAAATTTTTTAAAATAAAAATAAATTACAAATTTTTTTATTATTATTTTGAATGAAATAATAAATTTTATAAATATTTATTTTTATTAATCTTAAATACGCAAATATATAATAATCATAACAATTAGTTTATTATTATGATTAAAAATGTAAATTTTCTAAATAAATAACATTAGATTTTGGTATAATTGGTAAAACATTATTACCAACTTATAAAATAATTTATAATTTTCTGTTACAAAATAAAATATTCATTTTATATGGTATATATTAAAATTATTTGAAATTATACATAAATCATGGAGTGGAATTTAAAAACTTATTTTTTAATTTATTTGCGACAGATTAGCGACTAAATACTTCCGTCGCTAATTGTATTACAGCAACAAAATATTAATTAGCGACAGATATATTTCCGTCGCTAAACCGTCGCAAAAAAGGCGCTAAATTTTCCCTCCAAAATTAGCGACTAAAATTCTGGAACTAATTTCCAGAATAAAAAATTATAAAATTTAGCTTATTTCCGTCGCAAAACAGGGCGCGTACTCTTCCCGCCAATAATTAGCAACTGTTTATTAATTCCGTCGCGATTTCGTCGCAAAAAATAGTAAATATGATTCTCGCGACGCAATGACAAAACAGTCGCTAATCTGTCGCAAAATTAGCGACGGAAATTTGGCCGTCGTTAATTGGCAGTTTTTTTGTTGTGTTTAGGCGAGATGGGACCAATTGAGACACCACTTGTACAGACTTGGTATCAAACCGTGGAAATGCACATCACTATGAGTTTAATCCATGTCTCATGGAAGCCCATCCCGTACATTATATCTATCAAGTAAGACCATTCCATTTTATCATATGCTTTAGCCATATCTAGTTTCAACGCAACAGTGCCAGATGCACCTTGGGATTGACAATGAAGGTAATGACCAACTTCATAGGCAAGAAGCACATTATTTGTAATCAACCTTATAGTAATAAAAGCACTGTGATTTTAAGATATCACATCGTCTAACAAGAACTTCATAAGATTAGCTAGCATTTTTGCCAATATTTTATATATTACATTACACATAGCAATGGATCTATAAATAGAGATAAGCTTGGGCGATTTAATCTTTGGAATTAGCACAATAATGGTATCATTAAGGGTAGCAGGCAAGACACCATAATTAAGGATATTTAATATAAAATCAGAGATATCTGGGCCAATTAAATCCCATTGAGACTGGAAAAAACCTAGATTAAAACCATCGATTCTAGGAGCTTTGTCCAGATGCATTGATAAAAGAGCTTCCTTAACATCCCTTACCTCAAAAGGTTGAATCAACTCTTCATTATAAGCTGGTGAAATGCACGGTTGTACCTACTCAATAAGCTCTCTATTATCAACATTTGAGGATTTAAAGATGTTCACAAAGTATTGAGAAATATGCTCTTGGAGCCCTAAATTCCAGCACAAAATGGATCCATCCAAGGTTTCTAGAAGAGTTATCATATTTATCTTTCTCCTTTTAGAAGCATATGCGTGAAAGAACTTGGTATTTAAATCACCTTCCTTCAGCCATGAGACTTTAGCATGCTGCTGCCAATATATGTTCTTCTGATACAAAAGCCTTGCAAGATGCTCTTTAGCTTGCTTAAGCCGTGCAAGAGACATAACATTGGTTTTGGGTCGCAGGAAATTTAACTCTTCTTTGCAAGCAGTAATATTGTCCACAAATTTACGCCGAATAGCATGACCCCATGTCCCTAAAGAAACAGAGTAATAAGCAAGGCGCTGAATGATGGATAGAGTACCACAGTCCATCCAACACTTATATATGTTATCTTTGAAATCCTTATCTTGCAGCCAGGCATTTTCAAACAAAAATCGATTATTGTGAGTTTGCTGACAAGAAACAGTAGACAACAACAGAGCCATATGATCAGAATTGACCATGTCAATATGATTAATGCGACTATTAGGGAACTCAATTAACCAAGAATTTGAAGCTAACCCCCTATCGAGTTTTTCACGAATCCAGCCTTTCGCACCCCTCGATCTCTCCCAAGTGAATTGGTAAGCAAGAAAACCCATATCATGCAGACTACAATGTTGGATAGTATCTCGAAAATCATTAACGAGATGGGTAGGATGATGGTTGCCCTCGATTTTTTATAAGGCTAGCTAAAAGATCTATATCTTTGATTCTATCTAGGTTTAAAATTCCGTACAATTATACTTTTTTTCTAATATATACTATATAATTACATATTAATTTTTGAACAACATTCTCGTCCACAGAGTGTGATAAGCATGCACATCTATATTGAATTATCCACACGGTATGATAAGCATGCGCACATCTGCATCGGATCAGATGGTGATATACGTGTATATTAGACTGTTACTCTTTTCATTCAAGTAATTTTCGATAATAAAATAATGTTTGAATTTTAATATCACAAAATTAATTGAATATAATTTTTTCTTATATATGTGTGTGTGTGTGTGTGTGAATTTGAGCAGGTACTTTTCCTTCCTTAAGCCCGGTCATGGCCTCAGAAGATGCAGATATGTCTGATGTTGAAGGCACATTTCTCTTGCCAAATACCGCTTTGAGTGCTGAAACTGAGAAATCACCTTCCAAACTCCTGGGCAGGATGCTGAGGACTACCAATCCGCTTGATCTTGATCAGATGCTAAGGGTGGCAGATGGCTTTTTTGTCTTCTTGCAGAAATTGTCTATTGATTGTAGTCCTTTTGTTAAGGCCGTGAAGGACTACATTCACAATAGATCGAAACTGGCTTCAATTGATGGGTTTTTAAGTTATCACCTTTATTATAAAGAACTAAGTAATATTTATGATAGTGAGAAAGTTCGGTACGAGAATATTTCCTGCCTTCATAGTGAGGCACAAGCTGCACACAGAGCTTCTAGTAATCGCTGTCAATCACTTCAGGAAGAAGTTTCACGTACCAAAGAAGTGTTCATTCAACGCAAGAAACAATTATTCTACTGTAGGAAAGAGATATCAGAGCAAGTAGCTCAAGTTGATGAACTATCCAAGGAGTTGTTTGAATCGAGAAAAAATTTGGAGGCCATTGCCCTTGATATGGCAGAAGTTGATGAATTGCAGAGGGAGAGGGAGTCGGCGAGCAGTGCTGCAAATGCGGCTTTTGAGACTGCAAAAATTTGGCTCGAATGCTCGGTGATATACTTACCTGATCTAGATGTTTACTGATAAATATTTTATGACATATTATACTAATGTAGTCTCTTGATCATGAGAGTTATTGTATGGTAAATCAGTAGACGTAACTGTAAGTTAGTAGATGCATTAGCCGACTATGTTGTATGTATAACGTTATGATGTAAATTGTAAAGAAAATATTTTAGTTAGATTTCTTCATGTGATTCCACTTGAGAGGAAGATAAAACAGTGTTTTAAGCAAGCAGGGACACAGTCTTTAGATGTAAAGCAGCAATGGTTATTTTCTGCCAATAGATATACTACAAGGATACAGAGAGAGAGCGTTTAAGCACAAGAATTAGCGGGGAAAGGGAGGTGAGAATTTCTACTGAAGATTTGCAAATTTATCGATTAAATTGTCATTTTCCTATTCATTTAAGTCTTCCTTTTATTTACATTGCATTATTAAATATATATTAATTGTTGTCTTCGTTTTAGTCTCTCCCGTTTTGGTAATATAATATTGAATTAGTCTTTCATGAAAATAGTAAACGCGGAGGACATAGGGACTTTTTTTTTTAATTTTTGGTGTACTTTTTTTTATTTATTTAGGAAATAAGGGTTGTTTTAACATAATTTGAATTAATGGCGTAGAACATACCATTTTTGCAACGTATCATTGCGAAATCAGTAAAGTGGGACCCGCAGTTAGAATGGTTGATGAAGACTGATTGGTGGTAGGGCCCACAGCTCCATTTTTGCAACACAATATTGTAAAAATGGAATATTTTTATTTTTTTAATATATATATATATATAATCACTTAAATAAAATTTTTTACTATCTGATAACTTAATTTTCTAATACGATATTTATGTTGAAACAAGAGCTTGAATTCGAATTTAATATGGTTTTGTTGATTTGATTTTAGTCCTTAAAAAATTCTAAAAAATTAATTTACGATAATCTTATGCATAGAGTACTGCGAGAGGAGACGAAATCCGTATTTGATGGACAAAGAAAATATTTTTCTTTTATTCTCTAATTAAAAGCGATTAAAAAAAAGAACATAATTAGCCAGCAATAGCCTTTTTAAAAACGGATGATTAAAGCACATTTAATCAAGTGAGGGTGATGCAAAAGTAAAAATGCAAATTTGGTTCAAAGCGAAGAAAAGCAAAAGGGTATGAATAGATTAGATTATGACAATTTAATTTAAAACTATTTAATAAAATATTAAACCTTTTATCTTCTTTCTAATTTTTTTGTAACCTTCTTCATCCTTGTACTTTAAATATGGCCTTTGCACGATTTGGCTTCTTGATTTGAGTTTGCTTAGATAGCAAAAGCCATAATCAAATTAAACCAATCACTTTTAAACACTTGGAGAACATAGTTCTCATCTCATGCCCGGTGAACACTACATCCCGTACAATCCATGTATTCGCAGTACTCTATGCATAAAATTGTCGCCAAAACATTAGAATTATATTAAAATATAAACAAAATTCGAACCCACAAGTGATGATGCAACTTATATATATATATATATAATCACCTAAATAAAATTTATTTACTATCTGATAACTTAATTTTGCTAACTCGATATTTATGTCGAAACAAGAGCTTGGATCCAAAGATCTTCTCAACTAAATTATTTTTCAATTATTTAAAAAAACTATTTTTAAATTAATGACTCTAATAACAAATGAAAAAAAAGCACTTGAATTCGGATTTAATATAGTTTTATTGATTTGATTTTAGTCGTTAAAAAAAATTCTAAAAAATTTGAACCCATAAGTGATGATTTGGTGATGATACAAGCTAGACTAGAAAATAGAGATTGTTTTAAAACATGTATTCGCAATACTCTATGCATAAGATCATCGTAAATAAATTTTTTAGAATTTTTTTAACGACTAAAATCAAATCAATAAAATTATATTAAATCCGAATTCAAGTGCTTTTTTTTTCCGTTTGTTATTAGAGTCATTAATTTAAAAAATTTTTTTTTTAAATAATTGAAAAATAGTTTAGTTGAGAAGATCTTTGGATCCAAGCTCTTGTTTCGACATAAATATCGAGTTAGCAAAATTAAGTTATCAGATAGTAAATAAATTTATTTAGGTGATTATATATATATATATATATATATATATATATATTAAAAAATAAAAATATTCCATTTCCGCAACATTGTATTGCGAAAATGGAGATGTAGACTCCATCACCAATCAGTCTCCACCAACTATTCTAGTTGCGGGTCTCACTTTACTAATTTCGCAATGATCTATTACAAAAATAGTATGCCCCATACTATTTTTTCAAATTGTTTTAAAACAACCCTAATCCTTAAATAAATAAAAAAAAAGTATACAAAAAATAAGAAAGTCCCGAGGACATACACCTCAAACTAAATCAAAAGTGGAAACAGAATAACAGATACATGCTACGCGCCAATTATGAAAGTGGGACAATAAGAAAGCTGTGCCATGTGCCATACATAGTTACCCGATTAAAAAAAGGTCAAAGGATCATTTTTGCCCCAAATATTTGTCGAAAATTGCAACTTTACATCTAATATTTCATTTCGATAATTTTTGCCCTCCATGTTTTAAAAACGAGAGATTTATGTCATTATCGTCAATCTCAGTTAACTTTAACCAAACTCACGTTAGTTGACTGCTGGCATAGATAAAATTGAAACGTGACAACCAATTATTGAACAAGTCATCTGACACGTGGATGTGCAGTTACTCAGTGAGAATTTGCGACGGATTTTTTTCCATCTATGGACAGGGAACATCTATGGACACCCATACTGCACTTGTTTCTCTGCAGCAGCAAAACCACCTAACTCTCGGACAAGAAGAAATCTACCAGCAACCAATCTGCTCATAGCCAACATTATCCGATTAGAAATGATAATCACACTAGTCTACTTGGTGGTTACATGTTGGTTTTTGTAGATAATCTTCTTATGATGAAAAACAGAGCACCATCAGTTCAAGCAAAAACCAGACCCTACACTTCGTCTTCAGTCCCAGAGCAAAACAGAGCACAATTATCCCAACTCCATTTACCCAAAAAAAATCAAATCCCTAAATTTAAACCCATTTTCCCCAAATTCGTTCTTCATCTTAAATCTACCATTTGTCAACTAAACTTAGCTAGGAAAGTGCCTTATTCGCGTGGGAAACAACAATAGCCCACAATTGATGGATTTTTGAAGAGAAATCGAAGAACAAATAGAAAACATACACAACCGACGAAAAGCAGAACCACGGCTCTCTACAGAAAAAAATTGAAGCCTCCAAGTAAGCAATGGAGTAGATGGGCCTCCTCTTCTCCCTACCAACATCATCCCCACTTTCAATTTCACGGTCTTACACTTTAATTCTTCTTATTGCTTTTTGCCTTTTTTTCTCTTTCCATTCCCTTCCTCTCTTTCTCTTCAAATTTCAAATGATGGGTTCTTTTCTGATTCACTATGTTTTGCTCTTTATGGATCTTCAAAATCCTATGGATTTTTGGATTTTTCTCTTTACAATACCACCTTGTTTTGAAGATATCCGGATGATATTCTTGCCCGAATTGCCGTCTGAAAGCTCCGACATAGCTTGCTTCACCGCTTGGTGCTGCTCGAGCAACTGAGGCTTTTGAAAGATTTCTCCACAAGCAGTATAGGCAAAGATTTCATTGCGCGGAGGGAAGAACTGATCTGCTGGGTTTAATAGATTGAGAGCATGAAGAGAATGAAAGGGAAACTCGACCGGTGAGGGGGAAAGCCCGAAGAGAAGAGGTGTTTTTTTCTAACTCACGTGCCACCGCGTGGATGATAAAGTGGTGTCAATTTTGTTCATATCAACAATCAACTAACAGGAGTTTGACCAAAGTTAACTGAGATTAACAGTAATAACGTAAATCTCTTATTTTTTAAACATGAATGACAAAAATCACCGAAATGAAATATTAGAGATAAAGTTGTATTTTTCGACAAAAATTAGGGGCAAAAATAATCCTTTGGCCTTAAAAAAAATACAAAAACTAAAGAAAAAACCGAGGCTGGTATGGGTTTAAGTTAGGGTGTGATTCGGACTATGAAATACAACAAATAATTGAAAAAGTTAAAATACTTCTTCTTAATTTATCCAAATCTTAATCTAAACACACATCCTTTAAATTAAATCTTCTTATCAAAATTTCAATTAAATTGTCTTTTTGGTGATTTTAATAAATTATAAGATTTTAATAAGTGAATATAATTTATTTATAATTGAAAAGTGAATCGAATTATTTTGATTCAGTTATTTGATAAATCAGAAATATACTATTGAATTAATTCGTATAATTTATTTAGATTAGACAAAAATTGGCTGAATCCATGAATCTAAACGGAGTTTAGGCGAAAATTATGTTATTTGAATATCTAGAGAGTATTATCGCATTAACGGTAAAAAGAAAAATTGAAAATTGACCAGAGTTAAAGAGCAACCGTTGCATGGCAATGGATCATTCCTCGCAGACTTAGATTAGAAGTAGCCGTTTAAAGAGGATGTCTCTGTCTATCAATTCATACTCTCCTTTTTGTGAAATAAGAACAGAAAAAATAAAACTCTCCAGTACTTCACTCTCACAGCAGCCAACAATGATCGAGTCTGATAATATTACCGATCAATTTCCTTCAACTCCTCCACCTTTATCACCACCACCTCCAGTTTCTGCACCCATTACTCCGCAGAGAAGCGCAGGAGATGAATGTTTTAGATGTAAAAAGCTGGGTCACTGGGCCAAAGAATGCCCTAACAAAACCCCCCAGGAATCACCCTCTTCCAGTTCCAGCCCTGCTTCGGCCGGAAATCTTTCTGATTTGCTGCTGGTTCGATGCCCTTGTAATAGGGGCACTTGTCGAGTTTCAATTTCCACGACACGGACAAATCCTAATAGAAAATACTATGCTTGTTCTGTTGATAAATCAAGGGTTGGTTAGATTTGTTGCTTCCTTCTTATACTATTATGCAATTTGGGTTGATATTTACTTCTCCATTTCGTGATTTACTTTCAGGGAAATTGTAATTTTTTTAAATGGTGTGACGAGTTTGATAATTTTAGAATTCCTAGTTGTCCTTGTAATATTGGGACATGCAGCTTGAATAGAATATCCAGTGGCCCAGATGAAGGAAGATGGTACTTTGCTTGCAGAATTAAAAAGGTGGGTGTTTTTTCCTCTTTTATTCTCTGTTTGTGATTTTTATTGGGTTTTATCTCGATCTCAGTTATTTGGATCTTTTTTCTTTAATGGGTAATGCATATGTGGGTCAAATTTCATCAAATTTTTGTGTTTCATTCTCTGCAATATATTTAACACATAATTTAAGCTGGAAGCTAGTGGATGATAGGGTGATTGATGTTATTTTGTTTTTAAGTCCCATGAATGGAATAGATATTGTGATACCTGAATTAGCCGTGGGTTTTAGAATTTCCTGACCTTTCCAGTGTATGATTCTATGACCTCGAGCTGCTTCTGTGATCAGTTCACAGTGGGGCTTCAGGGTAATTTAAACTGGACATGATAGGCCATCTTTCCATAATCTGAACTATTAAATTCAGAAAGAATCCTTCTGATTCAATTTTTAGTGAGTAATCAATCTTAAGCAAGTCTATATTGATGTTTGCTGTTTTAATTTTTGTAGTACTATTGGCTTTGTCTGCTTAGATGCATTCTCATTAAATATCATAATCTGTTTGTAAAACTATTTCATCAAATTTTTGTGTTTCATTCTCTGCAATATATTTAACACATAATTTAAGCTGGAAGCTAGTGGATGATAGGGTGATTGATGTTATTTTGTTTTTAAGTCCCATTAATGGAATAGATATTGTGATACCTGAATTAGCCGTGCGTTTTAGAATTTCCTGACCTTTCCAGTGTATGATTCTATGACCTCGAGCTGCTTCTGTGATCAGTTCACAGTGGGGCTTCAGGGTAATTTAAACTGGACATGATAGGCTATCTTTCCATAATCTGAACTATTAAATTCAGAAAGAATCCTTCTGATTCAATTTTTAGTGAGTAATCAATCTTAAGCAAGTCTATATTGATGTTTGCTGTTTTAATTTTTGTAGTACTATTGGCTTTGTCTGCTTAGATGCATTCTCATTAAATATCATAATCTGTTTGTAAATCTTTTTACAGTTTGATTCAAAGAAATCTCTTTGAGGGGATGTTAGCTCTTTCCTATTTTAGAGTCTTATTTTCCTTTATTTTACAATTGATCAAAGAAACTAGAGACATTTGAAATATTTTTGTAACATCATTATCAAGATCCAGATCCAAATATTGTGACTTCGCTGCAGAATTTTGGACAGTGTGATTTCTTCCAGTGGGCAGATCCTGAAATAAATTTAATGATGAAAAGGCATGGGGGTAAAAGCAAAGGTTACTCTCCTCATCAACTCCTTTTTAACACTGCAAATGCTACACTGTCAGATCAAGCTGAAGTTCCCAACACCAATGGGGACTTAGTCGTCATGCAAGAGGGAGAACCGTGCACACCCTTGGAAAGGAATGCACCTCGATTTTGCCAACCAACGTCTCAATCTAATAGCTGCCTGGGAAATAAATTGAATCATGTTTCTGATGCTGAGGATATCTTAACTGAAGGTTTATATTTCTTTGGATTTCTTTTTATTCCTCTCTGGTGCTTTTGTTTATAGCTGAGGGAAGGTGGTGCTGTGGTAGTGTGAATGTGTGGTAATGGGTTTTTTGATATTAGATGTACCAATTGTTTGTTTTTATCATTTAAATTATTCTTGCTAGCATAGCATTATTAGTCCACAGTATTGGGATTGATATTTCTTCTTCTTGTCGGTTGTTGCTAGATGTTATTTAAGTTATTTTAGCCTTTTAAGTGCCAGTTTGGGTCAGCTTGCTTTCCCTCCATCTTGATCTCCAAAGATCCTCCTTTTGTGCTTATTCTTTCCTGAGCGCATGGATCCATCCATTTTTTCATTTATTTTCTTGCTTCTATCTTGTGTACTAATACATTCATATATATATATATATATATATATATATATGTGAATTTGAGCAGGTACTTTTCCTTCCTTAAACCCCGTCATGGCCTCAGAAGATGCAGATATGTCTGATGTTGAAGGCACATTTCTCTTGCCAAATACTGCCTTGAGTGCTGAAACTGAGAAATCACCTTGTTTAACTCCTGGGCAGGATGCTGAGGTTTCAAGTGGTACTCTTGATGAGCCTGTGGGGGTCAATGATACTTCTGATGTGATGCAGGATGATGATGTTTTCTCGAAGTTAATCTTAATGAAGTTGGGGCAATCGTTTTTAAACGCTTTGGACTCTACCAATCCGCTTGATCTTGATCAGATGCTAAGGGTGGCAGATGGCTTTTTTGTCTTCTTGCAGAAATTGTCTATTGATTGTAGTCCTTTTGTTAAGGCCGTGAAGGACTACATTCACAGTAGATCGAAACTGGCTTCAATTGATGGGTTTTTAAGTTATCACCTTTATTATAAAGAACTAAGTAATATTTATGATAGTGAGAAAGTTCGGTACGAGAATATTTCCTGCCTTCATAGTGAGGCACAAGCTGCACACAGAGCTTCTAGTAATCGCTGTCAAACACTTCAGGAAGAAGTTTCACGTACCAAAGAAGTGGTTATTCAACGCAAGAAACAATTATTCTACTGTAGGAAAGAGATATCAGAGCAAGTAGCTCAAGTTGATGAACTATCCGAGGAGTTGTTTGAATCGGGAAAAAATTTGGAGGCCATTGCCCTTGATATGGCAGAAGTTGATGAATTGCAGAGGGAGAGGGAGTCGGCGAGCAGTGCTGCAAATGCGGCTTTTGAGACTGCAAAAATTTGGCTCGAATGCTCGGTTATATACTTACCTGATCTAGATGTTTACTGATAAATATTTTATGACATATTATGCTAATGTAGTCTCTTGATCATGGGAGTTATTGTATGGTAAATCAGTAGACGTAACTGTAAGTTAGTAGATGCATTAGCCGACTATGTTGTATGTATAACGTTATGATGTAAATTGTAAAGAAAATATTTTAGTTAGATTTCTTCATGTGATTCCACTTGAGAGGAAGATAAAACAGTGTTTTAAGCAAGCAGGGACACAGTCTTTAGATGTAAAGCAGCAATGGTTATTTTCTGCCAATAGATATACTACAAGGATACAGAGAGAGAGCGTTTAAGCACAAGAATTAGCGGGGGAAAGGGAGGTGAGAATTTCTACCGAAGATTTGCAAATTTATCGATTAAATTGTCATTTTCCTATTCATTTAAGTCTTCCTTTGATTTACATTGCATTATTAAATATATATTAATTGTTGTCTTCGTTTTAGTCTCTCCCGTTTTGGTAATGTTTTAAATATTGATATTTTATTTATTCCTAAAAGGAGGACATTATTCAACTAAAAGAAAGTTGATTCTCTGTACTCATTTCTTTCATGGTGTATGCAAATTTTAGGTAGGGCTGAGGGGAAAAAAAAAACCGAAATTTTTATATTTAATTTCTTAATAATTAATAATTTTTATTTAGTTCTTTGTACTATTTTCCACATAAATTTTAAATAACATAATATTTGATATTTAACTTTATATTTTTTTTATTTATATACTTCCCTTAAGGTAATAAAAAGTCCCACAGTAATATGGCAATTTACATTTTAAATAATATTTTTTTTGAATAAACATTTCAAATATTATATTAATATTAGTAATTATTTTTTATTTTTATAATATTAATTATATAGAATGCAAATGAAATGAATGATATAATTGATAAATTAACAAAAAAAAAACTATTTTTTAAGAAAAAATTGGATAGAATAAGAAAGAAACTATTATTTGAATGTGTCCTCTACGCCTATACGGTAAAAAGAAAAATTGAAAATTGACTAGAGTTAACGAGCAACCGTTGCATGGCACTGGATCATTCTTCGCAGACTTAGCTTAGAAGTAGCCGTTTAAACTTTAACGAGGCCGTCTCTGTCTGTCAATTCATACTCTCCTTTTTGTGAAATAAGAACAGAAAAAATAACACTCTCCAGTACTTCGCTCTCACAGCAGCCAACAATGATCGAGTCTGATAATATTACCGATCAATTTCCTTCAACTCCTCCACCTTTATCACCACCACCTCCAGTTTCTGCACCCATTACTCCGCAGAGAAGCGCAGGAGACGAATGTTTTAGATGTAAAAAGCTGGGTCACTGGGCCAAAGAATGCCCTAACAAAACCCCCCAGGAATCACCCTCTTCCAGTTCCAGCCCTGCTTCGGCCGGAAATCTTTCTGATTTGCCGCTGGTTCGATGCCCTTGTAATAGGGGCACTTGTCGAGTTTTCACCTCCAAGACACAAAAAAATCCCGATAGGAAGTTCTATAGTTGCCCTCTTAGTGAATCAATGGTTAGTTACTGTGTCGTATTTTACTAATTTTGCGATTTGGGTTGGTGTTTACTTCAATTTTGTGGCTCATTTTCAGGGAAAGTGTAATTTTTTTAAATGGTGCGATGAGTTGAGTGAAAGAGTTCCTGTTTGTCCTTGTGGCGCTGGCAGATGCAGCTTGAGTAGAGAATTCAGTGGTCCAGATGAAGGAAAATGGTGTTTTTCCTGCCGGATTAAAAGGGTGGGTTGTTCTTCTTTATTGTGTGGTTGGTTATTCTTCTAATGCATAATTTTGGTCAAATTTCTATAAATTTGTGTAATTAGTTCTATTTAACATGTATGACTAATATTGTCTGCAGGAAGCTGGTGAATGAAAAATGTAAGTTACAGGACTGTGATTGATGTCATTTATATAGAAATGAAAATTTTAAGGATGGTACTTTTCACCGTGGGTTTGGGGGAATTTTAAGTGAACATAATCGATCGTTATTTTATAATCTCTACTATTCATTCTGAATGGTTGCTTGTTATTAATGTGTTTAATAACTAATCACAATTCTTTAACTTCTTCAAATTTCAAATTTTATTTTCAATTAAATCTCAAGTAAGCATTTTGAATTGGATGATAGAAGCTGTATGAACCTGACTCTAGTTAGTTTGAACTCTGGAGAATTTTAACCTAACATGAAGAATAAGGGCGTGTTCTACATTGACAAACAGACAAGTAATGGTCTGTTTTCTTTCTCTCCCTATTTTCAGCTGCCAAAGAGAAGGGTTCTCTCTCTCTCTCTATCTTCTTGCAAGACACTCATGAAGGAGAACTAATGCGTTTCTTTTGCAAAAGATCTGATTCGATTGACATTATCGTTTATTTATTAAATCTGAGTCAACTCTATATTAATGTTTGCTGTTGCTAGTTCTAATGGTACTGCTACCTTGGTTTGGTTAAAGGCATTTGGCATTGAATAGCATAATATGTTTGCTAACTCTGATAGGTTTATACCAAACAATCCTCTTCTTCAAGTGGATGTTAGTTTTTTTTTTTTAGTTGAGAGGCTTGCAATTATTCTTCTGTATATGCAAATTAATAAAAGTACCTATTGAGACACTTGAAACATGTTTACAACAACAATAATGTGGAGTTTTGGCTTGGAATTTATCTTGTACTTACCCATCTTGCATTTTCAGGTAGTTCTTTTTATGTTTGTTATAATCCTGATCAGAGTGTTGTGACTTCACTGCAGAATTTTGGGAACTGTGATTTTTTCCAGTGGGCAGATCCTGAAATAAATTCCCTGATGAAGAAGTATGCAGGTCAAGGCAAAGGTGACTCTTCTCATCAACCACTTGCCAACACTGCAAATGTTGTACAATCAGATCCAAATGAAGTTCCCAATAAGGATCTTGTAATCATGCAAGAAGGGCAATCATGCAAATCCATAAAAAGGAAGGCACCTCAAGTTTTCCAATCTACGACTCAATTAGAGAGTCCTCATCTGAAAAAAGTATGGAGGCAGATTTCTAATGCTGGGGATACCATATCTGAAGGTTTAAGTTTCTCTTTTTAGCATTTAGATTATTGATAGCATTACTATTCCCCAATTTTGGGGTTGATGTTTCTCCTTTTTTCTGTTGCTAGATGTAATTTTGCATATTTTAGGCTTTCATGTTTGTGGCTGGCTGGGTCGGCTTGTTTTCCCTCCATCTCCATATCCAAAAGATCCTCTTGCTGCACCTATCCTTCGCTGTATGCTTTGTTCCATCCATTTGTTTGTTTGTCTTGCATTTATCTTTGGTGCTGATACATTTACACCTTTTAAGCAGGTATTTTTCCTTCCTTTGACCCTGTCATCGTTGCAGAAGATGCTCATATTATATCTGATGTTGAAGGCCCATATCTTCTGCCACATGCTACTTTGTGTGCTGAAACAGAGAAATCACCATCTCAAACTCCTGGGCACGATTCTCAGGTTTCAGGCAGTGCTCTTCATGAGTCCTTAGAGGTCAAAGATCCTTCTGGTACAATACAGGATGACTTTGTTTTATCAAAGTCAATCTTAAAGAATTTGGGGCAATCACTCTTAAATATTTTTAAGACTATGGAACCACTTGATCCTGAAAAGATGATAAAGGTAGCAGAAAGTGTTTTTATCCCCATACAGAACTTGTCTATTGACTGTGATTCATTTGTTGGGGCTGTGAAGGACTACATTCACAATGTATCAAAAGTCACTTCAATTGAGGTGTCTATGCGCAACCATCTTTCTTATCAAGAACTGAGTAATCTTCACGAGAATGAGAAAGTTAGGAGCAACAATATTTCTCGGCTTCATAGGGAGGCGCTGAGTAAATACAGAGCTTCTAATGATCGTTGCCGGTCACTTCAAGAAGAAATTTTGCATATCAAGAGTTTGCTTGTTGAGCTTGAGAAACCGTTGTTTTGCTGTGAGACAGAGACAACAGCACTCAAAGCTCGGGTTGATGAACTTTCAACCGATTTGCTCGAGTCAAATAAAAATATGGAGGCTGTAGCTCTTGATATGGCAGGTGCTCTGGAACTCGAGAGGCAGAGGGAATTATTCTCTAATGCTGCAAGGGAGGCACTAGTGATTGCAACCATTTCACTTGAATAAGTTTTGGTTATACATATTAAACCTAAGGTGGTATGCGTATGGTGATAACTTTTCGGTGAAATATTAACATGATGTAGGTTGTGATCATGGAACTTGCTGAAGGGTAAAGCGAGTTATTAGTGCAAAATGAATTTGTATGTTTAACTTTCGCCTAGTAAATCCATTAGCCATGTCATGTTTGTAACATTAGGATATGCATTTGCAAAATATGTGTATTATGTTGTATATTTTTCGTGAATTGGTGCATGCCTTTATCTTCCTCCGTTATTGGTGCAAGATTGTGGATCTTGTGCATATAGTTGCACTGAGAGGTTGCTTGTGATTGAATGATCATGTATGTATTTTACTGTAAATTTCGGCAGTGTGTTTGTACAACTGTTGGTTTGCTTGTGATTTGTGGATGGCAAAGTCTAACGCCCCAAATTGTTTAATGTGATTTTTAAAACTATTTACATAAATAATGCGAATTTAAAATTAGTTATTAAATTATACTTTTGGCAAAAAAAAATTGAGATTTTAATGGCATTTTCATATAACATCTCGAATTGAGTTAACAATATATTTTCACTAAATTGGTGGAAATGAGAGTACATAGAATAAATATTCTTTAAATGTAGGGAAAATTTTTTATTTTTCTTTCTTTTCATTTTATTTAAATTTTTTAGTATACATAAATATTATATCCTATAGATTCATTCATAAGAGCAAAACATTCATTTCAAGTATTTAAAAGTGTTTACTAGTTACCATCTCAAATATGAAACTTCTAATTAAAATAAATAAATTTAATTATTTTATCTTCTAATTTAAAAGAAAAACTTCTAATTAAAAAAATGAATTTATATTATTTTATCTTCTAATTTCCAAGTTTCTTTTGTATTCTATTGAAAATAATTAAACAATATAAAGTAAATTAAATTGAATTTCGTTTTTTTTTTCAATTTTCTCCATTAAAATAAATCATCTCCTTGTTGCTCCCATTTAGATAAAGATTAATCTAATGGGACCATTAAATTAATATTTAATATTATTTCATTAAACGGTTGATAATCAATATCCCGAGCACACTTGAGCACAAAATCATATTCCATCCAAAAGTGGAAATTTCTATTTTTTTTTATACATAAAAAAGATAGAATATTTTGTTGTATTTGAGTGACAAATAAAATGAAAAATTTAGAAGGTGGAAGTGGTGAAGTGAAATTGTCCATAAGAAAAGATTCTAAAGCGGAGAGAAAGAATCTTTTATGGCTATTTGCATTGCCAGCACATGCTCCTCCCACCACCCAATAACTCTTTTTTTTTTTATGACCCTCGGATTTTTTTATTTAAAAATTCGAATAACTTAAGTTCGAACATTATTTAAAATCGAATGTTATTAAATTTATAATTAAAAATGATTATTATATTTATAATTAAAATTTAAAAATATCTTTTTCGATATAGCATATATTTCATGAGTAAAATAACAAGTTAACCTGAAATTTCAAAGGAATTGAATCTCCTTACTGGTGAGGTACCCAACCACTCTTTTCATCAGCAAACCAACGAACAAACTTTTTTATTTTTCTCAAATTAATTTAAATCATTTATCTCTTAGTATTATTCTTCTTCTTCTTCTTTCAAATTCTTCTTCCTCTCTCACTCTGTCTGTCCGTCGGATTAGTAGCATCACATTTTTATTTGATTCAAGGAAAATAAATAAATAAATTCCCTTTCTTCAATTTTGTGTGACGGGCACCCTTCCCAAGCCCGATGTGACTGCCGATCCTCCTGCTATTCCCTGGCCAAAGTCTTTCCGGCAGTATGTTTGCTTTTCTTCACCTCCGCGTATGGTGGAGGATTTAATTTAGCCATTCTGTTTGAAATTTCTCCTCACGGTAAATCTCCGTTTGACATCGATCACATACCTTCTTCTTCCTGGTCTTACTTGCTGTTTCTGTATTTTTCCGCGTTGAAATGGGAAATATTTTGTCCTTTTTGACTACCCACTTCGATTCTTCAACGCTAATGACAAGGTTTGAATCTTTCCACAATCTGTCATGGTAAAAATTTTATTTTTATGGGGTTTTAGTTTGGTCCATTTTGGCGACCAATTCAATGTTCATGATATCTTTCTCCTTAAACGGGTAAATATATATACATAGAAATTGGGTTTTTTGCATTGAGTTTGGGGGTACAAGTTTCTGCTTTCATTTTCTTTTTTTTTTTCCTGATAAAATGGAGGCAAAGTCCAAAAATGGTAAGGAACAGAAATCGAATTGCTGTAACCCAGTGAAGAAACCGGGGCCAGTGACAATGGACCATGTTCTATTGGCGCTTGGAGAGACTAAGGAAGAAAGGGAGCAGAGGATTCGAGCTCTTTTTAAGAAGTTTGATGTTTCAAATTCTGGGTATTTAGATTCTACCCAGATTGAGAAGGGCCTGTCTACACTAAAAATACCTTCAGACTATAAGTATGCTAAGGATTTGCTGAATGTGTGTGATGCCAATCAAGATGGGCGTGTTGATTTCCAGGAATTCAAGAGATACATGGATGATAAAGAGCTTGAACTCTACCGTATTTTTCAAGCTATTGATCTTGAACACAATGGTTGCATTTTGCCTGAAGAGTTGTATGATGCTCTTCTTAGGGCAGGTAAAATTATACTCTCATTTCAGCAGCTAATCATTTTCTTTTTGCTTATCTTTGAATATGGTTTAATTCTATCCATTTTACGAGTGATTTCTACAATCACTGCTGTTACATTATTCACTTATTATTTATTTATCTAATTTAAAAATCAAAAATTGTGAAGTACTCATTTCCTAATTGATTATGCATTACATTTTTGGTTCATTATCATTGTTCTTGTTATATTATCATAAGAAACGGTTTTTTGAGAAATACAACCCAGCCTAGTGACCAATAAACATTAGATTAGTGATATTGGTCTTGTGTCAGGTCTATAAGATCTCGCGATCGTGTCTCAACTGGATCATTTACATATTAAAACTAAAAAGCCACAGCCTAGTCAGGGCAGAGCCAAATTTTGATATTAAAAGAGGCAAATTTTATATATGATTGCAAAACGAAATAGAAGAGGTAAAATTATAATATGTTTCTAAAAAATAAGGGGGCCAAGGTATAACAGTTTGTTACAAAATTTGTTTATTTAAAAGAATGTAAAAGAAGAAGAAAACATAAGTGCTCCCCTTACGCAATGAATAGATGCGCCACTGAGCCTGGTATCACCACTGCCATTAAATTCTTAAGGTGCATTAACTTTTTTCTATACCTAATTTCAATGTAATAAGTGGAAACACATTGATTGCAAGATATATGGCTAGTGAATATCAAAAGCTTGTGCTCTCAATTGCTTTGCTTTGATTGAGCAATTTGGCGATCTGGTTAAGAGCTTGAAATATGTTCTTTGTAGGGGTAGCCACTGGTTAAAGTAAACTATGAATTGATGTGCGTCAGTTTTTATCTCTAAATATTCTTTGTCTAGTGGAAAAGTACAGGGTTTTTATTGTTGGAAATATAATTCATAAAAAAATTCTCATGCATCTGTAGTTCTGATTTCTGGTGAACATAACCGTGTGTTTTGCTGTGACCTCTTTCTTCTAATATTTGCTTGGGATCAAAGTTTGTAGAACATTGAGGATTGATATTCTGTAGGTTCATTCTATAAGCCACACTAGTCTTTCATTTGTAGGGATTGAAATTGACGATGAGGAGCTTGCTCGTTTTGTTGAGAGGGTGGATAAGGATAACAATGGTGTTATTACTTTTGAAGAATGGAGAGACTTTCTTCTACTTTGTCCTGGTGAAGCTACTATTGAAAACATTTATCATTACATGGAAAGGGTTTACCTGGGTGATATAGGGGAACAGGCTGTTGTCCCAGCTGGCATCAGCAAGCACATCCATGCATACAGGTATCTGATTGCCGGAGGAGTAGCAGGAGCAACATCTCGTACCGCAACTGCACCTCTTGATCGTCTAAAGGTTATTTTGCAAGTTCAAACAACACATGCTCGTATAATGCCAGCAATAAAAGACATTTTGAGGGAAGGAGGTGTCTTAGGATTTTTTAGAGGCAATGGATTGAATGTCTTGAAAGTAGCACCAGAAAGTGCTATCAGATTCTACACTTACGAAATGCTGAAGGATATCATTGCGCAAGCTAAAGGAAAAGGAGACAAGGCTGATATTGGCGCCTTCGGGCTTCTCTTAGCTGGTGGTCTAGCTGGTGCAGTGGCACAAACAGCAATTTATCCAATGGATCTTGTAAAAACTCGATTACAAACATATTCTTGCAAAAGTGGAAAAATTCCTAATCTTAGAGCAATGTCAAGGGATATATGGGTCCAAGAAGGACCTCGGGCATTCTACAGGGGTCTGTTTCCATCTCTTCTTGGAATCATCCCTTATGCAGGCATTGATCTTGCTACATACGAAACCTTAAAAGATATGTCCAGGAAGTACATTCTTCAGGACAGCGGTAAGGCCTTCCTTATTTCCTATTGAGCAGATTTCTGTTGGAAACATTCACTTCAATCTTTAATGTTTTTTGTTGCCCAAAGGCATCTCATTGCTCTGCTGAAACCATTACATGCTTTGTAGAACCTGGTCCTCTCGTGCAACTGGGATGCGGGACTTTATCTGGAGCTCTCGGAGCAACATGTGTTTACCCATTGCAGGTTGTGAGGACAAGGTATGTTCTGATATAAGCAGTTATTTGATTTTGGGTGCAATGCATATCCCCTGATTGTTTGTGGAATTCAGAATGCAAGCTCAGCGCCCGAACAAAGGTGCTGCCTACAAGGGAATGTCGGACGTGTTCAGGAGGACCTTTCAACATGAAGGGATTAGGGGATTCTACAAAGGGATATTTCCTAATCTGCTTAAAGTTGTTCCTTCTGCAAGCATCACTTACATGGTTTATGAGGCCATGAAAAAGAGCCTGGATTTGGAATAATAATCAATTATGATTGCTAAAATTGACATGGCTAACTTGAGCATGACGGGTTGTGAGGGTAATGAAGATGAAAATGGCAATAATAAATTTACTAATTGAGTAGGTTAGGATTATTGCAATTACATTTACAGAAAATCTTGCATAAATTCAAGGGCAAAATTGGGTTGCCCAGCATTGTTAGTAAGTTCAAAAGTTGAAGCTTCTTGCACATTTGTTGTATGATATAATGCAATTAAAAAGATTTTGTAATTCTTTTTAGTGGCATTGTTTTATGCACAACCGCTGATATTCATCCTAAATTTTTGTTATGATATAAACAGTGAATCGCTACTTTACTTGCTTAGTGCTGATAATGAATTTGACTGGTTTTGAAACAAATTGAGCATTGTTGAAGCGCAAAACTGATTAATCCTCCCTTCTCGCACTAAGCACTAGAATTTAGAATTGAGATTTGTTAGTAAAAATTTTAATCCCTTTGAACTTTTAAAATTTTTCACATTGAATTCATTTATATATAAAAAAAAAAATCATGATTAAGTCTCTTTAAAACAGTTATCCATTTAAATCATTATTAAAAGATGCGTTATTTTTTTGAGGGATTCAATGAAAAAAATTGTAAAAATATAGGGAATCAATGTGAAAAATTTGAGGTACAATCAAGAATTAATTTTGGTAAATGGTGCGTCATCAATGGTGATTAAAATGTATAGACTAACATATCGGCGCAGTTTATAAAAAAGTGCATGTCACGTCATATTCAAATATGAAAATTTAATCAAACTTTTTGTAAAAAAATATATAAAATAAAAAGTTTTTAAAATTTAGAGGCCTAAAAATGAATTTTGTCAGATATATTTTAATGCTATAAATTAAGATAAAGTTTGTTAACCTTGAAAATATTGAAATGGATAAAAAAATATAATTATTTTAATTTTTTCAGTCGTTCCAAATATTTATTAAAAAGATGAGTTCTAACAAAAGAAAAATATAATTGTCTATATATTGAAAAATCAAGATATGCATATCTTAATATAATACTAACTTGTGCATTATTATATTTTATAAGAAACAACTAAAAAATTTAAAAAATATATTTTTAATTTATCATAAAAATTTTAACAAACAATTAAAAAAAATTGGAATGCTTTTTAATTTTATTTTGAATATTTTATATTATGATCTAAAAAATATTCAAACATTATTTTAAAATTTTTTATCTATATCGATTTAATAAATGCTAAGAAATATGTATATATCTTATTGAAACATTATTCTCCTTTCTATTTATATGCAAGGATATTTCATTTGGTTAGTGGTCGATACAGTAAAATTTAAGTCAAAAGACAGGATACTTATAAGTTCCAATCCTTTCCCGTCCCTAACTTTAGCATTCCATTACATAAAGACTTAATGAGATTAAGATTGGAAGTAAAAAAAAAAAACTCAATTTTTAATACAAATATCTGATGTAACAAACCTTAAAAATTTAGGGGTGCCAAGACTTTTTGGCTTTTTTTTTAATTATATATAATTAAAATGATCATTGCTATATTAATTATTTATTTTTGATCCAACGGTACATAATAATACACATTAAGTATATTTGTGCATCAAATCACAATCCACTATATTTTAACATTTTATAATATTTTTTATCGGTATGGTCTCTATTTTTATAAATGATAATTAGGTGAATTTAACGTAAGGTGCATTAATAAATTTAAATTATTAGATGAAAAATAAAAAATATTTTTTTAATCCAAACCTTCATCTGATCTACCAAATATATATTTATTTTTATTTGCAGAAATTAAAAAAAATAAAATTGTTTAAATAGGGTCCTTTTATTTGTGGTAATTCATGAATTTACACGGTTCGCATAACAGCATCCAGCAAAAGGAATCTTGGGCTTGGGCTTTTGAGGTTTTTGGGTTTTTGGGTTTTGTTTCTTTTCAATTGCTTGATCATTATATATATAAATAAAAGAGCAACTGTGTGTATTATCTCTAATAGATGACAAATTAGGTTAAGTTAAATTTCTAAAATTTTTATATAATATTATATTTTAGTTATTTATTATTAGAGATTGAGTTTTAATAAACTAGAAGTGGAAAAAATCTATATAAAATCCTGCAATTCATCGTTTTTTACTAGGGATGATCATGGGGCGGAAAATTCTCGTCCCTGGTGGGGAACCGTCCCGAATGGGGCGGGAAATTAACGAAAAATTCTCTCGTGAGGACGGAGACAGGAAAAAAGTATTCTCCGACTTAAAATTTGGGGCGGGGATGGGAATTGTGGTTCCCGTCCCGAAATTTTCCTGCCTCCGAAATTTAATTACTAAATTTAATTATATTTATATAATTTAGTTTTAAATTATATTTAATTTTAGTTTTATCAATTGTTAAAATTTATATTAGTTTGATTTGTAATTAAATTTATATTTTTAATTATTAAAAATTATATTTCAATCATAATTAATTATTAAATATTATATTTTAGTTATAATTAAATTTTTTTAAAAAATAAAAATATTTTTTATGCTGGGACGGGGAAAATTTTTTCCCCGAAATACTATCGGTCCCCACCCCGCCCTTGCGCGGGGAAGTAGGTGGGGAGGCACTCCCCGCCCCCGCCCCCGCCCCGCGATCATCCCTATTTCTTCCTCATAATTTCGTTCCTTTTTGTTTTGTTTCCTTATTTGATTTTCTTTTTATTTCATGTTATACAATTTACTACCATCAAATGTTAATTTCGAAATTTTGATTTTATTTTTAATTCAGGAAGTTTAAGTTTAAGTTTTATTTTTATTCTAGGAATTTTTTTATTGTTACTCAGTTTGAAATTTATGAATACCGATCAGGATGTGCATAAATGTCTATGTTTGTTTTGCTCCAACACTGTTTGAAAATTAAAAAAATAAATAAATATTTTAGCATGTCATTCGACAACATTTTATCCAAAATACTGTTGTTTTTTATATGTTTTACGCCATCTGCTATATCGTTAATATAAAATTTATAATATTAAAACATGAATTTATAGTAGATAAACATTTGTTGAAAAAAATATATATATTAGTGATTAAATGAGTAAAATGACAGTAAATTGAAAACATTGCACTAATTTAGACAAAAAAAAAAAAAACTTTGAGCCAATCAAATATTATTAAAAATTTAAAGACCAAACTAATTATTTTTTTATAAAACTTTATTTACATGTTCTTAAACTTGTGACCATTCAAACATAATTCTCTCACTTCGCTTCTGTTTTTATTTATTAAAAAGATTACAAATCATTTAATTATGAATTAATTAAGATTTTAGAACATCCACACAAATTTCAAGCCATTTCCTGTATTGGTCCTTTTCCTGCTGCAAATTTGGATTATCTATAAATGAATTACGTATGAAATGTTGATACTGATAATTTTATCTTTTTCCATAGCCACATGTAATGTCGTTTTGGTACTTTAGCATGCAACTCCAAACTCCTTTGACTCTCAAGTAAACGCCTCTTAACTTATTCTTCTTATATAATTCATTCGTCTGCTGCTGCAATTAATTACAAGTAATAATCACATAATAATACCTAATTACAATTTTAAAAATCATTAAAAAAACTTAAATATCATCATCATCTTTGCAGTATTCAAAAAAAAAAAAAAAAGGTTAGGGGTAAAAGAAAGCGGTGGCGTTCCTATCTGAGGCTGAGGCAAATGGAAGATCCGGGGGTGTTAGCTGTGATGCGGGGTTTAAGAAAAGGACTGATGCCATGTCTTATTAAGCATCACCGGACCCACCACTCGCACGTGTTTTGAAATTTCCACCTTCTTTTTCATTATTTAATTTTTTATATGCTTAATTAATCAATTCAATCTCAATATATTCAATCTTATTCAGTCAATTTGGTCGTACAAATTTGAAAAACCATTGTTAATACAACATTCAAGCGGTGTGCGCATTTTTATTTTAAAAAAAAGATTTGGATTTGTGACTCATTAATTATCTCTTACATATATATATATTAAGTTATTTCCTTTTAATTAGTATTTAAAAAGACATATTTATCTTCTAAATATGTTTGTGTTTTAGATTAAAATTATTTCATCATAATTTTAAATATATTTCAAAATTTAAAATAGAATATTGATTTACATTACAACAAATTTATGTGCTTTTAAACAATATGTCATGTGAGTTTTCGTTTGTGCACATAGAGTACGTATTATTATTTTAAATGATAAATTTGAGCCAATTACATAATAATAAGAAAAAAATATATGTATTATTTTTAATATTTTAAAATCAATTTTAGCTTAAAACATATTTAAAAAATAAATGTGTACTATTTTTACTATTTCACGGACAAATTTTACCGTTTTACTTACAAAGAGTAACAAATTTCCTCATTTATATGCAAATTGAAGAATATAATCATGATTGGATGTAAAAAATGAGGAAAAAGTATAAAATAAACATTTAGCAAACCTCAAGTTCATCATCATCCATTCACATCCAAGGGACAATACAACTACTAAGCGTGCGTGCATGTACATGTATATGTAAAATTATGCAAGACATAGTTTATATACATATATACAATAGTTATTTAATTATAATTATAAATATTATTAAAACTGATACAATTTAAAATTTATATTGTAATTAATTAAATGCCTGTCATCAAATTACTTTCAAATAATAAAATACATATACAAGTGAGTAAAATATAATTTAAATGCACTTAAAAAGTAAACTTTGATATAAATTTTGGGCAAAAGTAAAAGAAAAAAGCTCTAGGGTTTGTTAAGAAAAAGAAGGTTGACTATTTTAGCAGCGAAGGAATTCTTTTGAATTTCAAATCTTTCGTTATATTAAAGTCAATTTTTGTTTTTCGGATTAATGTTTGTTTGCGAGCTAAGGAATTTTTTTTTATTGTCAAAAGTAATAAAGGAAATAGGGCTGAGCAAAACCGAATCGGAATCGAAAATCGAATCGAACCGAATAAATTTTGATATATTTGGTTCGGTTTTTTCGATTTTCGGTTCAATTTTTAAAATTAAAAATTGAAAAAACCGAACCGATCGAAGTTTTTAAATATATATATTTTATAGTGTTGTTATATCAAAGTGAAAAGTGTGGCTTAGTGGGTCTTGAGTTCAAATCCCAACATAGGCATCATTTGCATGTTTTTTATTTTCCAATTTATTTTTTTCAAGTGAATTAAAATATAAATTTAAATTCTTAATTTATTAAATTGAGTAATAGTGTATTAGTATTTTTAATTTTTTTACTTTAATTTTTTTTACAAGTGAGTTAAAATTTAGAAGTTAATTAAAATATAAATTTAAATCCTTAATTTATTAAATTGAGTAGTAGAATTATTTTTGTTACAAGTGAATTAAAATTAAAATTTAGAATTGAATTAAAATATAAATATAAATTCTTAATTTATTAAATTAAGTAATAGAGTATTAGTTTTAGAAGTGAATTAAAATATTAATCTAGAAATTAATACTCCTTTAAATAGAACATAGACTTTTAAGTTAATTTTAATGAAACTATGAATGGAGGAATTAAAGTAAATTTGCTTCTAAAAAGTTAAAATTCATTTATACGTTTTAAGATAAAATTTTAATCTTAAATTAGTCCAAATATTTTTTTAATTATCCCAACATCTTTTGTTGAGTTAAACCTGCAATTAAAAATTTTAAGTCTTCAACCTTTTTCTTTTTCTTTTTTTTTTCTGTCAATCTTAAAAATATAACTTTTTCCTTCACATCAAATTGTCACCTTTGAAAGAATTTATCCCATTAAATTGTCACTTTTAAAAATTTTCAATTTAAATCAAGATTTAGTTAAGTAGCGAAGCTTATCATGTCTAATTATTAGTAGTATTTTTTTATATGAAAAAAAAATGTGTGATAATTAAGAAAAATAAAATAAAATAAAAAGAAATTAGTTAGACACTTAGACTTGAATATGAAGCTTCGAGAAGAAACAAAATCAAGAAAAATAAAATCTATATTTTTGCAAATTCATAAATATGATTAACTAATATAATTGTTTTAGATTATGCGTTTTTATATTTTTTAAAATTATGATGGATAATCCAACTGTATAATCATTTTTTTCTTAAGCTTTGATATGGGATTTACAAATATTTAAAAAGTCCAACTGTCACTAAGTAATTACTCTTTAATGTAGTCAAGAAAAAAATTCTTAACTAAGGAAACTCTTTAAACTATGTTTTTTAAATACATTTTATCTTTATTTTTTTAACTAGTTTGATCATTAAATTTTTTTTTACTAAAAATACATGGAGATATTCTTTTTATATGACCGGATTTTGCTGCCAATAATAATTGATTAATAGCTTTAGATTCAATTTTATTGTTTCGTTAATAATTAATTGATCTCTATATGTAATTTTATATAAACGTTAAGGTAGTAGAAGTAATAATAATAATAGTAGTAGGTAGGGGTGAGCATTTGGTCGGTTCGGTTCGGTTTTGGACCGAACCGAAAACCAAACTTTTGAAAATTTAAGAACCGAACTGAAATCAAAGTATATAGAACCGAAAACTGAATGGATCGAAATAATTTCGGTCGGTTCGATTCGGTTCAACCGGTTTTGGGTCATATTTGGGCTTTTTTTAATTAGGCTTTTAACCTAAATAGGCACATATATCCAACAAAATAAAACCAATTAAAAATACATACAACATAACTTAAAAATTACACTAAAAAATAAAAATTAAAAAATTTTACAACACATAATTCAAACATAATTTATAATATATTCCATTAAAGAATAAAATAATAAATTAATTTACAACCTATAGGTCTTGAGTAATTCAAGACTTACCATTAGGTCTTGAGTAAGTCTCACGCCACCACTAAGCCACACTTTTCACTTTGATATAACAACACTATAAAATATATATATTTAAAAACTTTGGTCGGTTCAGTTCTTTCGGTTTTTTAATTTTAAAAACCGAACCGATAAAATCGATTTATTTTTTCGGTTTTGAACCGAAAAAATCAAACCAAACATACCAAAATTCATTCGGTTTGATTTTCAATTCCGGTTCGGTTTTGCTCAGCCCTAGTAGTAGGTTGTAAATTAATTTATTATTTTATTCTTTAATGGAATATATTATAAATTATGTTTGAATTATGTGTTGTAAAATTTTTTAATTTTTATTTTTTAGTGTAATTTTTAAGTTATGTTGTATGTATTTTTAATTGGTTTTATTTTGTTGGATATATAGGCCTATTTAGGTTAAAAGTTCAATTAAAAAAAACCCAAATATGACCCAGAATCGGTTGAACCGAACCGATCGAAATTATTTCGGTCCATTCAGTTTTCGGTTCTATATACTTCGATTTTGGTTCGATTCTTAAATTTTCGAAAGTTTGGTTTTCGGTTCGGTCCAAAACCAAACCGAACCGACCAAATGCTCACCCTTAAAAGGAAATTAATTTATGCAAAATATGGTGTGTGCATATTCTTAGGATAAAAATAAAATTAAAAAAAAAAAGCAAAGAGATAATCATAGTATATGATCACCACTTTCACATAATTAAGATTCGCAATTCAATCAAATTGATATTTTCCAACAAAAATGCAACGCAAGGAATAGAATCATATGCTAGTACCTAAAAAAGCTATATATTGATAACAAAATGGAATCATTTCATTGTTTGCAGTCTTAACATTAATGAAATTTGTTCTTCTTCAATGGGCCTATGTGTACATTACTAATTGTGGGATACACTTGGCATAAAAAATAATGTGTTAGTTGAATATGTTGGACAGACATTAGGCAATATGTTAAAACAATTTAATTAAAAAAAATTATTTTTAATTTTTTATTAAATGTTCCATATATAATGTTTATGGTGCACCCAATAATTCCGAATCACCCCTACAACAATCCTTTATATGCTGTTCTCACTTCTCATCGTTTACACAGCAAGCTAGTACAAATTACTTTCTTAAAAAAGCCGACTTTGAGCCTTTGAACTTAAAATGTAATTTTTTTTAAATCCCCAATTTTTATTAAATTTTATTGAAAGTTTTAAATATTTATTTTAATATATATTGACTCATGAGCGTAGATGCCACTCAAATAAGAGAAATAGTTTAAAAACTTAATATATAATTAAGTTATTTATTATTTTATTTGATTTGCAAAAATTCAATACACTTTTAGATTATTAGTTTATATAATGTTAACTTGTATTGTTTAGCATATATTATCATATATAATATTTGATATAAAATTGTACTTGTTTATAATATTTTTTATGGTGCATTTAATGAACAATGTCATATTGTATTTTTTTTAATAAAATTGAATATAAACAAAAACAAATTATTACTAATTAAAAAATAGATTATTTCTAATTAAATTAAATTATTTATAATTAAATAAAATTAAGTTACTAATAGTTAAATTAAATTATAGCTAATTTAAAATTAAAATAAACAAAATATAAAATTCAATAAAATTAACTTAGAGAAATGAAAATAAGTAATAACAAAACCCCAAAACTCCAAAGGTCTGCAATGGTTAAGATTCGATTTGGCTCTCTTCATCTGGTACAGTTTTTAACGTGTTATGCAAACTCCATGGTATAATTATATATTATTATATCTAATGTATGTTGGACAGTATAGCTAACGGTGTATTAAATATTATGTTATTTTCATATTAATTTTTTAAAAAATTTTCAAAAATTGTTGTATTTATGTTATTTTGTATTATATTTTGCTATTTCATGGGTTAAATATAAACTAAATATGACATAAATATTTAAAAATTTTTAAAGGAGTATCGGCAAAAATTGAGGTGAAAGTGATAAAATAAATGTCAAAACTCATATAAGAAGGAAAATATATTTTGCATTGTTAATTAATTTGGTAATATTAATGATAATATCCTGAAAAATACAAAAGCTTTGGAAAGCCCAAAAGAAAGGCTCACGAAAGCCCCTTCGGCTAGATAGTCAAAAATGAGAATTGAGGTTGTTCGATCTGACATGATCTCTCCCTGAAACATCGAAGTTGTCTAGCATACGTCACTATCAAATTGTCGTTGCCTACAAAAATAGACTATATTTGCCGCAAAATAGGATAACTACTCAAAAGTACTACTAAAGCTTTTCCAAACTCTATAAATAGCAGGTTTTGTTACGAGAAACACACCTTTCTCTCTCTTTATAATAAAATATGCTCTCTCTAAGAGCCCACACTCTTCACTAACTTAAACATCGAAGTGTCCGTACCCGAGACAATCGAGCAAGCACATTTTCCTTGCAGGTCTTTCCTATCCCAATCCAATCGGAACCTGACCCTTCAGCCATTGCATCTTCTATTCACTCCTACGTGGAGACGCCCTCTCTCTGTATTAAATTTTGTGATTTATTATTTGATGCTTTCGTTGAGAGTCGATAGATGAGCTAAAACATCGAGCTCCTACTTTCCAAAGAAAAGTAAGGATTTTTGGCCACGAAAAGGAAAACAAAACATACGATTTCTGTGAAAGTCTATGAGACTACATGAAAAGTCATATAGTAAAAGCTCGAGAGAAAGTTAAAATGCATGAGTTTCGTGAAAGTCTTCAAGACTACAAGAAAACTAAGACACGCAAAGGCAGAATTCTAAAACTGAACGAAAGCAGAAAACTACATGCTAAAATTGAAAGGAAGCGAAATGTCGCCCTTTCAATCCGCTGTGCAAAGGATGCAGGAGACTCCCAGAACTAGCGTACTGGAAAACATATCGGGAGGGATGAAATGACTCCTCCTCTCTTAATCTTCAAAGAAAATCAAACATGAGCCATTCTTTCCCTATACCAAAGAAAATGACTGACCTCGCGGCTTGAGATCTAAGGATGAAGAGCCATCCTGAAAGCATCCTACTCCATTAAGATAGAGCTAATCGAAAGGCAGGCCTAACAATGAGGGAAGATGAAATCTCTAACGCCAATATGGAAGGAGGATGAAACATCCCCCCTCCTCTATATCGTGTATCAAGATGTAAACCCTTACAGTCCTCCTGTAAAAAAAAGAGACAAAGGGGTACTTCCAAGATCGAAGGAAGATAAAATATCCTTCCTTTGAAACATTACAAAGGAAAGGTAAGGATACATCACAAGACACTCTTCCCTTCTGTTTAAAATAAGAAAACATTAAAGGAGGCATGTGCACAGAGGGCCATCCGATCAATAAGAACACTTGCCAATAAAAGGATCCGACCAGCATGATTGGCCCCAGAGACAACCAAAGAGTAACCGTGTGGACAAGAAAAGGAAAGAAACAGAAAAAGCACTAGCTAACGAAGGTGAATAAAGCCTCGAAATGCTTCCCTTTAAGGCCACACACCTTTCATGGATAAAGATAACTGGAGGTAAGAAGGCAGAAAAATCAAGCCATACCACCAGAAAGGAGCATTTGCACTCCTTCAAAAGATCGATGAAATACATGCTTATCCCGATCGAAAGATCGATGAAATGCAAGTTGCCAAATAAAATTGGCCATCGCTCAATCGACATCTTACAATCAAACAAAACAACAAGGCAACAAAACATGAGGTTTCACAAGAGGAATACAAATTAAAACTATAAAGACAGCAGAAGCAGAAAAAAAAACTCCAGTTGGGACAAGTTTACTAAGCATCGTAAAGTAGTGAAAGCCTCCACTCAAACATACATAGTAAAGAGCTTCGCTCCGAGATACACAAAAAAAAATATAATAAATAAATACACATGCTTGACGTTATCCTTTCACTAAAAACGAAGGTAATTAAAGGAAAAGTTGATTCACAACAAAATATCTCAAGATAATGTTTATTGCAAATAAAGTACAACACGGGTATTCACGAGCCATAAAAAAAGATGGAGCCAATAGCTAAAAGAGATCGCCATAAAAACGACCATTCCTGATAACCTCCTTTCTTCAGTTTAGTAAGAGGAAAAGGCAGAAGAGGGCACATTGTCGTGACCAAAGGCTGCTACTTCAAGATCACTCCTCCCTAACTAAAATGATGCAAACATCTCCCACTTACGGTGCTTCAGAGTAGGGAAAGTGAAAGAAGGTCAATCCCATCTTGAAAAAATGAGGTATGAAGAAAGCGACCAAAGGCAGCACCGACCTTACCCATAACTGTAAGGTAAGCAGGAAGGGCGAAGCCTCAATAATTCATTCCCTTCCTAAAAAGGTAGGAGTCAAAAAGTAAAAAGGGACCAGGGGGGCTCATTGCACAAAAAGAAGGGAGTGAAGGAAATGAAAGACAAAAGGTTTGTGAGTAAAATGCAGAGAAGAAGCCTATTTTATAACACCTTTCAAGCACCTCAAAAAGCATAAATTCATGAGCTATGCGTTGACACTCATTAAAGGCACTTTGGGAATTGAGGCATCAAAATTAATTGTCAATACAAAAAATAAGGCTCTCGCCATTAAATGTGAAGAAAGCAAAAAATGACAATGCAAAAAAACCATCTATTGAAAATAGCAAGACGAACTAATTCAACGAACATTCGAGAAAGAACACGATAACTGTCAGACCAAAAGCCACTCGATCATGCCAAATCCTCTCCTATAAGGTTTTATCGATCAGCTATCAAGAGAACGAACACCTTTGAGGGGAAGTATAAGAAACAGTAATGCCAGGATACACAACCCACACTACAAGAAAATCGCAATATAGCAACGAAAATTAGCAACGAAAAATGTCAATTTTTCGTTGCTAATTAAAAATCGCAACGGAAATTAGCAACAAAAATTTCGGTTGCTAATTCGGCAGTTGCTATTTTTAGCAACAGAAAATCTATTCCGTTGCTAAATTTAGCAACGGAAATTGAATTCCTTTGCTAAATTTAGCAACGAAAATTGAATTTCGTTGCTAACTTCAACGATGCGAAGTTCGGTGAACTATCAATTTTAGCAACGGAATATTGATTTTCGTTGCTAATTTAGCAACGAAAATATAGATTCTGTTGCTAAATTCACCCATGAGTAAAAAAAATTAACGACGGTCCTTTTTGTCGCTAATCCGTCGCTAAAAATTATTACAATATTTAATTATTAATGCCATTATTAGATTAAGCTTTGAATTCTATAAAAAAATTCAAAAGTTTTATCCAATTTCTGAACATCACAAGTCCAACACTTCTCATCTAATTATTTACTAGGTTTTCCATATATGGATCAAGAAAAAGTTATTCAGTCGCAGGCTAGGTCGTGATCACTGCATCATAATGACCCAAATCAGCTAAAGACAGAGCCCTCTTGAATTAAAGGCTCCATACTGCTACTGGTCCTGATTGATATTGAACTCGAATCTGTTTGTTTTAACTAAGACCATTATGTACTAGAGAAAATGCACAAACACAAACAAACCTCATTGATCGGCAACCTATTTTCATTCCTCGCACCCTCACTCATCTCAAAAGCAATTTCACAACTTCACCTCTCCTTCAGCAATTTAAATCCCCAGTTTCTAAATATAGGTAGAAAAGGAAAGAAACAAACCCCTAACCTAGGAAATGGAAATGTGTCATTCTGATTTGTCTTTCATGAGACTGAAGATTGTGGAATGTTTCATAAATGATATTGAGAAATAGCTAACAATACCATATGCCAGCCAAGAACTATTATACTGGGTCCTGATTTTCATGCATATTAGCTCTCACCTAAATCCATGTGTTTTATAAGTGTAGAAACAAGAAAATGAAGATCAAAAGTAAGGTAATTTTTGGATTGCAAAGCTAATTACATTGCTCAAACTCAGCTCCTTCCCAGTAACTCAGATACAAATTAACCTGGCCAACCAAGACCACAGACAAATGTGGGTTTTCATGATATAATTCTAGCCCCTAAAACAAAATGCTGAAAAGATTGATTGAAAAATCCAAAATCAAAACATAAATTAATTTGGGACAAGAGACAAAATTGCAAGAATTCTCCTATCATAAGGGATTGCCAGAGTATACCTTACAACACAAAAGTGGGTATCTCTATCTTCTTCCAGCACAAAAGTGGGTATCTCTATCTTTTTCCAGCAATACTAAGTAAAGGTGAAATTATACCCTGTATCTCCTATAAAGATTTAATAATTTCAGAGATAATTGGACGGGATAATATGTTTAATATGTTAAATGGTTAAATAAAATAAACTAAAGACTTGCTTGCACAGGAAATGCAGGCAATAAAATTGAAATTTCTCAAATAGTTATAAGTCTCTAATCCTGGTTAAGAATCCTCAATTAACACACCAAATAACAAATAAATAGATATGTATATATTTGCAAGCATTTACTAGCAGCATTTCTTCTCAGAGACAGTTTGAGAAGTATTATTTTCAAGTTAATCATATTAATTTTAAATAATTCTAATGAGAAATCAGTCAAGACATTAGCACAACACTAAGAACTTGCACAAGGAATAAGTATTCTAATGAGACAATAGTCAAGACACTAGAAATCAGTCAAGACACTAGTACAACACTAAGAACTTACTACATGTACTGGTTTTCCCATATCCTCGGTGGGACCTACTAATTTAAGAGTGTAGGTTTTTAAATAACAAGATTTGTTGCCTTTCCTCAATCAGTGCTGCAGTTGGCCATTGGTAAGAGAAAAAAGGAAAGAAAATCCTGTCATTCTAAACACATCTCTTTAAAAAATAGATTATTTCATAACCAAAAAAAAAAGTAAATACAATAAACACAAGATCAATTATATTCAATCAATTGCTGCACAAAATCAATCAAAACAGTGATTGAAAAGCATATATCAATATGATAAACAAGAAATGACTCGTTCAAAAACTAACTATAATCCGAGTAATTTAAGAAGAACCTCACCATCCATCAACCTATAAGGATAAAGCAATTTTTAATACTTAAAATTGAGTAACGAATGGTGACCTTAAACATATAAAAAAGACAATTTAACAAACATCACTTAGTCTTAATTCACCAATTAACTCGCCTGAATTAGAAAAATTTATTCACAAGCAAAAAACACATGTAAGTTCAACCTATTTATGGTCAACCAATATTAAAACTATGAAAATTATAGGAGCTTAATTACCTGGATAACAATTGCATCCTCACAAGCATCATTGTCAATCACAACTCTGCATCAAGCAATCAAATGAAAGTTTCAGTGATATGAACACAATAGAGTATAACACAACTCCGAATTGATTAAAAATTTAAATTGGCTCAAATTGTTTGTTAATATTTTCAATTTGATAAATAATGGTAGGAATCTGCAGGCTATACAAGGTGGCTCAAATTTATATAAAATCAAAGGTAGAAACAAAAAAGAGAAGTTGTGTATGTTAAAAGTTGCATGTTTTCTGTAAGATGATGAGTCAAGAATAAGACTTTATTTAACTTTAGAGTATCCGTTTTTCTAACAAAAGAGTAATCCAAACAATTTTTATGCATCTCTTTCCTTTCCTTTCTCTTTGGTTTAAGTAAATAAAAGGACCAAAAATATTGTTATTACAATAAAAGAACCATAGCAAATTCAAGAGAAAAAAAAGGAAAACTTGGAATCAGCGTAGAACTTTCTCTAAATCAATCATCAAGCAAGTGATAAGATAAAATTCACAATTCATAGGCCTTCAATCCCTCTAAATCAATCATCAAGCAAGTAATAAGATAAAATTCACAATTCATATTTTGTGATAGAAACATGGCACAAGACGACTCTAATGATTTGGATAGTTCCTCATCATCATCCACAAAAACTGGATCTTCATCTTTATCCACCCTAGCTGCAAGAGTTTGTTCATGTCGCAAAGATTTAGAAGCTTCATCTGTTTTTGCCAATACAGACTGATAAGCATTACTTCTCATTTCCGCTTCATATCTCTCTTGTTCCTCTCTAATTGCCTACCTTCTGCCATCGTTTCGAGAACCAAGATCTCCAACACCCAATCCTACAGCCACAACTTCTGCTTCAAGGGCATCTAAATCCAACTTTTCCTTCTTTCGCAATGACTTCTTTTTCTTGGGCTTCTTAAACTGAAGCATCTCTTCCTGAGTATAATAATCTGTTGAGATTTTTCCAGAGGAGTTGAGATCTTCAAAGCGATTGCTGGTGGAAGCACCTTGTAGCCTTCTGCGGAGCTGGACATTAAAAAATGAAATCAAATAAGAAGGGAAAAAGCAACCGAAACACAGAAACACTTTATTTGTAAAAAAAACCTTCTGAGGAGGATCATTATCAGGCTCAACAGTCTTGCCTTCAAGCTCAAAGTCTCGCCGAAACTTCGTCGGACCGGTGATCGGAGCCTCACCGGTGCAAAACCAAGACCACCAGGAGTTGGATGACGTTAAGGGGAGTCCACCGGCGGTGGTCACGCACTCAAAGGACTTCGTTCATGGCCAGGATCTAACAAAAACCGTCGGAGACTTTCTTTCTCCGATCTCTACATTGCCGGCAATGGGAAGGGAGAGGAGGATGGCAAAAAGGAACTCCTCGCTGAGGGAAACTCACCGGCCTTATTTGTGTCTCCGTCAGCCGTCTCACTTCGCCGAAGAAAAGGGAAGAAGCTAAGGCAGATGGAGAGAAGAACGGCAAACATAAAGGGGACACTGTGACGATGTTAGCAGACGGACTGGTGTTTCGCTAGTGGCCAGCAACTAGAGCAAACGGCGGTGGGCCGGTAGCCTGCGTCGTTAATCGGCACTCCTTCCTCCGATCTCCCCTGCTTCTTTTCCCGATCCACTCTTCTCTTCTCTTTTTTTTTTGATATTAGACATTTCATGGGACTTCAAGAAAACTTTCCCCCCAAAATATCTATATATGTTCTCTTCTTTTCTTTTTATTATATACATTTATTTACTTTAATTCCTTATTTATTAATAAAATATATTTTAGTTTAAATTATAAAATAAAAAACTTAAAGATAATATTCACTAATGTTATATCACATTTTAATAATTAGAAGAAAAGAATTTAACACATTTTAATAAAAACTTAACGATAATATTCACTAATGTTATATCACATTTTAATATATGTACATACATACACATGTATTTACACATACATACATATGTACATGTATGTGTATATAGATACATACATGGATGTATGCATGTTTATATGTATAAGTATGTATATAGATACATACATATATATGTATATACATAAATACATATTTATATGTATAAGTATGTATATAGATACATACATGGATGTATGCATGTATATTTGTACATGCTAGGGCAAATTATAAAGTAGCAACCGAAATAGCAACGGAAGTAAATTTTGCTGCTAAAATAGCAACGAAATTTAGATTTCGTTGCTAAATTTCGTTAAAAAATTTTTTCCATCTTTTGGAACGAAATTTAGCAACGAAAATAAAATTCCGTTGCTATTTTAGCAACCGAAAAAAATTTCGTTACTATTTTAGCAACCGAATAAATTTGGTTGCTATTTAGCAACAGAATTCTATTTCGATTGCTATTTTAGCAACCGAAAAAATTACGTTACTATTTTAGCAACCGAAAATAAATTTCGTTGGTAAAATAGCAACGGAAATTGAATTCCGTTGCTAAATTAGCAATGGAAAAAAATTCTGTTGCTATTTTTTGTTCAAAATTTTTTTCTCGAATGATCTTAATTTAGCAACGGAAAATGAATTCCGTTGCTATTTTCAAATCCCCCAAAATTTTAGCATCACATCCTGGCACTTAACTTAGCAACGAAAATTAAATTCCGTTGCTATTTTAGCAATGAAAATTAATTTTCGTTGCTATTTTAGCAACCGAAATAAAATCCGTTGCTAAAATAGCAACGAAAATCATATTTCGTTTCTATTTTTCGTCCCAAATTTTATCCGCCATTTGTTGCTGCCTTAATTAGCAACGGAATACTAAGTTCGTTGCTAATTTTTGTTGCTAAATAATGGCGCCAAAAATTCCCTCCACTTTTAGCAACGGAAGATAACCAAATATTTTTTCGTTGCTAAATTTATAAAGTTTAACCAATTTTAGCAACGAAAACTATTTTCCGTTGCTAAATAGCAACGAAATTGCTTTTTCGTTGCTATTTTTCCTTTGCTATTTTCAGATTTTCTTGTAGTGCCACTCATAAGAAAGGTCAGGTCGAACATACATTAAAAGGCAGCCACTTAATGTCTGATCGGGTTTGCCTTAACATGTAAATCCCTAACTCGCTGCCATGTTCCAAAGACCTTACCCCCAAAATGCCACGATGATGATCATCGGCCCTAACATTTCAGCAGTTGTACAATAGACATCTGTCGGTCTCTCAAGAATAACCATGAGCTAGAACGATAGCGAAGGAAATAAACCATCCCAGTCAAGAGCAAAGGCTGGATACAAAAATAAGTGGAAAGGGGTTGCTTTCAAAAAGCAGCTGAAAATGATACTCGAAAATCAAAAGGCTCCGATTGAAAAGCTGAAAGAGTGAGAGAAGATGACCAGAGGTCATACGCCGCCAGAAGCGAGCCCAGCAAATATAGGATATTCTAAAAAAATGCACTTCCATTCATAGTATTCCTCACTCAAGGGATGAGCCATGTGACTTCGCCATTTAATGAAGAAGTAAAAGATGCAGTAATTAAAGCATGGAAGATGAAGAAACAAAAGCTAGGCACCCAATAAGAGCGCTCCCCTTTTTAAAATCATTGATTTCGAAGCGATGCGAGAGAAGGAATGATGTAACAATCCAAACGACCGTTGTCAAAACAAACAGTTGAAGTGTCACCCTATAAAAAATGATAGATTGGTTGATAATGAGATAAAATTCCCTCAAATCGGCTTGAACAGACAAAAGAGGCATGGCCCGTTTGAAAAAAGGAAGAATAATCAAGCGATCGAGACAATCAACATCCCCACTAGGTAATTTTGTTTCCCACTTGACCATTAATTTGTTCATCTAAGGAAATGGCAAATATAGCAAACAAAGATAGCTAAGAAGAGCTACGACACTCACAGAGTTGATCAAACCTCTGAAAGAGGAACAATACAGCAAAAATAGCAATACCAAGCCATCAAATAGAGGAAGAAGCAAATAGAACCAATGATAATAGGCGGTGCCTTACCCAAGTAACTATTTCAACTTTGCAAATAGATAAGGTTGGCTTATGAAAATTGCAAACACAACAGGAAATGATTGACATATTAATTCCAGCCATGATAGGTTGATCTCATATATATTAATTTCGATCGACGTCAAATTTTGATCGAAGTATATATCCCAGTCCTCTTAAATTGATGAATATATTAATTTCGATTGATGCCAAATCCTGATCGAAGTATCTATCATAGTCCTCTTAGACTAATGAATATATTAATTCATATTGATGCCAAATTTTGATCGAAGTATATATCACAGTCCTCTTAGACTGATGAATATATTAATTCAGGATGTCTAATCCCAATCGAAGTATCTATCTCAGTCCTCTTAGATTGATGAATATATTAATTTCGATCGATACCAAATCTCAATCGAAATATCTATTCCAGTCCTCTTAAATTGATGAATATATTAATTTCGATCGATGTCAAATTCTGATCGAAGTATCTATCCCAATCCTTTTAGATTGATGAATATATTAATTTCGATCGATGTCAAATCCCAATCAAAGTATCTATCCTAGTCCTCTTAGACTGATGAATATATTAATTTCGATTGATGCCAAATCCCGATCGAAGTATCTATCCCAGTCCTTTTAGACTGATGAATATATTAATTTCAATCGATGCCAAATAATCTCGATCTTCTAAGGCTGACGATTTTATTAATTTCGACTAATGATTCATCTCGGTCGATATATCTATCCTGATCTCGAAGATACTGGATCACTTCTTCAATCAAACTGATTGGCAAAGGACAGATGATAATACCCTGAAAAATGCAAAAGCTCCAAAAAAAAGCCCAAAAGAAAGGTCCACAAAAGCCCCCTTAGCTAGATAGTTAAACACAAAAATCGAGGTTGTTCGGTCGGAGATGATCTCTTCCTAATAGACGAAAATTGTCTGGCACACACCACCGTCAAATCGTTGTTGCCTACGAAAATAGGCAATACTTACCACAGAGTAGGACAACTATTTAAGAGTACTGCTAAAGCTTTCCCAAGCTCTATAAATAGCATGTTGTATTATGTAAAACACACCTTTCTCTCTCTTTATAATAAAATACGCTCTCTCTAAGAGTCCATACTCTTCACTAACTTAAGCAAGTGTTCCTACCCAGGACAACCGGGCAAGGATATTTTCCTTGCATGTCTCTCCCATCCCGATCCAATCGAAATCTGACCTTTCAGCCATCGCATCTTCTGTTCACTCTTACTTGGAGATGCTATATCTCTATAAAATTTTGTGATTTATCAATTAATATGCAATTCATGGAAAAAAGAGACATGTAACGATAGGGATGAGCAAAAAAACCAAAATTTTAGTTAACCAAAAAATCGATTCGAAATCGAACCAATTTTTAGGTTAACTGAATCGAAATTTTAGGTTTATAGTTTTTACTTTAAAAACCGACAGTTAACCGATATATATTATATTTTAAATTTTATACTTATATTTTTTAATATTTATGTAATTTATAAATATTATGACATATAATTTTGTAAAATATTGTTAAAATATATATTTTTAGTAAATAAAAATTAAAATTATGTGCATAATTAGCGCTATATTGTTAATTTTATATTGAATATATTTAATTTTTATAATTAATTATGAATATTTTATTTTTATTTTGATTATTTTAATAGATATTGTATTTAATTTATATATTTTCATTTTTAAAGTATTTTTAACTATTAAAAATAATATTATAAATTTTATAATTTATTAAATTTATATATTAAAATTTTTTAGTGATTAACTGATAAGTTAATTTAAAAAATTAAATTAAAAATTAAAATTAATATAATAATTAATTAATATTAATATATTAATTTAAAAAAATTATTATTGAATCGATTAATCAAATTATGATAATATCTGTGTAACGACATAGTAAGTTTCTTCGAAATAGTGATAATAATCATTAATTCAATCTCATTATTAAGAGCGGTAGCTTGTCCCACCCTGTGGAAAAAAATAAAAAATAATTGACCCAGCCTGCTACAGTTTGAAAAGGTCCAACGATTTCTCGTGAACGTAGAAATTAATATTTTTCTTTTTTTATTATAAATTTTTTTATAGCTCAATTCGATAATAAATTGATATGTATACATCATCATTATTACCGTACTCTTTTGTCAACCAACTTATTTTATGTAATTGTTATCTGAATAATAAAATAACAGTGCGTTAATTACTTAATTGGCTAATCCAAAATACTCAATATATCGAACTTTAATATTCAGATAATGATATATATATATATATATATATATATATATATATATATATATATATATATATACTTTAGTAATAATAATATTTTATGAAATTTGAATAATTTAAAGCTGAAATTGAGGAGATACCGCCGGTGGTGGTGGAATCCGAAATTCCAACTCCTTGAAAGATGTTTATGAAGCTTCCCCATGGGTGATGCAATCACAATTATTTCCAAATCTAAATAGAATTTTTGAAGCCTCTTTTTAATTTCAACTTTCCTAACTATCCATCATTATGGCTTTGGTCAAATTCTGCATGTCCATTGAAGCGCCATGATACTTTCCGGCCGGCCGGAAATTAATCTCTTTTGGACTGTTTAATTAGATTAAAAAAAATACCTTAAACAAACAATTATTTGTAATATTTCTTTAATTTTAATTTATTGTTATTTTACGGCTGAACTCCTTTACCCAATTTTAATTCTAGCCTTGAGTAGGTTTTTTTTTTTAAATTGATAACTATGAAAAAAATATCTCCAAGATCCAATTAAGTCGGTCCAACAACACTTAGCAAGGCCCAAATTCCATCAATAAAAAAGCAAAATATGAACTGAAAGATAAGACAAAAAAGCACGGTATTCGATTGGACTGATGATACACACTGTCCTGTTAGGTCGACTGACACAAGTTAACACCTATGCCTTCACCTGCTCCCTATCACATCGCCGCTCACCTACTCCACTTGTCAGTTATCACGCTTCAAGATACTCAAATACCCCTCCAAATAACTGCTATAAATAGCCTAAAACACAATGGTTCCAGGTATTGAACATTTGAGACTCAATCTCTCTAAGCATTCTTTCTATAAAAGCTACTGACTTAAGCTTCGGAGTGCTAACGTTTGGATCCGACTGGACACTATTTCTTGCAGGTTCAGTCATCCGATCAGATCATCGGCTGCCAACTCTCCTTCTTACAGATAAAGACAAATCGTGCTTTATCATTTGGTGCTCTCGTTGAAAAAAATGACAGACTCGAGATCTAATGAGCACGCAGTCTCCAAGGAGTATGACCATAATAGCAATAGTCGGAGCAGATCTAAGCCTGCAGGGAGAAGAGAGAGACCTCCCAAATTACCTATGAGGGGTAATCTCCTTCTGGAGTTTGACGATATCATCATGCAGTAGCCAGATGACACCCCTATTACTCTTAAGGACATGCACGCTATTTTCAGTAGCCTCGCTAAGAGCGTAGTCCAAATAAGGGTGAGATGCCTAGAACTTCTGAAAAGGGCGACGAAACAAACTTCATGGCCGAAGACTTCAGAAGAGGGAAAAATAGAGAAATCTCCATCAACGAGTCACGAGCTCACAACGGCAGAAGGATAGGGGCCAAAACTCTAGGGAGATACGATAAGAGGAAAGGATCAGTGTCCTCGAGCAGAGATGTTCCTTACATCCTTAGTAGATCATCCACCCCATCCTTTACCAATGATCCATCCTTCATGGACACACCTAATCACAGTCGCTTTCACATATCTAAAAGGGAGTTCGCTTTCACAGCGATGAGCAAGGAGGATAAATGGTTCAAACAAAAACTCCAGCAGTTTGGTTTGGTAGAGCCTAAAAAAGGTATGTTTAATGGGAACACATGCAACAACATCGCCACCCCTTTCTGTAGGAAAATTACGGTGTCAGAGCTGCCTCCCAGGTGGAGAGATATAGTGATGAATAAGTATACAAGCAAAACTAATCCCACTACCCACCTCGCGAAGTACTTAACTAAAGTGCAAGTTTACACCTATGATAAAATGATTGCCTGCAGAGTCTTTCCCACCACCCTAGGAGGAGATGACTTGAGCTAGTTCCATAAACTCACTCAAGAATCAATCACCTCTTTCAGACAACTCGAAGAGTTGTTCACCACACGATTCATTATGCAGACACTCATATCAAAGTCAGTTAGCGACCTATGCAACCTCTATCAAGGAGCCGATGAAAGTCTTAGAGACTACATCGATCGCTTTCAGGCCACAATATTAGAAGTAAAGAATGTAAGTGTGGAAATAACATCGAATGCCTTGGTAAGAGGCATCACGGATCGACCACTTTTTGAATCCTTGACAACAAGGCCATCGGTTAGTTTTTCAGACCTAACGAAAAGCGCCAGATAGCACATCCAGTTGGATGATGCTCTCAGACCCAAAAGAGTAAGGAAGACCAATGTCTTGGACAGACTGCAATATCCAGACGGTCAGGCTTTCAACAGAACCTCATCATCCGATTGGATAGAGTGGTTTTTGGGCAAAAGAAAAGATATCGGTCGGTATAATATTCAGTTAGCTCGGACTTTCACTCCACTCAACACTAGCCTTGGCCAAGGATTGATGGGTATCAAGGAAAAGCACAGGAAACAATAGAGGTTGTGACAAAGATTGTGAATTACTCAGAGATGTCAGCCACTCAAACTGATGAACGCTAATCCCGAAAAAAAGAGACGGATTGAACCAGAAAGGAAAGCTCCTATAAGCGGTCTGGCAGTGAAAGAGATGCTTTCGGCTCAGATAACGTTGACAAGCATGGAAGTATGGATCTGCACATAACGCCTGTTGGGGTCTCGAATGATTGTAAAATCAGGTAAAATTGTTATAATTTGAGTCCCCATGAATGTATTGTACTAAATTTTATTGCTCTTTCAATCTCCTATAATAAGCATTAGATTGCCAGCATATTTTGATATTATTTGTTTATTATTAAAGATTCATCTTTAAGTTTTTAAAGATACAACAACAAAATAGCTGCAACATGTGAAAAGTTGTTGAAAGTTCTAGCACCCTAATGCGCACAAAATAAGTATCTCCACGAAGTAAAAAAATAGCTTAAAGACAGGTACATGTCCAAACTCACGAATTTATTACTTGTCATTTAAAATAAAGTTTCTTAACTGTTTCTCCAGCAAAAGGACCTTCGGATCCTCTTAATATCGAAAACAAGATGAGGGCGCTGACGTCTGTAGACCTCATCTCCCGATCGGTCTCTATAATTAATCGCCTTAGCACGGATCAGAAAGATATTTCCTATCATTGAAAGTTTGAGATAAGGGCCCTAATGCCTATAGACCTCTCCCCGATTGGTCAGAACAATCCCACCGCTTTAGTGTGGATCGATTTTCTGGAATTCTGATCGATAAAAATTCCGATTGAAGTAATTAATCCCGACCGATGATAATCCCGATTGATGATCATTTTGACAGCTCGAAACTCCATCTAACTTCAGGCCAATTTTTGATTGACATAGCTCTTTTGCTAGGCTCGATGTTCATCCCGAGCCCAAAATGCGATAGCTTCTCTCCATTGTAAGTACAACTCCCTCGCTAGGATCAATGTTCATCTCAAGCCCAAAATACAATAGCTTCTCTCTAGTGTAAGCACAACTCCCTCGTTAGGCTCAATGTTCATCCTAAGCCCAAAATGCGATAACTTTTCTCCATCATAAGTTCGTCTGCTAGGTTCGATATTATTTCCGAACTAAAAATGCAAGATGCCTCCATTCAATCTCCATCGACTCATTCGCTAGGTTCGACGTCTATCCTGAACCAAAAATGCAAAAGTCTACAATTAAATACAAAATTGCCAAATCTACTGGGCATTTGGCTAAAAATATCTTCGGAATGGACATTCTCCATAAAATCGCTAACCGCATAGACTAATCGGTCGGTATTGTTCCAACCGCCAAAGCGTGGATGAAATAGCTTGACTTTTAATCGACATCATATATTGATCGATTGTTATATTCCAGTCACTTTAAGATCGAGGGCTTAATTCCGATCGATGCTACATTTTGATTGATGAATCAATAATGGCACAACTTATCTGCTAGGCTTGATATAGTCGAATATGCAAAAGTTAAAATCCATTTATTTATAGAATAAGTTCCTTTGCTAGGCTCGACGTTCATCCTGAGCCCAAGATGCAGGGCGTATTCGTTTAATCTTTATCAACTTATTCCTAGGTTCGATGTCATTCTGAATCTAAGATGCGAAGATAAACAATTAATTGATTATCTCTATCGTGCACTTGATGTACGAAATCGCCAAACCTTCAAAGCAATGTAAGACTGAAAGGTCATTCGCTGTGCATGACTCCCCTACAAATAGTTGATCATTATATCTGATCGGATAATGCTTCAATAGAATGAAAGAATGAAAGGTCACATACTGCGCTTGACGCCGTAAATCTAAGTCATAACTCACAACCTGAATGAAAAGGTTTATCTTTTAAATTCGATTGGATTAAACGATCGTCCATCCTAAGAGTTGTGCACTGTAATGCTTGAAAAACATCTTATAATTCAAGAAGTATTTTCCTTAGTTAATCTTGAATACTCTCCATGATTGATTTTATATTTATCTGATTCCAGACATTCTCCATGGTTGATGTTGTTTGTTCTCCTTAGTTTATTTTTATGATAAACTACCTTCAATGAGAATTGCAGTATGCAGGTGTAATTGAAAGATAAATGCTTTGACAAATTGAGCTTCGTGTATAAAGAATTTTTATAAGTCACAAAGTGAAGGAAAACATCCTTACAAAGAAGAAAATATTACAAAGAAAATTTAAATCCTGATATCTACAATCTCCATAGCTGTAGGGGGCACATCCATATCAACTAAAGGCTGAGAAGACTTTGGGACTACCACAGGAATAGGATCTGATGATGCTGAAATAGCCGCTTTTGGCTCAATCGGTGCTCCAGGGGTCGGCTGAGATGAAGTGAGATTTTGGAGAGCTTTCTCTTCATTATCGCTGGAAGGAGGATCAGGCAAAATTCCTAGGTCTTCCATCCATCTAAGGTCAGCCTCAAGGAAGCTTTGCTCGGCTACATAAATCAACCGAGTTAATAGGCACCCTTGGGCCTCTCCCAACTGGTCCAATAGCTCTTCTCTTTAGGTGACAAGGTCAGCCTCAAGCTTTTTACCCCACACCGTCTCTCTTTCTACTAAGGCGGCTTGCAGTGAATCCTGCTCGCAGCACAGAAGGTCGCGCTCAGCATTGGCCTTTGAGCACTCGGCAGACAGATGTGTGCACTTACCCTTTAATCTGGCTGCTTCTTCTTTAATTTTTTTCCATAGGGCATTTTGACAGTTAGATGGGCTACATCCCCTTTAAGGTGGTCAACCTCTTTCTATCGAGCCTTCAGATCTTGAGAAAGACGAGTGGCTTCTTTCTTTAATTTTTAAATCTCTAATTGGGCAAGCAGAGACTCCTTTTTAGTTACATCATATTTAGCTTCTACTTCTCTCCTAACTCGATCGAGGTCCTCCCATTTACCTCGGCAGAGAGCAGCCATGCCATGCAAACGCAAATCCCTTTTTATTAGCTAAAAGACAAAGGGAAAGAATAAGGGCCAATCAGCCAAGGAGATAGAGGATATAGAAGAAAGAGTGAGGCGAGATAATTTAAAAAATGAAAATTATTCGCTTTACCTCTAGACTCTGCTGTTGAAAAAGGCTACACTCTCGGACGAGTGTGCTAAGGTCTCCCATTGCCTTAAAGTCACTCTCTTAAAGCATACCGCAGCACACAAAGCTTGATACCGCCTTGTTATTGACAGATCAAACATCGCCAAATTGATTTTTCAAAATCTCTTCCAGCTATGTAGCTCACCTTTCAGAAATTCTCGCTGTAGCATTCCGAGTGGATTCATCCTAAATGGGATTTTTGCCTTTTACGGCAACCCTTACATCCACCACGGCTACCAGGTTGGCAGCTTTCTTCTTGGCTACCTTTTCAGCCCTTATTTGGGCAACTTCATCTATTGGGGGCATGTTTGCTTGAGCTGATCTCCTCCAAGGTAGATGTAACACCCTTACTGTAACAGTCTTATTGGACAAGTGATTGGTCGGAAATTTTTTTTTTTCGTACTTAACAATCAACTTGCATACCTAATTCCATTATTTGCTGACTTATAACTGTACAGAATTTACTATGCATTTAATAAAATTTTAGCAATATAACGGCTATATTCTTAACTAGCGTCCTGAAAATCAGACAATTACACAGCCTCTCAGAGGCACTGCAGTTTATATCCAATCATATAACCAATCCATAGATATTATTAATCAACACATGCATACCATCCATTCTTTGCAATACCTCAGCCACATACTACTATATACAATACAAAGTAAGATTATCGATACAATATCGTTCTCATAAAACAAAACATAATAGGTAAATATATATATACATGCCATAAAATATTCTTTCTAATTCTTCAACTTCAATCATCTTCTGTGTACCCACGCTCCAGACTATCTGTACCTACACGTAGTAAATCCTACGTGCTGAGCATTAAACATGTCCAGTGGTGACTAAGAATCATCATATTTCCCTACAAGTATATTTTCATATTTAATTTCAAATAAGTTAGTTATTAATAGTTTTTCTTCCTTTAAAATCGTATTATATTATTAACAACTAAGTTTTTCAATTTAACTTAAAACTTTACTTACCTTTTCAGTTTAGTCTTTAAACTTTTCATTTATTTCAAAAGTACCCTTTTATACTTTTATTACTAAAATGCCCTTTCTTTTATTATTTTCTCAATTTTATTTATTAATTGGCTTATAAATTACCGATTAACCCTCGTTTTAACTTTTACCTTGTCAAATTACATTTTTGTCATTTAACTTTATAAGGTTGACTTTTTACACAATTAGTTGACTAAATTACCATTTTACCCCTATTACTTATTTTCTTTTCACTTTTACTTATTAACTTCATCTTTTAAGAAAATTACAGTTTTATCCCTAAACTTTTCAACTCTTTTCATTTTAGTCCTTTTTCATTTTAAATTTCAATTTTAACTTTCTTTTCACACTTTTAACCTTTCTTATCATTATGCCCCTAGTATTGACCCGACGAAAAACTCTCAGACAGGATATACGGGACGTGGACCCCACAGGACTACAACAGAATGAGAAATGACCTCTAAGAATCATCTCTCATAAAATATATGAACATATGACAGTACGTATGATAAATATACTATGGAGATCAACGATCCAACCATAGTAAAACAAGTCGCCATGACTTGCACCGCGGTACAGGTATTCCTATGGCCAGCCAATTATATCCTGAACTAGGTTTTACTGCCTGACTCTTTCTAAGGGCACATAATTCCTTACTTTTCATTTAATTATTCAATTATTCATTATTTTCATTACTTTTCATTTCTTGTCAATACAATCTCAGTGCATTACACTCATAGTCAGTATTCTTCACACAGTCTGTGAATTATTTTACAATAATTCACCATTTTATCTATAGATTATGCAACAATTCAACATAATTTCACATTTTTCAACTAATACCTAACTAAAACTTATTCCGAAAATATTCATTTAATTCTCATAAATTTTATAAAAATTCATGAATATCAAATTTCATTAATATTAACATTAGAAAGCTTAAAATCACTAAAATTTCATTAATATTAATAATGTTAATATTATTAACATTATTTTCTCTTGAATTACCATTCGGCTTCTACTAAAACTATACCATATAAATTAATTTAAATTCATTCAAAGGTTCTAATACACATATTTAAGTCCCTAATGCATAAATATAGCATTATTTTCAATTTTAATTTACTATATGAGATTTTCCTTAAGAAACCTAAAGGAAATTCACTTAATTCTTAGGGAAATAAAAGCATTAATTAGTCACAAACCTTTTTCTATTGATTAGCCTTGCCTAGACTTCCTTTTCTTTTCCTTTGGCTTGAGAAATTTGCTCCTCTTCTTGGATTCCTTCACAAACCGAAATTTCCATCAAAGTAAACTCAATTATTTTGGCCTCAAATGCTAAAATTAACAGAAAAAATGAACTCTAGGCACCCAAAACTAGTAGTAGGCACCTAAAAATCAAATTAAAATTAATTAATTCACTTACCTAACTTTGACTCCTAAACTTTAATCCTTGATTTCTCTTGATTATCTTCCTTGAATCAAAGATTAGAGATGGCTAGAGTGTTCTAGAGAGTCTGAAATCACTTTCTTAGGCTTTGATTTGGTGAGATTTGGTGAAGAAATGAAAGAAAAAGAGAGGAAAATGAGGCAGAGGGAGTTCGGCCACCAAGAGAGCTGAAGAAGATGGGAGTTTATGCTGGAGTTTTCTGGAGAGAAAGGGTTTATATAGCTCTTCAAATGGGGCCTTGGGCTGGGCTTACCTTGGGATTGAATAATTTAATTATTTAAGCCCGATAATTAATCCTAATTAATTTCTCCCACTTTCCAACTTCAATTCTCTTCAAATTTGATTTCATTATTCATATTACATTAAAAATAGGCTATAATTAAAATTTTAACCCAATCAGAGTTCATTTTGGGTCCGATTCAATTTTATCGATCCGATTAAAAAATATCGGTGTTACCGAAAAATTCACTTTTTTCTACCAAAATAATATACATATTATTTTAGGCACATATGAATTTTTTGATAATTTTTAAACTTCATTTGATATTTTTAATACCAAAACGATCAAAAGTTCAATTAAAACCCTAAACCCTAATTTTCTCAGTTTTCGTTCTTTTGGCTTTCGGAGGCCTATTTGACCTCAAATTCACTTCAAATTTCAACCCCAAACTACCCGTGACTAGTACTCTCCAATAATCCAATAAAATATTTTTTACTTCTGGGTGTCCTTTTTCAGTCCGAAAATACTATTTACTGTCGGAAAGTACTATTCACGATTAGTCCGACATTGAGGCCATTACAATTCTCCCCTATTAAAAATAAATTTTGTCCTCGAAATTTACTTGATTAGAAAAGTAGAGGATATTGTTGTCTCATGATCGCTTCTGGTTCCCAAGTAACTTTTTTCACATTGTGATGGTGCCATAAGACCTTCACTAGTAGAACCTGTTTATTTCTTAGCTGTTTAATTTCCCTACCCAGAATTTTTACCGGTATTTCCTCATAATTCATATCAAGCTGCACTTGAATATCCGCTAGTGTAATGACATGGCTAGGGTCAGATCTGTACCTTCTGAGCATTGACACATGGAATACATCGTGGATCTTTTCCAACTCTGAAGGTAGCTTTAATCGATAAGCTACTGGACCTACTCGCTGAAGTACCTCATAGGGGCCAATAGACCTCGGACTTAGTTTTCCCTTTTTGCCAAACCTCAAATTTTTCTTCCATAGAGATACTTTCAGAAAAACTTTGTCTCCGACCTGAAACTCATTGTCTTTCCTCTTCAGATCTGCATAGGATTTCTGTCGATCCATGGCTTCTTTCAATCTGCCTTTGATAATTCGTACTTTTTCTTCTGACTCGCTAATTAAATCAGATCCTAATAATTTCTTTTCATTTAACTCCGTCCAACACAGAGGAGTCCTGCATTTTCTCCCATATAAAGCCTCAAATGGAGCCATCTTTATACTAGATTGATAGCTGTTGTTGTAGGCAAATTCTATAAAAGACAAATATTTTTTCCAACTGCTACCAAACTCAAGTACACAGCATCGTAGCATATCTTCCAGAATCTGGATCACCCTCTCTGACTGACCATCTATCTGGGGGTGAAATGCAGTGCTAAAATGGAGTCTTGTACCCAAAGCCTCCTGTTGACGTTTCCAGAAATGGGAAGTAAACCTAGAATTCCTGTCTGAAATGATGGATGATGGTACTCCATGAAGTTTCACGATCTCATTAATGTAAATTTCTGCTAATCTGGTCAAAGGATAATCCATCCGAACTGGCAAGAAATGAGCAGATTTGGTGAGTCGATCAATAATCACCCATATAGCATCATGTTTCTTTTGAGAAACAGGCAATCCTGTGACAAAATCCATAGTGACCCGGTCCCATTTCCACTCCGGTATTGAAATTGGATGAAGTAATCCAGAAGGAACCTGGTGCTTAGCCTTTACTTGCTGACATATCAAGCATTTACTCACAAACTCTGTCACATCTCGCTTCATTCCTGGCCACCAATAATAAGATTTTAAATCTTGGTACATCTTGTTACCTCCAGGATGCATAGCGTAACTACTATGGTATGCCTCTGTAAGGATATTCTTCTTCAGTTTTTCCTGGTCTGGAACACAGAGTCTTTTCTTGTAGCAAAGGCTTCCATCTGTATTTAAAGAATAATCTCCTTCATTTCCATCCTTTAACCTATTCATAATGATCTTCAGTCGATCATCCTCTTTCTGAGCCATTTTCACTTGATACACAAAGTCTGGTTTCAACTGCATTTCAGCCAGTAAAGCTCCGTCTGATGCCAGACTCAATCTAATATTCAAAGCATGAAGAGCTACAACCAATACTATTAATCAATTACACGTATAAATCACTTATATCAATTCATTTGAAAATGTTTACATTACCTGTTATAAATTTTTTACTAAGTGCATCAGCCACGATGTTAGCATTTCCTGGATGGTAGTCGATAAAACATTCATAATCTTTAATCAACTCCAACCAGTGCCTTTGTCTGAGGTTAAGCTCTCTCTGAGTAAGTAAGTATTTCAGGCTCTTGTGATCAGTATATATATAACATTTCTCTCCATACAGATAGTGCCTCCATATCTTCAGTGCGAAAATAATAGCTGCTAACTCCAGATTATGAGTAGGATAGTTCTTCTTATGAGTCTTGAGCTGTCGAGAAGCATAAGCAATCACCTTGCCTTCCTGCATCAAAATAAAGCCTAGTTCATTTCTGGAGGCATCACTGTAGATCACAAAATCCTTACCCTGCTCGGGTTGAGTGAGAATAAGAGCTTCTGTTAACATACTTTTAAGTTTCTCAAAACATTCTTGACATCTGTCAGTTAACACAAACTTGGTGTTCTTCTGCAACAATCGAGTCAGTGGAACTGCAATAGCGAAGAAACCTTTTATAAACCTCCTATAATACCCGGATAATTCCAGAAAACTTCTCACCTCAGTCACAGTCTTAGGTGATTTTCACTGAAGAATTGCTTCAATCTTTGATGGATCTACTTTAATTCCTTCTGCAGAAATCACATGGCCTAAGAAAGATACTTCATTCAACCAGAAGTCACATTTACTGAACTTAGCATACATCTACTTCTCTCTCAGAGTCTGCAGAATAATTTGCAGATGTTTATCATGTTCCTCTGGTGTCTTAGAATATACCAGAATGTCATCAATGAAAACCACTACAAACTGGTCTAGATAAGGATGAAAAACTCTGTTCATCAGATCCATGAAGGAGGCCGGTGCATTTGTAAGTTCAAACGGCATGACTAAAAACTCATAATGGCCATACCGAGTACGAAAAGCAGTTTTAGGCACATCTGTCATTTTTACTCTCATCTGGTAATATCCTGATCTCAAGTCAATCTTTGAAAATACACCCGCTCCCTTCAGCTAGTCGAATAAGTCTTCAATGCGAGGAAGGGGGTATTTATTCTTTATGGTGACTTTATTCAACTGTCTGTAGTCAATGCATAGCCTGAGCGTTCCATCCTTCTTTTTAATAAACAGGACAGGTGCTCCCCGGGGAGAAACACTAGGCCTGATGAATCCCTTATCGAGCAATTCCTGTAGCTGAATCTTTAATTCTTTTAACTTTACAGGCGCTATTCTATAAGGAGCAATGGATATAGGTGCAGTGTCTGGCACAACATCAATAGAAAATTTTACTTCCCTGTCAGGTGATAAATCTGGTAATTCATCAGGGAATACATCTAGAAATTCTCTAACAGTGGGCACTACTGACACTTTTGGACTATCTTTCCTTGCCTCTACTGCATAATACATGTAGGCCACATATCCCTTTCTGATCAATCTCTTAGCGGCTGTAGCAGATATCACATCAGACAGAAAATCATGCCTCACACCTACTACTATAATTTCTCGATCATCTTCAAGCTTTAGGGTAACTCTTTTCCTTTTACAATCAATAGTCGCTTGGTGGGCGGATAGCCAATCCATCCCCAGAATTACATCGAACTCATGAAAGGGTAACTCAATAAGGTTTGCTAGGAATATATGTCCCCGGGCACTAATAGGACATCGTCTATACACCTTATTTACCACTATACTATGTCCCAGAGGATTACTTACCAAGATATCCTAGTCCAAGCATGCCTCTTTCATCCCTTTATCCCGAGCTAATGCAATATTAATATATGAATGAGTCGAACCAGGATCAATCAAAGCATGAACTGAGTCAGAAAATAGGAGAAACGTACCTACTATTACATCTGGAGCATCCTCCTCCTTTCGAGCTCTCAAAGCATAAGTCTGACCTGCAGATCTCTTCTGACCCTGAGATGACTGCCCAACGGGGTCTAGAGGCTGATGTGATGGGGGCAGCTCCCCTACCACGACCTCTTGGTGCAGAAGACAAAGTACCTGATGCTGGAGATGCCACTGAAGCAGTCGGTAATACTGGACAATCTTTAATCTGATGCTCTCTGGACCCACATCTAAAACATACTCTAGTCTGAAATCTGCACTCCTCATAATGAAATTTGCCACAATAATCATAAGCTGCAGCTGTCCCACTATCTCAATCTCAAGGGGTGCTGGCTGCTAGAGTAGCTGGACCTCTGCCACGTGCAGCACTATCCTAGCCTCGTCCTGCTGGTACTGGAGGATGACTCTGAGGTGTAAAAGGTCCCTTTGACTTCTTACTCTGATCACCCTTTTCACTAGACTATCCTTGCTTTCTCTTTTGCTGAAATCAGAACTGTCTCTCAGCCTGCTTAGTCTGGATAGTCTCCAATTTAATGGATGCCTCTACCATGGATCTCAAGGTAGGGTACTGCTGGGTCCTTATAATATGTTTGAGTTCAGTATGCAGTCCTATCTCAAATCTCTGCCGTAGCTTTGCATCAGTAGACTGACTCTCATCAAGGTATGCACTGAGACGCTCAACCTCGCGCTCATACTCAGCCACTGATCTACTACCCTGCCTAAGCCTCCAAAAGGCATCCTGCATGGCTAACTTGTACTCAGATCCAATATATTTAAGCTCAAACTGAGATACAAAGAAATCCCAAGTCAATTGATCTACTGGGGTGTGCCTCCTAACGGAATCCCACCAAACAAAAGCTGATCCTTGCAGCAAAGCAACAATACCCTCAAAATTTTCTTCTACTGAACTATTTGTGATCTTAAAAAGCCTCTTTATTTTAAATAGCCAATTTTCAGCCTGTGATGGTGTCAAAAGATCCATTCCAAAAAAATCTTCAGCTCCCAACCTTTTTAACTGTTCTAAAATAGGTCTTCTTCTAGGTGGAGCTGGCTGGACCTGAACAACTGTACGAGAGGACTGAGCCTGACCTACTTGTAGTCGTTGTTGAACATAGGCAGCCATAAGATCAAGGAAGTCTGGCTGTAGGGGTGGAGGTGGCACTGCTGGAGAGGAAGCCTGTCGCTGTGGAGCCTTCTGCTGTCCAATACCTATGGACACTTCACTTTCACCATCCCCCACCTGCCTATCTCGATCAGATGACATCTTTACTCTATAAAACAGAGAGGAGCAAGTACACATTAGATTTCCATCACACTTTATTACTTATAATTGGCATGTATATATAAATAAATAAATCATACTTATTCCCACTCCGATCTTAGAACCGACTAAACTAGGCTCTGATACCACAAAATGTAACACCTTTACTGTAACAGTCTTATTGGACAAGTGATTGGTCGGAAAGTTTTTTTTTTTGTACTTAACAATCAACTTGCATACCTAATTCCATTAATTGCTGACTTATAACTGTCCAGAATTTACTATGCATTTAATAAAATTTTGGCAATATAACAGCTATATTTTTAACTAGCCCCCTGAAAATCAGATAATTACACAGTCTCTCAGAGGCACTACAGTTTATATCCAATCATATAACCAATCCATAGATATTATCAATCAACACATGCATACCATTCATTCTTTGCAATACCTCAGCCACAAAGTACGATTATCGATACAATATCGTTCTCATAAAATAAAACATAATAGGTAAATATATATATACATGCCACAAAATATTCTTTTTAATTCTTCAACTTTAATCATCTTCTGTGTACCCATGCTCCAGACTATATGTACCTGCACGAAATAAATCCTACGTGCTGAGCATTAAACATGCCCAGTGGTAACTAAGAATCATCATATTTCCCTACAAGTATATTTTCCTATTTAATTTCAAATAAGTTAGTTATTAATAGTTTTTCTTCCTTTAAAATCGTATTATATTATTAACAACTAAGTTTTTCAATTTAACTTAAAACTTTACTTACCTTTTCAGTTTAGTCCTTAAACTTTTCATTTATTTCAAAAGTACCCTTTTATACTTTTTATTACTAAAATGCCCTTTCTTTTATTATTTTCTCAATTTTATTTATTAATTGGCTTATAAATTACCGATTAATCCTCGTTTTAACTTTTACCTTGTCAAATTTCATTTTAGTCATTTAACTTTATAAGGTTGACTTTTTACACAATTAGTTGACTAAATTACCATTTTACCCCTATTACTTATTTTCTTTTCACTTTTACTTATTAACTTTATCTTTTAGGAAAATTACCGTTTTATTCCTAAACTTTTTAACTCTTTTCATTTTATTCTTTTTTCATTTTAACTTTTTTTTCACACTTTTAACCTTTCTTATCATTATGCCCTTAGTACTGACCCGACAGAAAACTCTCAGACCGAATATACAGGGACGTGGACCCCACAAGACCACAACAGAATGAGAAATGACCTCCAAAAATCATCTCTCATAAAACATATGACAGTACGTATGATAAATATACTATGGAGATCAACGATCCAACCATAGTAAAACAAGTCGCCATGACTTGCACCGCGGTACAGGTATTCCTATGGCCAGCCAATTATATCCTGAACTAGGTTTTACTGCCTAACCCTTTCTAAGGGCACATAATTCCTTACTTTTCATTTGATTATTCAATTATTCATTATTTTCATTATTTTTCATTTCTTGTCAATACAATCTCAGTGCATTACACTCATAGTCAGTATTCTTCACACAATCTGTAAATCATTTCACAATAATTCACCATTTTATCTATAGATTATGCAACAATTCAACATAATTTCACATTTTTCAACTAATACCTAACTAAAACTTATTTCGAAAATATTCATTTAATTCTCATAAATTCTATAAAAATTCATGAATATCAAATTTCATTAATATTAACATTAGAAAGCTTAAAATCACTAAAATCACTTAAAATCACATTATTTTCTCTTGAATTACCATTCGGCTTCTACCACAACTATACCATATAAATTAATTTAAATTCATTCAAAGGTTCTAATACTCATATTTAAGTCTCTAATACATAAATATAGCATTATTTTCAATTTTACTTTACTATATGAGATTTTCCTTAAGAAACCTAAAGGAAATTCACTTAATTCTTAGGGAAATAAAAGGATTAATTAGTCACAAACCTTTTTTTATTGATTAGCCTTGCCTAGACTTCCTTTTCTTTTCCTTTGGCTTGAGAAATCTGCTCCTCTTCTTGGATTCCTTCATAAATCGAAATTTCCATCAAAGTAAACTCAATTATTTTGGCCTCAAATGCTAAAATTAACAGAAAAAATGAACTATAGGCACCCAAAACTAGTAGTAGGCACCTAAAAATCAAATTAAAATCAATTAATTCACTTACCTAACTTTGACACCTAAACTTTAATCCTTGATTTCTCTTGATTCTCTTCCTTGAATCAATGATTAGAGATGGCTAGGGTATTTTAGATAGGCTGAAATTACTTTATTAGGCTTTGATTTGGTGAGATTTGGTGAATAAATGAAAGAAAAAGAGAGGAAAATGAGGGAAAAGGAGTTCGGCCACCAAGAGAGCTGAAGAAGATAGGAGTTTCTGCTGGAGTTTTTTGGAGAGAAAGAGCTTATATAGCTCTTCAAATGGGGCCTTGGGCTGGGCTTACCTTGGGATTGAATAATTTAATTATTTAAGCCCGATAATTAGCCCTAATTAATTTCTCCCACTTTCCAACTTTAATTCTCTTCAAATTTGATTCCATTATTCCTCAAAAGCAAATGATTAAGAGGGCGTTGACCCTCTGCCAAAGGCTGGGTAGCAGCAGATCCCAAAAGGGTCTAAGGAACAAGAATCAGAGGAGCACTTATAGAGGGATTGGAGGCCTGAACTTCTGAAGAAGGCATAAATTTTCTCTTTTTCAATCTCCTCTCCTCCTTAGTAGTCTGTTCTGCCTCAATTTTTGCCTTAGCGCGATCGGCCAGTTACCTAGCAACGTCATTTCTTTTAGCCATCGCGTCTGCAGCTGCATCACCAAAATAAAAGATAAGTATTATCTCTAGTTGATATGTATTTCATGAACATGCAATGCATGATTGTCAATATGCACTTCTCCCACACTCCAATTATGATGCTCACGTTTTGCGTCAATGCTAGCATCGGAGTTCGAAGACCCGATCGAATTTCTCAGAAGATAATTGGAATCATATGGTTTCTCATATCTTGCCATAGCACCCAATAGCTTTTCAATATCACTCTCATGAGCAGATCGACCGGACGCTTGATCTTTCAAGGCGACAGTTACATCCAATCAGACTCAAGATACTCCAAATCCTTAGGCCATCCCAGCTAAAAAGAATATTTCTTTGAAGCCCTTCATGAAGGATGGCACAACGAACAACTTTTTTTGCGGTCGGCTTGTAAAAAAATACTCTGTTCCATCACTTCGCCTTGAGAAATAGAAAAAATGGATGAATAGATCCAGAGTTGGCACCACTCTCTCCATCTCACAGAGGATCTTAAAGCAGGACACTATTCTCTATCCATTCGGATGAAGCTGATTAGGGGCAATCCGATAATCTTTAAGAATTGCTATATCAAAGGCACTAAAGGGAAGCCTCAATCCCGCGTCCAAGCTCTATAAATGGCAAATGAACGACTTATTATTCTCACGTCTAAAATGTCCCTCGATCATCGCCATGGAATTTGGGCAAGCCATCACAGAGATCTCCGCTGAAAGATTATATCGTGAAGGGATCTCAGCCACTTCTTTCTCCGTAAGCTTCGAAAGACGCACCATAGCCTCACGATCACCATAAGCTTCAAAAAAGCTCCTATCTATAGATTGGCTACTTCTTGAAGCCATCTTTGATGGAGGGACAGGAGTAAAAAATGATATTATATGAATGAGGAAGAAAATCAAAAGCAGGGATTGCTCACTTACTTGGATAACCTTGCAGAAATTTTGAAAGCGCTAAAAGGGCAAAGTTCGCAAAGAAAATTTGGCAGAGTTTTGCTAAGGATCACTTAAAAATATGGAAAAATCACCCCAAACTTATCTATTTATAGGCACAAAGCTTTTGAAATTCTCCAACCGACCTTTCGCAGGATGATTACCACGTGTTTCCAATCCATTATGGCGGTTACGGAGAACGAAGCGTTGCCCTTGGCATGCGCACAGGAAATAAATGCATAACGGCTATCCGAAATGAACTGACGCGGCTTATCAGATTCGCGCCAATTCAAAAAGTCCCGTCAAAAAGACGAAAATCGCCCGGTCGGATCCTTTAGAGGGGGAACAATTGATAACTATGAAAAAAATATCTCCAAGGCCTAATCAAGTCGGCCGAACAATACTTGGCAAGGTCCAAAGCCCATCAACAAAAAGGCAAAGTATGAGCTGAAAGACAAGACAAAAAGGCACGGTGTCCGATCGAACTGATGGAACGCACTGCCCTGTTAGGTCAACTGACACAAATTAACGCTTATGCTTTAACCTACTTTCTGTCACATCGCCGTTCACCTACTCCACTTGTCAATTATCACGCTCTAAGGTACTCAAGTATCCCTCCAAAAAACTCCTATAAATAGCCTAAAATACAATGACTTTAGGTATTGAACATCTGAAACTCTATCTCTCTAAATATTCTTTCTATAAAAGCTACTGACTGAAGTTTTGGAGTGCTAACGTCCGGATCTAACCGGATACTCCTTGTAGATTATGTCATCCAACTGAATTATCCGCTGCCAACTCTATTTCTTACATATAAAGATAAATCGTGATTTATCAGAAACAAAATCAATTGGATGCACCAATCCATGTTCACTCTATTCCATTAATTAGCAATAGTTTTTCTAATTAAAGATACGGGTTCTATTAAAAAATTTACAGACTATTAATTAAATCGTAAATAATTTAATCTATTTAATTTGTTTTCCTTTTGTAAATTTAAACCGATTAATTTTTTTTTTTTTTTATATTAGTCCTTTTAACGAGACATAATAAGATAGGCAGGGCGCATGTAAACATGCAGATCATCTGATCAAATGAAAATAAACGTACTTATTTAATTCGACGGCCTACAAGTAGATGCGGCCCCGCTCATCCAAATAATTGTTTCCTTGAGTATATTAGGTAGAATTTTACCCCCTAGGCAGGCATAGCCCTCGGCAAAAAAAAAACAGTAGAAAATTGAGCCCATATTCCTTGGGAAAAAAGTGAAAAAGAACGTGCAGTGGGTCTAACCTTGAAGTTCGAAGCATGTGACTGTGCATGGGAACATGCATGTCGGCATGCATGTGGTGATCGCTCTAATGTCCTTGTCACACTTAATGACGCATGGCCTTTTATTTCCAATTTTAATTTGTTGTCCATTTATTTTAGTACTCGTAATAATATAATTTGATTGATTTTTATTTTGAGCAAATAAAATATCATAACCGACTCTCTTGATTTTGTTGCATGTTATTATATACATGTTTGATTTTCAAAATAAATTAATTTGCAATCGCACAGTTTTGAAATCGACTTTAAAATATCACTTAATTAAAATTAATTGATAATAAGTAGACCACATAATAATTTATTGAGAACGTACTCCAGGGTTCCCTTGACTTCTATATGAAGCTGTCACAGCTGCTATTTAATGTCCGAATACAGAATTGTAACATTCGAAAGGGATTGTCCGTTGACGATGATGATTGTCCGTTGACGACGTGGATTACTCAACCAACTCGTATTGAGTCCCCAGTTTTATCAATTGATATTCAACTGATGATTTTATTATGGATGCATATTGATAACAGTTCGATTTTATCAGGTTGTTATTTAGGTCCTACTTGAATGATAATATTTTATCTAATTTTTACAGTATCTGAAAATAAAAAATTTTAACAAAATTTTTGACGAAAAAAATTTCTAATGATCAAGTCAATAAAAGTTATAAAAAATTTATTTTGTAGTAAAATTTAACTGAGAGAGATAAGTATCTGATATCATGTCTATTTATAGGAATAAGGTCCTATTTTGGTTAGGATCGACTTCCTAACTAGAAGGGATTCCTAGTGTCCATAGGATTCCTATTTCTAATCAAGATATTAAATTATATTTCCGGAATAAGTGTTCTTTCCTCATTAGATAACCATGGTCCTTGTCCAAGTATGACTTCTCAAAACGATACCACTTGGGTGTCAATTCGAATCTGAACTAACTAAACGACTTGAGTGTTGTGCTGATCGAGGGAGTCCGGCTACCCAGCTCGATTATCATAAATTCCCTCCCGAGGTATAAGATATTTATGTCGTGGAAGCGATTCAAATGTTAGGATGCTCGTAGATCTAACACTTGCTTTAAACGAGACATCTCTTCAATCTCTGCGATAATAATGACTAAAAAAGAGTCCCTTCGATCTCTTCAATGACAACTGTCATAATAATAATAACTTCTCGAGTCTCACACAATACCATTAATGCAATCAAGTTGTCACTTTTAGATACATCTCAACTGCACACGCATCCTCCATCCGGTGGCCTTGTTCTCCTATAAAAGCATTTGCCATTTCCTCATTTCTACGTTTTTTGTTTGCAATTTCACTTATCTCATTCATCTCATTTCATTTTTCTTTCTTGCTTAACTGCATTCTAGCTTCAATGACCCAGATCCAAATCTAATCCCAATAGGTTAGTGACCAAAATCCCTTATTTTATCTTTGCTCCTTTCTTCAAATTAGAAATGTTCCAAGAGTGCGGTAAAAGTTTTTCGGACATGTCCTTGAGGCGATAAGTCATGAAATTAACAACTTTATGTACTTCATACGGTCATACCCAATTAGGACTCATCTTATTGACATTAGCCACAATTTGCATTTCAATGGCTTTTTTTAGAATGAGTTTGCCTATGCGAAATGTTCGGTGCTTTAACTTATTATCATGGTATGATGCCATGCACAATTTATATACAGCAGCTTAGAGTTGGGCATGCTCTATCTTCTCTTCTAGTACATCTGAGTGGTGTAATAATAAATCTTTGTTTGCTTTCTCATTATACTACTCGATTCTTATGTTTGGCATCCCGATCTCATATGGAATAATTGCTTTGACTCCATAAGTTAGAGAAAAAGCTATTGTACCTATCGTCGAACTAGAAAATATTCGATATGCCTATAATATAATTCTTAGAACATAGAGCAATTAACTGATCCAAGGAATGATATGAGACATATAGTAGGAGTCCCTTATCCTTAATTAAAATTTTCAATTCGAATCATTTACATGATGCAAGAAATTATATATAAAAAAATAGGGCAATTATTTATTTATTTCTAATTCTACAATGCATAAGGCTTATTTGTTGTCACAAGTAATACATATTATAATTCTAATCAATCTTTTCAATCAAAATTGATGAACAGAAAATGTGAAAATAAGATTTTACTGTATTACAAATTTACAATGCAGTTCTGAATGATTAAAAGGTTAGTTAGCACGGCAAGAAAAATGCAAAATAATGATAAAAATTAACGAGAATAAGATAAGTCGTGGGTAATATTTAATAAGAGTGTTTCTTGGAAGGCATCCAACAAGAAATTAGTACGTATTAAAAAAGGTTGAGAAAGGAAAATGAAAATCAGAGGGATCCGAAAGCACAACAACTAAGATATAAGCACGAACGAGTTGACTTATTCTTTGCCCTTTATTGGAATTATGGAGTATATGCTTCTTTCATCTTAATCATTAACAGGGATAGATTTTCCTTGTTTCAAGACTTTCAACTCTTCACATCAATTATTTTTGAAAAAAAAATAAATAATCAATCATTTTCTATAAATATTTATCGATTTATGATTGTTTTATAAATAAATAAGCCGAACTTATTTTTTAGAAAATGGAATTGTTAAAGCTAGTATTAACGACTATTATAATTGAAACAGGGAGGGATCAAAATTCATATAAAAGGGAAGTTTAAAAAATTTGAGGGGCCCAATTGCAAATTACGTAAACTTTTTAGAGGTAAAAATTATATAAATGGGTTTTCAAAAAAAGAAAAATATTGGGACATGGAGTCTCTGACAATAGTGGTAGGTCGGCCACTAGAAAAATGAATTTCAACTTAAATCAATTTTAAAAATTAGCTAATATAAAAAAATGCTAAAGTAATGATAAGGGGCACATCGTTTTTATAACTAAAATTAATTAAAATATTATATAAATTATAAAATAAATATTTATATATCTCCGTAATATTATATGATTGTGACTCATGTTAAAAATTAAGCTTTAATTCCAATTTAATTTATGGGAACGGGAACGATTGTTCATATACAAGATAGACATTTGGTTACATTACATAGTTATTGGTTGCCGCACCCAGAAACCCTAATTATTTTACTGTAAAACATAACTAATATCTTGAGAAAATAACTGATATTATGCAAGCATTTGACTATTGATTTTTCTTTCTTACTTTTAAAACAAAAAACAATCATTTTCTTTGTGCAGAAGACTTGATAAAAATAAATAAATAATCTTTACAAAACTAATCAAATAAAAAATAAAACTTCCTAGCAATTTCCGTTAATTTTCCTTTAAAGTTTTTAATCGATTATTTTTTAACAGTAGATATTGATTTTAATATTTTGTGTGTTTTCGAATTCAAATTTTTACTTTTTTTTTATTTAGAAAAGAAAATTTCTAAAAGAAAAACAGGATCACTTATTTAAAATCTATTTGTTGGTATTATAGGCTATATATATATATATATACAGGGAAAATAAAGAAAGGAGAGATTATAAAAACGGATGCAGTTGGTTCGGAACCGCGGAAATCTCTGGCGTTCTGCTTCTATCCGTTTCCTTATTGTAGAAACGTAAATTTTATTTGTTATCTTCTTCTTCTTCTTCTTCTTCTTGTTTCTGAGCTTTTCTCTTCTTCTTATCAATTTCATTTATAAACAGAGACATAAATCTGTTACTCTCATTTCTCAATCTTAGCCTCCCCAGTTATGGACGGGATTTTCTCCCTCTTTGATGAGCACCTTTTCATGGTTATTATGGATTTATAACTTTAATTTCTTCAGCTCTTTTCATACCCATCAAAAATGGATAACACTGGTATGATATTTCTTCTTTTTCTTTTTAATCTTTAATTTCCATAGCTGTTTCCATAAAATTAAATTCTATCTTTTTCATGTTTTCTTTGTGTTTAGTTACAGAAGCAACAATCGTGTCTCCTCTGCTAGCAAGAACAGGCCGACATCGACAACGTTATGAGAACAATGTTCGTCTTGTTTCCGGGTAATCATCCGTTCTCTAATATCTCTTCTGTTAATCGATTTTTTTATGATTATTTTCGAGGTTGAAACATCAATAAACCCCTCAAGCTTACCTCCCTCAAATAAGTTAATCATAATTCGATTGAAACCAATTTTACTCTTAAAAAATCAAAAGGAACCTGATTTAGTAAGGATTAGATAACAAAATACTCAATAATGAAACTTGAAGCGAATTGAAAATACTAATAAAAAGAAAAAAAAAACATGAACATGCTAACCTGCTGCAATAGATAAAATAAAGTTTTTCAATTAGGGTCTATATGGCTTAATTTTAATTTTTTTTAAAGATTTATTTTGCCTAATTTTAAAGATTAAATTAATCCAATTAAATATTCATGAGGTTAGTCGACTATTAAAACAAATTCAAAGAGCCTATGTAACTCACAACCCTTATTTTTAATGGCAAACTTTGAGCGTAGCGTAATACTGGATATATATTTAAATTGTATCCAACTATTCATAACAGTGTATTAGTAATGGTAAAGATTTTTTATTATTATAAAAATTATGTTTTTTTTTTTTGAGAAACGGGTGGAGGTAATTGCCTGGATGGTTCCTATTAACTGATGCATTCAATTTCATGTTTTAAATCCGATACCAATTATTTAATTTTGGCCTATTATGTTACCCCCCACTTATTTATTGGACTTGTCCTATTTTGCCCAGCAGAAAACTATCCTTACAATAATTCAATACCAGATGAAATACTACTCCACCTTACTACATTATCTTTAAGAAACAAGTTCATTATTTCCTTCTAATGACTAATGATGTTAATTTTGTAGTTTTTACATGATTTGTTTTGTCCTATATGTGAAAAAATTGTTCATTAAAAACCATATTAAACCTCTAGGTCTTGTTTTGAGTTGAAAGGAGATGATATATTCTTCAGTTCAGTGTCTCCATGGAGTTAATTAGATTCCGATTTTGTAAGAATTTTATAAGGGTTATTGAAAATTCAGCCTGAAATCTTTTTCAGTAAATCCACGAAGGATGGGTATTGCAAATTGAATCATATTTAATGAATTCCATAAACAAAGTACTGGGGCTTGACGTGGTACTGTGCGTACGTGCTGACGGCGCACAGCATTTTGACAGTTGTGTCGATTAATATCTGATGAATTGTAGCTGTGTATGCAACAGATGCATTCCCTACAGAATAAAAGACATGGAGGAAGAAAGCAATGGGATAGAAAATAGAATAGAAGTCCTGATGGTTTCTTCACCAAATCGAACTGACCTTGTGTTCCCTAAGGTATGACTTTGAATCATTGCCTTTTTTTTTTTTACTTAATTGTCTGTTATTCTTTTAATTCTGATAGTTTGTTTCCTTTCAGGGTGGATGGGAAGATGATGAGACTATGTCCGAAGCTGCGTGTCGAGAAGCTTTAGAGGAAGCAGGAGTCAGAGGAATCCTCAGAGTAGGTTTTGCTCTTCATATCAATCTAATATCCATTATCTGATAATAGATTAGTGTCCAATCGTTCTCTCTCTCTCTCTCTTTTTTTTTTTTTTTCTCTCTTCAGGAAAAGCCCCTGGGAGTTTGGCAATTTAGAAGCAAGAGTAGGCAAGATCTATGCAGTCTCGAAGGAGGCTGCAAAGGATACATGTTTGCTTTAGAGGTGACCGAGGAGCTCGATACCTGGCCGGAACAGGAAAATCGCAGCAGAAAATGGGTCAGTATATTTCGATTTTCGATAAAAACAGCTCAAAATGTATCAATAAGTTTTAGCTTAGAAGTACTGGCTGTGAATTGGAACCCCAAAACTTTATAATCCAATATTTAATAGCAAATGAAATGGAATTGAAGTTGTTTGGATGCATTTGTTGTGCAGCTAAACATAAAAGAAGCCTACGAATTGTGCCGATACGAGTGGATGAGAGAAGCACTTGTCGATTTTGTTACAGTAATGGCAGAGGACAAGAAACCTGAAATAAGTGAAGAGATAGAGGAACTATCAACAGTTAAAGTATCAGAAATTGTAGCAGAGTGTCCGATATTACCATCAACTTGCTGCGTAAATGGACAGCACGATGCTGTGATTTCATTCACCTGGAAATTTCCACTCAAGGGATTGCCATTGTCATAATCTAATTTGCATAATTAGGCCCACGTTGTAGTCTTAATTTACTTTTTTCTTTTTGTTAATTGTAGACTTTATTTTCCTATTGCTTTCCTAGGAGGAACTGTTATTAATGCATGTTGACCTTTGTGTAAGACATCCACATGGCTCAATGGATATGTGTCATTGTGACTTAATTTTGTGTCGGCCTTTAAGGTGAAATTTATCTCATTCTTGGGAAAGATATACTTTAGAATTTTGTAGTGGGCTAAAAGACTTGGCAACGGGTCCTTTCCTGAAAGGGGATAATGACTTGGACGTTGAAGAAATTACTCCCATTGTCAACTTTTTTTTTTTTTCTATTTTTCAAAAAATACAGCCCTTCCTTTTATTTTTCATAAATTTTATTTTTAAAATTTTTATTTTCATAAATATAATTTTTTTTTTCAAAATAAAAACTGTATTCTCATTCTCCAATGATCGAAATATTATTCCTTCTTTGATGGGATTGAAGGTCATTTCCGAATCGACGTACTTGCCCACATTCAAAAATTTATTCGATTCTTTCCCGAATTTCAATTCCTGCTTGTACTTCACCAACTTAACAGATCATAGTATTTTTTTTGCTCTGATATTTGTAAAGTACTCACCTAATTAATTGGAGCTCAAAATCTGTCTAATAATGGAAGAAGATTCATGAAACTTTAGGCTTTCTACCCATTCAAGGAGTTACTACTAAGCTCTTAGATCTCTTTTTGATAAAATTTATTGCCAAATTTTGTTTTACTGTTTTCTTTGGGGGTTTTTTTTTTCTCTTGTTTTAAGATGATGAATGTGTGGTGTTGTTTTCTGAAGTAGATCTTTGCCTGGATTTTGAAGAGGTAGATGATGATTATGAGGATGTTAAGGTCGAGTACCCATGCCCATTTTGCATAGAGGATTTTGATTTGGTTGAACTGTGCAATCATATTGACGATGAGCATTTTGTTTTTGTTTTGCAGATATAAAATTTTTAAAGAAAGTTCAAGAATTGGAAATAGCAATTAAGATGAGGCTCTACGATCTGTTCATTGCTTCAGCGATGCCGGTTGTGAAAGTACTATTGGTTACTAGGGTTGGCTCATTTCTCGCAGTTGATTGTGTAGACATTCTGGGAGTCGAAGCACGAAAGCATTTGAACAATGTAACTATTTGCTTTCATACTGAGAAAAATGAATCTTTTTACTCTTCAGAATGGTAGCATTTAACATTGATTGTATGCTTATGAACACCAAAATCCTTTCAGGTTGGAAGCAACCTTGCAGAATATATAACACTTAAAAGCATTGGCATGTTGTGAGTTTGTTGTTTGTAAAAATATGTTGGAACTGTTCATTTCCAATTTCCTGGGAGCTAATGAACATGAGTTTTTGGGTTGAATTATGTAGGTAGTTCATGCCACTCAGTATTCTTATCACGTTTATCATTGGCTCAATACTTGATTGGATGAATAAAGTTCAAATGTACAACTAAGCAAATATTTGATTTAGCTTGTGAATTAAGATAAATATTGAAACTCTAAATGAAAATTTTCAGCAAAAAAGAGTAAAATGATTATGAACAACGTAGTCATAAGCTTTCATTTAATAAAAATAAAGTTACAACATGAAGGAGAAAAACAAATGCTAAAAAGTTATAACAACTCTATTTTTGTTGTTTCTGATCACATCAGTTAGAATCCAAACATGAATCCTCTGCTTATGGAAGTTTAAAGCTCCTGAATTAACCTTGCAGAATGTCAAAACAAAAGCAGCAAAATAGATTTACAAAAACTCTTTCCAAAGAGTAATAATAACATAAGATCTCTTCATTCTCTTTCTCTTTTTGTACCCAGTTTTTAATAACCTAAATAAAATGATTTTTTTTCTAAAGATGTAAAAGTCCTAAATCCCCTTCCAGGCAAAAGAACACAGGAATGCCAAGTAAAGATGGAATTTTCAAACCTTTGCAGCAAGAGTTAAATTTAAATTTCTAAACAGCCATATTATTTTCCATTCCTTTTGCCATCATCGATTTGCCCTTCTACATTTTAACTTGAAAAAATTAAATAACTTGATCATAATAACAATAATAATTAAAAAAACAAAAATAGTTTGCAACTTTTTGGCTAAAGTAATTTTTACTACTATCCCATTTAAGATAGCAAAGTGTCATATGACTTATAAAAAAAAGAGTTTATATGATCCATCAAGAATGCCTAGGAGCAATACCTAGTCTTCAAGTTAATTTAAAGTTTGAATTTTTTTTTTATGTGTACATGTAAAAATAGATGTAGAAACTCAAGATGATTTTATCAGATTTTTGATACATTAAGTACAAACAATGTATACATGAAGTACACACAATATATATATCAAGTACACATACCGTATACATGAAGTACACACGCAGTATACATGAAGTAAACTCATTATATACCAAGCACACACGGTGTATAGATCAAGTATATACACTATATACAACATAAATAGGAAGTGTGCATACTATATACACCAAGTAAATATACTATATACATCAAGTACACACATTGCGTATAACAATTATACATTATGTATATACCAGGTACACACGATATATACAAGTACACAATATAAAATAAATATATATGCTTTACAATTATAATAAATATACAAAAAAAAAACATTGTTAAGCATTATATTAATTTTATATTATCATACATCAGGTATATATTGTGTATACATCAGGTACACATAATGTATACGACAAGTATACAGTATACAATAAATACATATATTTTACAATTATAATAAATATACAAAGAAATATTGTTAAGCATTATATTACTTTTATATTATCATTACACCAAGTACACACTATATATATCAAATATACATACTGTGTACATCAAGTAGATATAGTATATACACCAAGTGTGCAGTATGCAATAAATGTATGTTTTACAATTATAAAAAATATACAAGGAAACATTGTTAATATTTCATGAAAATAAGCTGAGTCTACAATTCCATAGCCGTCTACTTTTACTGCATTATGTTAGCACTTTCTCTTAATTTTCAGTACTGGCAGTTGTATGCAACTTTTTTAGTGTAGTTCTAGCTTTATACATTTCATGAAAAAAAAACTAAACAAAGAAGAAGTATTAATTAATTAATGAACTTTCTCTCTTTCTTTGATGTTTGATCCCATGATATGTTCGAAAAAGGTACAAGACTGTAGCTTGACAAAGATCCCTTGCCTTAATAATTCATATATGTGTGGGAGAGATCTACAATTGTTATGCAATAGTGAGGTGGTTCATTTATTTTTACAAGTTAATAACTTAAAAATAATTAGTTATTGCCTTCATGACCTTAAGTTTCATTTGCTATTTGTGGGGGCTCATTCATCTATTTTTTCCTCTCCCTCGATATTGTGTTCAAATAGCCAAAAAATATTTTATATTTCATCATTTTTAATTCCATGCAATAAATATAAAATTTTAATTACCCTTTGTTGGATTCATCATTACGAACTTCAAACAAATTGCTGATGCCATTATCCTGTATTCCAGTTACAATTCCTGCTGGTTTTGAGATTGTCACTTGCAATATGCCATTGTCCATCACCACCTGCTTCCATTTTTGCATGAAAAATTTTAACAAAATTTCATTAATTTTCAAAATAAAAAAAAGAAAGAAATTAATTGAGAAATTTTAGGGGAAATTAATTAACAACAGATTTTGAAATTAAAAAAAATGAGCAATTGTAAATACAGAATGATCTTTGATATGTAATTTCACTGGTTAGCTTGACATGGCGATGCCCTTCTGATAAAAAAAATCCAAATAACCTAAAAATATATGTTATAAATCACCTAATGTAAATGATAAAAATAGGGGTAGGAAGCTATATAATTATTTTAAAACATGATAATAATAACAAGAAAACTACTGCCAATAAAATCTTTCAAGTCAAAGAATTTGTTTGGCTTGCTATACCTTAAACCGGGGGCCAAGATTTCGTTTCTTTTGTAAACTTACGTACTTGCAAATCTTCACAAAAATATAAACATGCAAGATTTTAAAAGCGAAGTCAGCCATTATGAGTGTGCTTCTTCAACAATATTGTTGATGAAAATTCTTGGTTTTTAGTTAAAAAAAGTCTCTAATGTTAGGAACCCAAGCAATAATAATCACACCGATATTGTGTTCAAATGTATCAGAAAATCACACTGATAATTGAATCCCAAGAAAATAACCCAAGCAATAATAATCAACATTCCCAGGAATCTTGTGAAATGTAGAGAACTAGTAACGTAAGCAGCCCAAGATTCAAAGATCAGAGCTAATGTAAAGGAAAATTAGCAAACAAGAAAAGGTTGAAAAATCATATCAATTAAAGGTCACTCATAATTATAATTGATGCCATGAGTTCAATGCAAAAGCCAATTAGATATAAAATTTATAAATGGCAAGAGATAAAAAAAATATCACCTTGAAAAACTAAGCCCCAGTTTTGATATCCTATTGGAAGTAATGATCGGCATATCACCTGAACAAGCAACTCCAAGACTTTCTCTACTGTAATGGGCTGAACTTAAGATAATATCAGAAGAGGCCACTTAAATTTTGTCAACTCCTTTCTCGCTGTTACAAGTCAAAATCCAAAATTAGTTTTTGATCGATGGTTCATATACCAAATCAATACTAGTAATATATATACATATATATATATATATATATATTGAAATCAATCACCAATTTGTCATTCAGCCTCACTTCAATTTGTAGACTACCAATAAAATTAGCAGAGTTCTTCCTATTATTGATATTTATGGCATTAGATTTGCTTTTAATATTTGGTATGATTTGCAGTTGTCCTATGCTTGATATCACAATGTAGGTTGTGGGGGCGTGCTCTTACCTTCTCGGGCAGATTACAAGTTTTAAGAGATGGTATACCTGATTCACACTAACATCCAAGTAACTAAGTTCAGGGCAACCTCTTGCAATAGCTGTTATGCCTGCATCACCAATTAATCAAATGGCAGCCACTGAGGTTCAGATGTTTCAACGAGCAACCCTGACCTATGGCAATTATGGCCTCATCTACCACCTTAGTAAGTAAAATAAAAAACCACAGTTAAAATTCACCAAATATGCCATTTCTGATATCATGAAGCAGCCTAATATATGTTTCAGACAGCAAAGCAAATAAAACTGGAAGGTCCAACAGGAAATACCAAGAGAAGATATGCAAAACAAATCCCCATTTAAGAAAATAAAGAAAAGACTAAGTTTGGATTTCAAAGAGCATTCAAGAGCTTTACCTATCACAAAACCGAAGGCTAAGATCTGTAAGAAACTTACAATTCTCATCAACTGCTACAATTCTCTTGTTTCCAATCTATCGGTAAAAGAAATTATTAAATAATAATAATAAGAAGAAGAAGAAGAAGTCCGAATTCCCATCTAACATTAACTCATCATTTATCGCCTGATATGTTGCTTCCGTCTGGTCAGAATTTGCTAAAGAACAACCGATTATCCCTTTTTCCGATATGCTTGTTGCCGGCGAATGGGGAGGAATGAAGGACACCGAAGTGAGTGCCTCATCCTTGGGAACTTGGCGATGCTGCTCGTGTCACCGGTTGCCGTTGCCGAAAAGAGAAGAGGAAGCTTCGGCCAAGGGAAAGAAATCACGGATCGAAACAAGAATGCCAATGTGAAAAGTTGTATTTTTTAAAAATATAAGTTATATTTTTGTTATTGAAAATTTAAAAAATTGTATTAATGAAAATTTTATAGAAGTATTGTATTTTTTATTTTTTTATTTTTTTTTCGTATATTTTTATAAAAACACCTTAGACTTTTGTAGTGGGCTTTAATAAGACTCAGCAATGGGTCCATTTTCTTGAAACTGGATCATGTCGAATGAGTCACTAAAGCCCATGAGAAATTGTATAGGCCTACGAACAACTGCCTAAAACCCTAGTGAGATTCTTCTTCACAGCTGTGCTATGGCTAGTTTATCTATTTATTTATTTATTTGAAAGATAGGTACGGGATAAGGTTGTATACAGGTCTGGATCTTCTTGTATCGAACCGAAATACCACAAAAAAAATTCAGAATTAAATTGTACCATTGACTTTTTGTTTTGACTGAACCGAATTGTACCGTTAACTTTATTTGCAACGAATATGGGTATTTTACTTAGAACCGGATTGAGAATCGTATTGAACTGTACTGAATTATTTTATACAGAAAGAACCGATATTTATTAATTATTATATATTATACTAGTAATTTATATATAAATATTACTTATAATTTTTATTATATATGTACTTCATAAATTTAACTTCATAATTATTTAAATTATGTATTTTAATACAAAAATTTAAGATAATTATTAGTTAATAAATTAAACTAAATATTGTAATTATTAAGAACAGAAATTTAATTATTATAATAATCATTCTATATATATGAATATGAATATTATAATTAAAATAATTTGTATTTAATTTAATATATCTTTAATATCACTCAACTACTATTTTATTTTATTTATAAATATCTATATAGATATGTAAGTTAATCAATATATCATATAAGTACGTTATCAATTAATTTCATTTATTTTGAGTATCAATTAACTAATACTCATATATTTTTAGAACAATACCTTTATGAATATCTAAATTCATAATGTAATTAAATATATTTATTATATATAATAAAATATTACCAATTATTGTATTATATAAGTGTATAATTATTTTATCAATTAATTTTATTTATTTTTAATATCATTCAACTAATATTTATAGATTTTCGTATAATACCTATATTAATAATAGAGTTGTAAATAAATAATGTGATTATATATAGTTATTGTATATAAAAATTTTATCAATTAATATAATTATATGAGTATATAATTATCTTATCAATTAACTTTATTTATCTTTATATCATGAATGATTAAATATACTTATATGAGTACATATACTCTCAATATCACTTAACTAACATTCATTAATTTTTTCACAATACCTATATGAGTAATTGAGTATTTAAATTAACAATACAATTCTATACAATTATTATTATAATGAAATTTTACCAATTTGTGTAATTATATATGTATATAATCATCTTAACAATTAGTTTTATTTTCTTTCAATATCACTCAACTAGTATTCATCTTTTTTTGCACAATATGTTTATGAGTAATTGAGTATGCAAATTAACAATATAATTATATATAATTATTATATTAATGAAAATTTATCAAATAGTATAATTATATATGTATATAATCACCTTACCAATTAACGTACGTAATTATCTGAGTATATAATCACATTAGCAATTAATTTCATTTCCTTTCGACATCAATCAAATAAAATTCATCTATTTTTGCACAATACTTGTATAAGTAATTAAGTATTTAAATTAATAATGTAATTGTATAAAATTATTATATTAATGAAATTTTATCAATTAATTTTATTATATATGATGAAATATTATCAATTAATGTATTATACGAGTTTATAATCATTTTATCAATTAATTTCATTTATTTTTAGTATCATTCAACTAGTATTTATATATTTTTGCACAATATCTACATTAGTATCTTTAATATAACGAAATATTACCAATTAATGTATTATAACGAAATATCTACATTTCTTTTAACACAAAAAAAACACCGGCTTATAAAATACTTCATTTTATAAATTATTTTTTTAATACTATTAATTTAATTGTCATTTAAAAATATTTTATATTTACTCTCATTTTTATAAGTAATGATAAATATAAATTATTTTCTAATGATAAAAAAATTGAATTTATTATTAAAAATTATATTTTAAAATTTTGAAAAGGGAAATTTTTTTTATTTTGAATTTTTGGAGGAAATAAAAAATTTAATTAAGTAGTTAATAATCTTATAAATATTAAAAATAGAATTTTTCTAGGGTGACAAATAAATTAGGTTTAGGTTTCTCACTTTCTCTTCCTTCACTCTTTGGTTTTTTCCCTTTCTGCCTCCACTCTACCTTCCTCACTCTCCCCCTGCTCCACCTCTTGCCACTGCCCTTCACTCTACAATTTTTGAGGTCGCCGATCTCTGCATTTCTCTTCCTTCACTCTTTATTCTTGGTAAGATTTGTTGATGAAGTGGATTTTTACTTCTAGTTTTTCTACTCTTGTCTGTAGAAAATATCCGTGAAAATGGGATTATTTTACACTTAATTCTGATGATATTGATGATGATATTGATTCATAATTTTTGGAAAATAAAGATAAAGAGAAAGTTATATCTCAAGGAGATTTGGATACTTATTTGACTGATAAACTATTAAAAAATTTCCTGTTTTTGACATTTTGAGTTGGTGGAAGATCAATGAGCCAAATTATCCAATTTTGGCTAAACTTGCTAGAGATGTCTTGGTTGTTCAGCGCTTGACTGTGGTTTTTGAATCAGCTTTTAACACCGAATGAATGACTTTAGACAAATTTAGAAGTTCTTTAATTCCGATTACTGCCGAAGTTCTCACTTGTTGTCAAAACTAGTTGAGATCGGCTACACTTTTGGCTTCAGAGGCATCGATAGAAGAATTTGAAAATTTTGAATCGGGTCATTATTATTTTTGGATATTTTTTTAAATTTCTATTTAATATTTATATTTTTTGGTAATCTAATTATTTAAAATATGTATTTTTTTTAGATATTGCTTAAGATTCTGAAATCAGTGTCAGCATAATGCAGATGAAGACTGCTGAATGTTGATTTTTAAGTAATGTATTTTGATTTAAATTTTAATTATACTTGTTGAGATATTTTAATTGTATTTGTATTTATTATTGTGTGAATTTATTTTGTAAAATTTTAAAAATATTGAATTATCCGAAGTACCGAATTGTACTGTACTGTATTGTTTAGTACCGAAAGAATCGGATAATTGTACCGAATTGTCTCAAACTTTTATAAAACTGTACCGAATTATCCCGAATTTTTAAAATAATACCAATACTTGATTTTTAAAATATTCGAAATTTCAAAATAATATGGAGATTTATAAATCTCCGAATTGTACCAAATCGTGTACACCCTTAGTACGGGGGTAGTTCAGATAATTATTTATTTGAAAATTGAGCTAAATATGTGTCAAAAATTTATAAGCTTGAGCATATTCAGTTCCTTATAAATAAGTAAAAAGAAATTAGAGTAAGAATGAGAAAGGAAAAAGGTCTGAATTAAAAAATAAATAAATAAATAAGTTAATAATTATTAAGTGGTGACGAGGAGATTGAATGGGACATGATTAGAGTAATGTTTGAGGGCATGAGATGGTGCCCACTTTGGCTGCACATGGAGGAAAAGGAAATCCATGTTTGATGAAACCCCACAACACAACATAGGCTTCATGTTCTTAGGATTTGTTGTTTCCAATAAGACATACCCATTTTCTTTTCATTTTTTATTATTTTTTTGGTATGTTAAACCCCTAATTTTAGATTTTTGTATTCCATTAATTTCCATTCATCTTATTATATTATAAGCTATTCTTATTATTGTTTCCTTTAGTTTAATAGGCCTTGACGAGTTTCTTTATTTGACTGTAGTAATGTATTTGTATTGAGAATCAAAGATTAATATTAAAACTGTGTTGCCTCGAATTTGAGCGTAATTAGATTCTTTTATAAAAATATTGTGCTTAATTCAATTTTTAAATTAAGCTAATTAACACAACCAAAAAATGACTAGATACGTTAAAGGAATTAATTATTCTTTTCTATATGGTTCTCAAATTAAAATTTCAGGTTAAAATCTCCTACTAAATATCTGAAAGTGCACTTATTTCATATCAACTCATATAAGTTGTAGTGCTAAAAAAATATAATTTAAAAATATTCACCGACCTACCAAGGAATTGAATTTCTAATTAACAAAATAAAAAGATATTAAAATTTAATCTTCCAAAATTAGATGTGATGGTAATTAGGAATTGAATAGGTGACAGAGTCGAGTCGAATAATAAAGAATGCAAAAATCCTGGTTTAAAGGGATCTTTGCATGTGTATATGTCCAGTGAGTTGAGATATATTTATATAATTAAATTAATTAAGATGGTTAGATCAGATAGGAAAACCCTTCTAAGAATCATTTTGACTATATTATGAGAATTTGGCAATTATCGAAGAAGACAAGAGACCGAATAATCAGACGCAAATCCAAATGAAGGATACAGTGTTATGCCTCTGAATTAATGCAAATCCCTAAGGAACTTTCACTGATCCTTTTCTCAATTGTTATGGGCATATGGTTAAAATAAATCATTTATGTCTACTATTTTCAAACCCTTTGCTCTTTAGGTTTTTGACCTACACTAACTTCGCGGACAAATTTCCCTATTTACACAATCCTGAAAAACAAAAACAAAACATTCCTCAATTCCAGGATTTTTCTCTTTCACATGCTCGCCATTAATAATAATAATGATGATTAATAATACCCAATTTATCATATTTGGATCTAATCCAATAATCACAAACTTAGGCAGGCTTAAACCCAATTGATGCCTATCAGCCACTTGTACTGATATGTATCGGGATGGTTTCCACACCGCTTCATTTGTCACGTCACATGGCTCATATCTTGTAAGCCATCACATCAAACGTTTAAATTTGTCAATCACAGATACTCAAAATCCGATACTCAAGTATTCTAATTTTATAGATTCTACTTACTTAAAGACTATATATATACAGAGAAAAATTTCAAAAGCAAGGTATTGCATATATAGATACTCTCTCACTATACTTTCTCTCTCTACATTCTCTGACTTAAACATCAGAATACTATTTGCACGCCAGGGGTTAGTTCTCACTTGTCTTACAAATCAGTTTGCCACGTTTAACAGATCGGCACAGCTAACTCTTAGTTCGTCTCCCTCTACTCATAAGTTCTAACAACCTGGAACTTAATAATAATAATAATAATAATAATAATAATAATAATAATAATAATAATAATAATAATAATAATAATAATGCTTTACAAAAGCTAACTAAAAATAGACATAACTCTTCTCATTGTCGCTTTTTCTGTTCTTCATTATTAGTGGAGAGAAGTCTAAGTATTGAACTAATAATAATCTAATTGACATTAAGGTCACATATAACAAAATTAATACATCTCATAGTTTTCAAATTATAGACAATTTCATTATCTGGAAAAATTCCCAATTAACTCTTAATGGCATACATAATCTTGGGCAATTAGGAATAAGACAACCTACTTATATATCATTAAAAAACTAATCCAAGGCACTACTAAAACAAGGACCACATTAATGTGGGACAATTAGTCAAAAAAGCCACTAAGGTTTGCATATTTGTCCTTCATAATTAAGTTAGTGCCTAGTCATTGTTTTCTTCACAAAAGGTGCCTATGCATTTCTATCACATGCAACCCAACATTACATCCCCTCCTTCTGAATTCCTTTGCATTGCTCGTCTTATTTCGAACTTAATTAAGGAAAAATAAAAGAACAATTTATATATAGTTTTAGAATAAAATATCCTTTTAAATTTAAAGATACATAATACATTTGATCTAAGGCGGTGGAACTTATCATTGATTTATTTCATTACTTTTCAGGCTCACCTTGGTTGAACATGGCTTCACAATGATAAAATCCTTAAACACCCACTAAATAATTAAGTTGATTAAATTAACAAGTCTTCAAGAAATGAAATAGAATAACATGACTTTATTCTTTTAGTCAGAAATTTTAAATTTGAATTATATATATATATATATATAACATTTCTGAATACTCGAGAGAAAATATTATATTTTATTTGCTTTTGAAAACATGCCCAATATAAATCTGATTATATTAGGCCATTAAACTTTAAAAAATATCAAATGATTAAAAAAAAAGAAATTGCCAAATCTAATTACAAATAGACACTTTCATTGAATACTAATCTCCCGTCAATAAAAAAAAAATTAAAAATCAATCATTTGTCAACGGGATAATATTCTCATTTATACAGAATTTTGACCAAATTATCAAAGTATTTACTATTAAATTTCTTGGTAAAACTCCTTTTATTTCCTGATTTTTAATGAGGTTTACATGAGATGACTAGGTCAGCTAAGCGTACTATATAAACACTAAATACTACATAACATTGAATGGAAAATACGAAGTATCATTTTTCTATTTCAATGGTAAATATTGACAATGTATGATACGCTTAGCATGCATATATAATTCATTATAGTAAGATATTGTCTAATCATAGTTTACGAAAGATGGAAGTTATCAATTATATATTTATAGATAATAATATAACAAGGAATTTTTTAACCATATATTGATTGATAATCCACCAATCAACATCATCATGATAAGCCCTTTTAAAACTTTTAGATTTGTATATCTATGTAGAGATCCTCTGACAATGGGAGAATGACCAAACATAACTAAAAGATTATATTAGCCATGTGGAAATTATTTAATAAGAAAAAGCTATGATCATTATAGCCTTCATTATTCATCTCTGAGTTTCTACTTAATTAGATATACAACAACTTTGGTTTAGATACAATTGCGCTTTATTAACTTTTTAAGATTAAAAATTAAACCATAATCGTGCATGCTTTATGAATTTGTCCATAATTTTAATATTAATTATATTATAAAAAGAATATTTTATTTGGTTGATTTATTATGACACCACCTGACCTCAATAGATAGAGAAAGAAAGTTCTATTGTGATACATGCATGTCAATCATATATTCTGATATTTTTGTGCCACATTACGGTATATTATGAACGGAAATGTAAAGTTTGATGAAAGAATCATTTGCTTCATGAGATTTTAGATAATAAATAAATTGAATTAATTCATGGATAGTAAAAATAAAATGTTAAGTATATGACATTAACAATAAATAAAATTAATGCCGAAACTGAATAATTTAAAAAAAAATTTAATATATAGAAGTGTGAAATAATCAATATTACATGATGCAATGATTGTAATATGATGGGTCCTGATTTTCATAAAGGCATGCTTGCATCCGCAATGATCATTTGGAGTGTGAAGTTTGAGTTATATATGATGAACCTTGCTTTCTTTTATCTTAATTTAATTAGATGAGACTATATAATAAATTAAAATTGATATTATTTGTTGTTAGATTTGGGTGTGAAGTCCATGATTAGTTCCCATTCATGCATGATTTGATAGATCACATGTAACAACTTTTGGACTGTATAAGATTAATCAGAAATTGACATAATGGAAGTATTTCTCAAGACAAATAAAGCAACCCTTTAATTAGAGAATAATGATTAGCATGGTATCTAATAGAACATGCTTATGATGGTCATTTAGATCCCTAATCATTCATGCCAACCCACTTTTTATTTTTACTTTTTTATATTCATTTTTCTCCCTTCTCATCATTTGAAACTCATGATTCAACCAAAGAAAGCTTATTTCTAGTCTCCTATGTTCTTACAGAAACAAATATGTCATTGGCTTTGATGTTTCATTTCTAGTTTCAATTTTATATCTTTTAATCTTATTGGTCACCATTTCATTTTCAGGTTTTAACATTAATTCTTAATAATTATCACACATTTGTTTCCAAAAAGAAAAATCATCACGCATTTCTTAGATCTTATTATTATTATTATTATTATTATTATTATTATTATTATTATTATTATTATTATTATTATTATTATTATTATTATTATTATTATTATTATTATTATTATTATTATTATTATTATTATTATTATTATAAAAGAGTAAGAATTAGAGTTTAAACTGAAGATCTTTCGATTCCAAGACAGTGCCAATACTACTAATTTAAAGTAATCAAACTAGAATTTATAAGAGATCCTGATAGAATTTGATATTAGGGTGGAAAATAAACGAGTGATGCTAATCATCGATAGTAGAATATGTGCTTGTCAAGTCTTACAAATATCCATACACCTAACTGATAAATTAAGTCCACATTTAGATTCTAATGTATCAGGTTGAGGAAAAAGCTAGTGAATAGTGTCGGAATTGGACATATGCACTCAGAAAATTGAGTTGATAAGATAATTTCCACCAAATAGACAATATTTATCTGTATCATATTTATAAACATATTTATAAGCTGAGCTAATATAATAGAATGTTGTATTAGACAAAAAAAAAAATTAAAAAGTTATTGGATAAATGATTACTAATCATACCTGGTAATTTAATATTGATTTAATTCATAAAAATACTTATAAATAGAATTTAAATAAAAAATTTTCAAATAGTTACTAATCATATATAGTACCCCTTCTCTTTTAGGGTAAGTATCACTTTTTTTCTTAAATGTCACTTAAAACGTAATTTTATAAAATCAAGACATTTGTTTCAATTTTCTTTTCTTATTAGTATCAACATTAATTACTTCATTAAAATTTGTTTTTTTTTACATATTTTTAGTCATTATATTTATTTTCATTGAATATAAAAGAGGGTACCATAGTATTTTTAAAATATATTTTGATAAAATAAAAAAAATCATTATTATTTTAATACTTTTGAAAATGAGAAAAAAAAGGTAACATTTGACTTAGAGATGGATAGAATAATTTTTTTTATTATTTTTTAGTACATGAAAAACAGACCGAATTTAGATATAAATTTTCCTTTTTTTTTTTTCTTACTAGAGGATAAATTGATATAGGCCTATATACGCATGTCAGTCACATATTATATTGCAATTCTCTTAACAAACCCTGGAAAAAAAATGTATATAGAGAGGACACGTAAGGGATTTCAAAAGTTGTGAGGGCAAAATCAGCATAAACGCAATACAAATATTAGACAATTCGCCATCTTTATATAAACGGCGCACATGAAACAAAAGCATCAACTTCCGAAACACAATAACTCAATCTTCACTTCTCTGTTTTCCTAAATTTTAGTTTCTTCATCGCCATGAGTCCATCTCCATCAAAGATCAAGAAGAAGCAAACCCAAGAATCATCATCATCATCAGGAAGCGTAAGATTTCTTGGTGTCAGAAGAAGGCCATGGGGAAGATACGCAGCAGAAATCAGAGACCCTTCAACTAAAGAAAGGCATTGGCTTGGCACGTTCGACACGGCCGAGGAAGCCGCCCTCGCTTATGACAGAGCTGCCCGGTCAATGCGGGGCCCTCGAGCCCGAACCAATTTTGTTTACTCTGATATGCCCGCTGGTTCTTCTGTCACTTCCATTATTTCTCCTGATGAATTACAGCAACAACAAATGCTAAATCTTCAAGACCACCAACAACAGTCAATCTTTAATCAGCCTGACTCCGTTTTTAATCAGCTTCAGGATTTGAGCTCACAATGCCGTTACTCAGATGATTTTTCTTCTACCAATTATGAATATAATAATTTGGATTGTAATCAGTTGCAAGAACAGCAGCAGCAACAACAACAACCGGTTCTCACTAATGATGAGCTTCCTCCTTTTCCTTCCCAAATTGGATATGAAGATCAGACGGCCGCCGGAGGATCATATTTTGGGTTTGATTCCGGCGAGTATGTTCATAGCCCGCTTTTCAGTGGAATGCCGCCGGTTTCAGACACCGTACCCGATGGTTTTGATCTGGGTTCCTCAACTTACTTTTTCTAATTAATCAGTTTATTTTTACTTGGGCTTTTTTTGAGTTTTTTGGTTTTGGTTGTATGGTTTGTGGTGGTGAGAGAGCGCTGAAACCAAGCTTATGGAGCTGTGTGTTTTTTTATGTAATTAATTAATATATATGTATAAGGTTATATAAATATGTTATCCTATGGAGTTTGAATTATTATTATATTGCATTGGTTCCATTTTGTCTCTTATTATCTATGAAAAAAGTGGAAAGGAAAGGAAAGGAAACTTCCTCGAGAATTAAAAAATTTTCATATATATCTTTGATTATTGGGAGGCGAAGTTTAACCCCAAGAAGCCCAACCAACTACAACCCATCCCAGCCCAGCCCAGTCAATTTTCTCACTTCCTGTAATTATGTCTTGATAAAACAATTAAGGAAAATACTTTAGTTCGTTGAAGACTGTTGTTGGAATATTTCCAAGCTTGTTGATTCGTTCCTTAGCTTAATTGTCAAACAATGGGTGGTATGGGTTTCAAATTCCTGAGATTTTCTTTAGAAACTCAGAACTCAAAATGAATACAACATATGTACTTCCTCCGACTAAAAAATATAATTTATTTGTTTTTTCCCCCACATATTAATGTTATTTGATTAATATATTCTTCCAAACATATTAGTGAAATGAGAAATAAAAAAATATATTTGTGCATTACAACACAAAGACATAATAATAAAAATATATGTTAGCTAGGTTTAATAAATTAATTATAGTTTCAAAAAATAGGAAGCACTTTTTTTTTTGAAACATCAAAATACATTAGCATTAAACTCGAAGAGAGTTTACATCTTCAGAGATTAAATGGGAAACATGTAAGGGAAATTATTCAATCCAAACAATAGTGGAAGGAATAATTGTGCAACTCTTAGCAAGAGCATGTGCAACTCTATTACCTATTTTAGGGGGTGAAAATCCAGCTGCATTTACTGAATGTCCTACTTAAAATCTGACAGTCCTCTATAATACTACCAAAGCCATTTTTTTTATCTCCACTCTATCCACCAATATAGTCAATGACTTGTTTACTATCTGATTCAGCAACGATGCATAAGAAATCCGTATCCTTTGCCAGAGATAGACCAAATAACAATGCCAAAGCCTCTGAAGTAGCAGGATTCCATGCACTGCAAAAAAAAAAAATAGAATTAGCGACGCCATAATTTCGTCGCTATTTAGCAAAGCTTTAGCGACCGTTATAAAATTCAGTTGTAAAAATGTATTTGTTAAACTTGGGGATAATTTTAGCGACTAAATAGAGATGGAATAATGAAAACAGTCGCTAAATATTGGCAACAATTAATAGTTCCATTTTTTGCGATTAAATTAGCGACGGAATTTAATTGTTGCTAAAAAGTTTTCAAACTTTTATTTAGGAAATTAATTTCCTAAAACATAGCGACAGAAATTTTGTCGCTAATTGAAATGAAACTCTAGCAACGGAAACTATAGTCGCTAATTTACTATATTAATTGTGTGTTTTCAATTAAATTTTATCCAAAATTTATAGTTTTGATTATTATTGATTTCACTAAGCATTATAATATTAACAAAAAATATATATATACATACATATTTATACTTACTAATTATTTTTAATAATTTTTAAAAATATTTTATATGATATTATTTACCTATTTTCAATTAAATTTTTCAAAAATTTATAATTTCTATTATTCTAAGCATTATAATATAAATGAAAAATACAAATACATATTTATTGTTACTAATTAAGATTAAAAATTATTTCAAAAAAATTAAAGATTAAAATAAAAAAAATTGATTAAATAATATAAAAAATCACATCGATTTATATGACTAAACACATTAACTCCAACAAAATTATTGTGTTAATATTTTTTTCCTAATGCAAATTAAATTTTCATTAATAATATAAAAAATAAATCTATAAAATTTAAATAAATTTTAAAATACATAAAATGTATGATAATATACTTTATATTGTATTAATATTTAAATGTAGAGAAAAATGTACCTCCAAATCATAAATATTTTTCAAATTTTCTAGGGATTTCTCTTGCAATATTTGAATCCATTGCTATTCTTTACCAAAATTTTACCAATTTATTTTTTCCATTTTGCAAGGAATTTCTCTCGTAAATTCCTTGGATTCCTATTATGCGATTTTATTATAATATATCCATTGATTTGCAATTGCAAATAATTAAGTACACAATAATTTAAAATAATAATCAAATATTTAATTATGAAAATAATCTCTAATTCATAATTAATAACTAATAAAAGAAAATGAAATTGCATTTTAAATTACTAATAAAATTATAATTTTTCTAAACAGATACTATATATTAAAAAATCATACGTCATTAAATTCATTACCATTCTATATATTTTAAAAATGTCCTCTCATCACCAACCAATAGCATGTAAAGTGCACACTCTCCTGAGGAAACAATACAATACATTAACCTTAACAAAGAATCAAAGAAAATAAAGAAAGAAAAGGTAAAGAAATAGAAGGGAGGGGGAGAGACGAGAGAGGGAAGAGAGGTAAAACAAGGGCAAGGTTCACCGCCATCAAGATCCGATTAACAGGGAAACGGCACTATCGCCACCAACGGTTCACATTACCGGTGCCTCCATCGCCAGCATCGCCCTCCACCATGGCATTCCCATTTTCCTCCATTGGTTCGTTTGATCGTTCTTCCTTGATTTCTCTCTCTTAGTCCGAAAGTTTTATCTCCCTTTTTTGATGATCGGTGACGACACCTAGGGACATGATTAGCATCAATGAGACCCCAACAGTGAGACGATCACTCTGGTGTCCACCACCTCTCCCCACTCGCTGATAATAAACGGATCGAAGAAAATAAGCCACTGACTGTTCTAGTGAGATCCTGGCCAAACCAGACGGCGGTTTAGCATGTGACTACCGTTGTTGGATTCCCACTGATGTCAGCTACCTCCAAGTGCTCTCGGTTCATGCTGGCAAGACTCCAACGGAGCTTTGACGATCGGTCTGACGAGTGTAAGGATGGATCGAAGAGGGCTTTTGCATAGTAATAATATTTTCTTAAACCTTTGTCTTTTCATTCTATTATTGTTTTTTTGGATCTGTCTTTCTTCTTAATTTTCTTCCTTATTATATTTTCCTATTTTTACTGGTCTTCTTATTATGTTCTTTGTGTTTTTATCACTTAATATTGTATGGATATTGAAAAAATTTTGGAAATTGGGGTTGAACATCACTACAGACACACACTAACCTTAGCTTTTTCTTAAAGTCATTGATAGGTTGTTCCTATAAATTATAGTAAGTGAATGAAAAATGAGAAAGAAATATAAAGTTGCATGGTTCAAAGCCAAGTGGAAACTGTATATATATAGTTCAAAATAATGGTGGTGGTGTTCAATTGGTAATTGGATAAAGGACATAATTGTTTTACTTCCTGCATGGTAGAACCGCTTGATGGTTTGCTGGCTCTCCTTGTGTTTATGATGTTGGGCTTCATATTGGGTTCATTAAAGATATACTTTTTTCTTTTTTTGACGTGTTTTTATCCTCTGTCTTCTGGTGCTTGGTTTGGAGTAGATTTGTTATTTGCTATTTTGCCAGGGTTTGTTATGTTAGCAGGGGCAATAACATGTTTGGTGTTGATTTAATTTGCTTTTTAAGTGTGGCAATTATATATATATATATATATATATATATATATAATTGCCCCACTTCCTCCAAAAAATTTCATTTAATCCTTATCGGTTTTTTGCCCCAGGATCCCTTAGTCTATGCGCAATTTATCTCCTCTGAAATAAAATTCTAAATTCCTCTATGGTAACTATACTTGAATCCAGTTTTAGTTCCATGTTGTATAGTCAAACTTTAAGTACGCTCAAACCATAATTTGCCTTTTCTATTTATTCACCATTAGATTGATTTAATTATAATGTATTGGATCCCATATAATGGATTCATGTACTATTATTTTCTTGTTCGACCAACTCACTATATACCTATGAACTATATAATTTCTTATCTAAAATTTTCAATTCTATTTACATTCATTTATGTTTTAAAGGATGATTCTAGCTAGAAATCGGATTATAAGTTACAATAAAGTATTTTTAAATTTCTTTTGATTTAATTATAATGGCACTAAGCATATTCAGTTAGGATTTTTGTCTGACCTAAAAATTAATCCTCTACATATTAATATGAGCATTTTTTTAGAAGATTACCCTTATAAATGGAAAAGATCACAATTCTTTTTTTAGGAAAAAGATGACCTTTACAAATTTATTTTGCTTTGGGTAGTTTTTTAGATAATTTTTCAGTTGTTACGGCTGATTTTATAACTTTTTTCACTACAAAAAAACTGTCAATTAGAGACTAAAATTAGCAACGGCATCATTTTCGTCGCAAATTTTGCGACGGATTCGCGACTATTTTACAATTCCGTCGTGGGGAGGATATTTTCTATTTTTTCACAATGAATTAGCGACGGAATGAATATACAGTCGCTAACTATTGGCGAAAAATATACGCGCCATGTTTTGCGACGGAATTAGCGACAAAATATTCGGCGCTAATTTTTATAATTTTTTATTTATAAAATTAGTTCCAGAAAATTTAGCGACGAACGTTTTAGTCGCTAATTTTGGAGGAAAAATGTGGCTTCTTTTTTTGCGACGGTTTAGCAATGGAAATTATTCTGTCGCTAATAGTATTTTATTACAGTAAAGCAATTAGCGACGGGAATGTTTAGTCGCTAAGCCATCGCAAATAAAATAAAAAAATAAATTTTTATTTTTAATTTCATTCACATGATTTATGTATAATTTTAAGATATGAAATGGGTATTTTATTTTATAACATAAATTTATAAATTATTTTATAATTTGATAATAATTTTTTATCAATTATACCAAAATCTAAAGTTATTTATTCAGAAAATTTACATTTTTAATAATAATAATAATAAACTAATTGTTACGATTATTATATAATTGTATGATGAAGATTAATAAAAATAAATATTTATAAAATAGTAATATAAAATTTATTATTTCATTTAAAATAATAATAAAAAATATGTAATTTATTTTTATTTTATAAAATTTAAATCAAATATTAAATTATTAGAAATTGTAATGATTTTTTTATCAATGATCCCCAAATCTAAACTTATTAATTGAAAAATTTTACATTTTTAATAATAATAATAATAATAATAATAATAATAATAAAGTAATTGTTATAGTTATTATATAGTCACATTATGAAAAATAATAAAAATAAATTTTTATAAAATAATAATATAAAATTTATTATTTCATTTAACATGATTATGAAAAATATAAAATCAACATTTTCTCTCCCCTTATAACCCCTCTCCGCCGTTTCCATTCTCAACTCCCTCCCTCCTTCGACAGCCCCAATGCCAAGTGCGCTGCCTATGTCACAAATCTTCCTTCCACCGGAAAACTCCCTCGCCTCACTGTGAATCTGCTTAATTTTTCGGTGAACAGTCTCCAGCTGCCATCTCAAGTTTTGATCGAAAAGATGGTGATCTAGGGTTTGTTTAATCGAGCCTTTCTATGTTCGAAAATCACCGATCTCAACTTGAGTTAAATAAAAAAATATAATTATCACCAACGATTTCACTAATAAGAGGCAAGAAAATTTACTCCATCAATCTCACAATATTTGTCGTTTTACAATTTTTTTTAAGATATTTGTCATCTTGAGAAATTCTAATCTTGAGAAAGTCTAGATAGAATTATTTTTTTTCAGATTTACCTTCATTAATTATTTTTCTAATTTTTAAATCATTTGCTTCTCACTCATTCTCTCTAATCCTAAGTAAATAGTCAACACCAAATTAAATGATAATATTTTTGATAAAACAATGTAAATTTATTGAAAAATTAACCTTATTAGTTTGTGTTTTAAATACGGCTCAGCTCATATTATTCAATGTAGTGTGTGTGTGTGTGTAAAAATTATCTCAACATATATAACATTGAAATTTTTGAGTGTGTTGATGAATTGGATAAATTAAAGGAGGCCCAATTCTAACCATTATGATGCCCAAATATCGGCCCAAATAGAAGAAATTAAAAATATCGGACAGGGTTTGGATGAAATATTGAAAAGATAATTTCAACTACCTTTCATAAGATAGACCCATTTGAAGATTTTGTTCTCAATAATTAATACATATAAAAAAATTATAATAATTAAATATGTATTATATATAATTATAGTTATATTTATATTTATATATATATTATATAAATGATTTAAATAATTAATTTATGTTTGGATTATAATTAATTCATATAATATGCTAAATAAGTTAACTAATTATTTATTATATATTATATATACAAAATATTAAAAAAATAAATAAAAGTGTATAAAGTTTGGTTGGTTCGGTCTATTTGATTTTTAACAAAAAAATCGCAAAAAACTGAAATAATTAAACAACAAAAACCAAACAAATTGAATAAATATAATTGAAATAATGGAATGGTATTTGGTTTTCACACCACTAAAAGCACCAAATCAAAGAATTCAAGAATTCCATATGAAATATTTTCTTAAGGAATTATTAATATAAATATGAGTAATTTTAATATGGAGATATGAATTATCCACACTAATATAAAAATTGTCACACGCTTTGCTCTCACCAGGTCAAGTCTCTATACAGAGGTATCACTCTACTAAGCTTCATTTGATTCCATGATAGAAATAGTTGATGATGATTAATAATAGCTGGTGATTTAATAAAATTTTATTAGTAGCAATTACTTTCCCAAAATTATAATTAAACAATGATAGTTATTATGGTTAAAAGCATATCCACATGGGACAATTCTACTTTAACCTCTCCTGTTAGAGAGGGATGTGACATATATAAAAAAAATACTCGTTTCAAAATTATCAAATGTTGTTCATAACAATTCAATTTTTCAATATAATGAAACTTTATCTTGTTTAATGAGAATTAATTTTTATGCTTAATATGTATTTAATATGTGTACATAATATATTTATGGATAAAATTAAAAAAACTCTATATAAATGTATTTACAAAATTATCCCCAATTTAACAGATTTTCTAAAATAAAAATAGGGATATTTTTGTCTTTTCAAAAACCCTAATTATCCCTTATCTCTTTGCCTTATTCTCATTTTTCTTATTTTCTCAGGTTAAGTCGCCATCTCTTTCCCTATCTCTCTCGTTTCTTCTTCCCTTTGCCCTAATCGCTGCAACCCATAATCACCGGTGGATAAATCGCTGCAACAACTCACGCCGCTGTTGTTTTCCCCATCGCCGACGTCACTCTCCACCATGGATTTGAAGGTGATGTAAGGTACGACGACAATCGGTGATGTAAGGTACAGTAAGATTTGAAGGTTCCTATTATTTCTTTTACAGTCGTTCACTTTCTTTTTGGATATATTTTTGCTTTTAATTCTATTCTTTTACACGAATTTTATATGTGTTTTGGGCTTCTCTTTCTCTTACTTGGTTTGCCTCTTCTGGGGATGCTAATGTAGCTGCTGATTCCATTAAAGTTTTGAGCTTTGGGCTAAGAATTGCCAATGCGCTTCGAGGTTTTGGCTGGCCTGATGAGGTGTTGGTTTTTGCTCTTACTACCCTTCCCGTGCTTGAGCTGCGTGGAGCTATCCCTGTTGGTTATGGATGCAACTTAAGCCCATAACGGTTACTCTACTATCTGTTATTGGGTGAGTCCTTTTTGCGTATTCTGATTTATTCAGAAAATTCATCATTTTCCTTGCTTTTCTGAATTGCCATGAACCTATTTGGTGAAATGCATGCTCAATATAGAATTGAGGCCTCTTCAATTTAAATAGAAATTGCGTTTTTCATCTTCTAGGTAGGTCATATATCCTTATATTCAGTGCTAGGTCCAGTGTTAGGATTGTTCATGACGTTCAAAATTGTCATTAACTAGGATTCCTATGTCATTAATCCTGCAAAAGCAGAACAGAAAGCTAGCCCTGTGGAAGAGTTTAAATGGCTCAATCTGATGCTTTTTGTTGCTGTTCCTTTCCCTAGTACTGGGGCATGGACTGGGGCCATCATAGCTTCTATTGTCGATATGCCATTCTGGCCGGCTGTGTCAGCAAATTATTTCGGTGTTGTTTTTGCTGGGCTTCTGGTAAACTTACTGGTGAACCTTGGTCTCAAGCATGCGATTATTACTGGTGTTGTTCTCTTCTTGATATCCACTTTTATGTGGAGTATCCTCTGAAATGTCAAGCTTGACACTCGGTTATTTTAGATTATATGTGCATATAAAAGTGTGCTTTTGATGAGTCGAGAAGCTGAATGACTTGGATTTGTGATAGGGTGGTGCCAAGAAAGTCGTCATCTCTGCCCCAAGCAAGGATGCTCCCATGTTTGTTGTTGGTGTTAATGAGAAGGATTACAAGCCAGATCTTCACGTTGTTTCAAATGCTAGTTGCACGACCAACTGCCTTGCTCCTCTTGCCAAGGTTCTGTTGTCATTTACATGTTTAACTGTATCATTGTCTTTATCTACTACAGCTGCTTATTATTTTATGTTATTTGTTCGCAATTTGCAGGTCATTCATGACCAATTTGGCATTGTTGAGGGTCTTATGACAACTGTCCACTCGATCACTGGTATGTTTTAGTTAATTCCATATAAGCCTATTTGTGATGACATTATACCCTCAGTTACCTTATGCTTATTGTGATTATGCCATTTGGATTCAGCTACCCAAAAGACTGTTGATGGTCCATCAATGAAGGACTGGAGAGGTGGAAGAGCTGCTTTATTCAACATCATTCCTAGCAGCACTGGAGCTACTAAGGTAGTACTTCTGTCATGACTTTCTTTACTGCACCCTCCATTTCGTAATACCTATCGATTTAGGTATTTTACTAAAATTAATAAAATTATTAATTACTAGCTTCAAAAAAAATAGACTTCATTAACTACTCCATTTTTATTTTCATTAAAGTAGGGGTTGTGTTTAGAACAAAATGTATAAAATTACCTCCTCTTTTCTAAAAGACTTAGTTTGGAATGATTTTTTTCCCTAAATGAACAGTCCGTTGACATTCTAGACACTTGTGATTGTTGTCGGTTCAAATGACACTCATTTTGTAGTAGGATAGAAGCTGATTGAGATTCTATCACCTTCTTATTTGTAAGGGCTATATTATATGTGATGACTGATGAACATGGTTTTTTCTCAGGCCGTTAGGAAAGTGCTTCCCTCTTTGAATGGGAAGCTTACAAGAATGGCTTTTCGTGTTCCAACTGTTGATGTATCTGTGGTTGACCTCACTGTGAGGCTGGAAAAGAAAGCTACTTATGACGATATCAAGGCTGCCATTAAGTGATTATAATTAATGTTATGCATAATTTATGCTTACCTTACCGATATTACACTGACTTGCAGATCATTGTTGGGAGGTTTCAATCAAACATGTGGATAGGGTAAAATGGTATGCCCCACACATACGGCATCTTGTTGCAGATGTGAGGTGCAAACAGCTTATAAGATAACACCTTAGGCATGTCCTGCACTTGTGATGGCCAGGTGAAGTTACATCTTCCCTTTTATTTGAGAAGTCAATTAGAAAGTTAATATAAATACTTGAAACAACCAGCCTTAATGCAATTAACATATGCATACATTGCTATAGCCTATTGGAAGAGCCAAAGTCCTAAACTAGAACCATTGATTAGCAATAATTCTTCAAGCAACAAGAGAATAGGAGCCACCTTTAGGCCAAACTCCGTGTATAAGTTGTAATTCTTCCTCAGTTTCTCCTTAGTGAATCATCTTTAGGCCAAAAAGGAAAAGAAAATGAAAGTCTTTGCTATGTATTTATGCTTAGGCTTTGTAATGTTTGTGCTAAATATTTTTATTGATTGATAACGATGGCTTCTTTTTTTTTGAATGGATAAAAAAAATAATGTGTTTGTTATTTATTTCTATTCATTAGTTAGTTGCATTTCTTAGTGAGAGCGAACTCAAGCAATTTTTATTAGTTTTATTTGTTCTGTAAATTGTTACTAAAAAATTAGCTTAACATTATGCTGTAAGTGTTATGGTTGACAGCTCCAATTCTCTATGTTATGGCTCTGCTACTGGTGCAGCTGCCAAACCTGCTTATGTTGCTGTCTCACTACCCAAACCAAATGATAAATTGTTGTCTAATGATGCAGCTGATTCCATTCTTAAGGTAATATTGTCTTAGTTATTTAATTGTCCTCTTTGAGGGTCAATGTCAAATTATCCCTTTGTTATTTGATTGTTTGAGGATTTAGATGCACTATTTAGTATCTTGTAAAATCCTATATTATGATACTTCCACGGGATCTCAAGCATCTATTTCATCCACCCAACTTGTAAATTTTTTTGTAATTATTTTTAACTTATTGCTTGCAGACTGGTATGTTCCCCAATTCACTACGGTTCTATGTTGAAAGGGCTTTGAAATGTTGCCAAGATCACTGTAAAAATGACCCTCAGATGGCAGCTTGTCAGGCTATAATGAAGGAGGTGAGTTGTATATCTGTAAGCTGTTTTGATTAGTAGTTTCAACTTCCAGATTGGAAGTGTATTTGTTGATCAATCTTTTTCCATGCTTAACTTTTTCTCCTATGTAAGATCCTGATTTGAAATTGATCACAGGCACTTGACCTATTTGAATGAAAAAAGATATTCATCCTGAATTGAGTTTATGTGCATTATCAAAGTTATGTTGTAATCTCTTATATTTTTTGCAAGTTTGGTCAACTAGCTAAGAATTCATCGCTGTTAACCCTAAAAACTAGGGTGCATAATTAATGCATCTTAATACACATGCCACTCAACTAATGTGTAAAGAGCTCTCTTCAAGAGTGGAACTGTGTCAATTTGGAAATTCAAATTTTATATTTTGCAAATTGACATTTCATTAGCATAGATTGATGAAAATGTCTCAAGTACGTTTCAAAAATATTAGGAAAAGTAATTATATTACTGGCTATTCTATAATGAATAAACTTGGATAAAGTTGTAGAGTCATAAATAGGTGAATCACTACTAATATATGTTTCTTTGATAAAATGCAATTTCCAAGGATCGTTTAACAGCTAGTCAGTTTTGTTGCTGACTAATGTATAGAAGCTAGTCAGTTTTGTTAGTTACTAATGGATAGAAGCTAATCATTTTTATTAGTTGATTAAACTAGTGACTAGGCTAAGCTTCTCAAAATTAGTAAACCAGGCTTGAATGGAATTTTTCCTTCGATATTGAACTTAAGTTTGGTCTGAGCTTGAGTTGATGTATAGAAATTGAACTTGAGCATTAATGCATTATGATACTGATCTCAATTACAACATTTGCAGTGGGCTTATTTTACAAAGGAAAAGGATAATGTTTTTTTTCCCCCTATTGTGGTTTTCTTAGATAGCAAAGATCGAAACCCCAACCCCCTCATATGAAATGCGATTGACTCTGTGGTTGTCTCTACTATTTTTACAGGTTAGACCTGAAGAAGTGCTAGAGAAAGCTCTTCTCATGGTTCAAAATTCTCAGAAGAACTACCTTTACAAATGTGATCAATTGAAGTCTATTCGTCAGGATCTAATAGTACAATGAATACGAAATCAATTAACTGTTAGGGTGTGTTGATACTTCCTTTTCAGTAACTTTATGTTTTTCTGATTACAAGTTTGTTTGAGTGTAGGTGAATTAGTATATATCTCCAAACCATGGAACTTTTAATACTCACTACTCATATTTTACTCATTTTCAGGTGTACGAAACTCATGCTCATTTAGCATTAGAAGTAGCAGACTTGCCTGAGTTTAATCAAGTTGGTGGCTTTATTCTATGGTTGACCACCACTTTTTTCAGTTTCTTTTAGTATGGCTTTTGTAGTAAGTTCTACTCTTTGCTCTTTGCTCTGCTCATGCATCCATGACTTCAGTCTTTTTTCCTTGACATACAAGTCACTTTCCATTTAAAAGGCAAGCCATTCTTCTAAGAAATTTGTTACTGTTTCCAATGTGACATTGCATTCGCTAGAAGAGGATGTTTGGCCAGAATGATTATATATGCTACATTCTTGACCATTAAAATATCCATATACAAAAATTTCTAGAAGAAGAGTTTTATATAAAGAATTTTAGAAGTAGAGTTTCTGAGAAATAGGCTAAATAGCACATAAAAGTACGTAAATAAGTGATGCTGTAAGACAGTTATGAACTATCTGTTCTCTGTTATGGTCAATTCAACATGGTGAAATTGCAAGTAACTTCCCTAAGCCTTTGTTCTATCTGTAATTAGAGCAGTAGCTGTTTTTAGCATCTGTATTATCTATATATGGTAATCAAGTGTTTTTGCTAAAATAAATATGTTCATAGTTTTTCAGGACTCAACTATATTATATTTATGTAACTGCAGTGTTGTCAACAATATCTAGAGGTACGAATTATAAGATAATTCAAAATCATATTATTATAATTTTTTTCCATAGATGGTATAATTGGCATAGACAATGCTGTTGCAGCTTTTACGCGAAGAAATTAGCCTCCTTTTTTTTTAATATATTGTTTTTGTATCCCTTGATATGCTAAAGTATTCAGTTGATGGGGAACTAGGACAAGATTTTAGTTGAATACACAGTGCACTTGTTATTTGTTTTGATGTATATGAAAAAATGCTTGAGAAATTATCCAATTGCACTCTGTAATTTGCAACATTTCATAATTTTTTCTAAGTTAATAGAAAAATTGAATTACAAACTATTATAATATATATTTTCCAAACTGTGTATTTTAGAATATATTCTGATTTGGAATAAATATGTGTGAGATTATTGTTATGTACATGATGAAAATAAATAAATAGCGATCATTGTATAAAATTTTAAAATACGGCAAAAAAAATTCAATTATGAAATAATTTAGCAACGGATTTGCGACAGAAAATCTATCGCTAATGTGTAATAGATATAATTGAAGAAATAATTAGCGATAAAATTAGCGACTAATATTTTGTCGCTAACTTTTACAATAAATTTTAAATTAGCGACGGAAAATGTAGTCTCTAAATATTATTATTATAATTTGGCGACTAATTAGGAATATAAATTAGCGACGGAAAAAAATTAGCGACGAAATTTTTCGTTGCTAAATTAGTGACTGATTTTGAATTCCGTCGCTAATATATTCGCGACTGGCCTTTTAGCGACTGTTCATCAAGGCGTCGCGAAATTCATTTAGCGACGGATTTTTAGTGTTTATCTAGTAGTCTAGATATTGAACTGGTTTAAATTAATAAATCTTGAAATACTAAGGCATATAAGATATCAAAAGTTTCAGTTTTGTATGACTATCAGATGTCGAAATGTTCTTCCCCCTTATTTGTAATCTTTTACAAATTAATATTAGCTTGATTAATTAAAATTGAATCTAAATTTAATTTCTATTGTATGTCAATTAAGAATTGAATTAATTTAAATTACAGCAAGATTGAGTTTTTTTCTTTTTATTTTTTAGTTAACGTTGTATATAAAGTTTTATTTTGTATAATTAGCAATTTTTCCATTACTTAGTATATGCAATTTTTTTTATATATGCAATTTAATTTCTTGATGTTCCCTTGAATTCAATGCCATTGAATCTTGACACTTGGCGGTGTTTTGATGTTCTTATTGAATGAATGCTTATTTTTTACTTGTAGGGAAGTCGTTTTGCAAGAATCAGATTTGTGGAATTACTCGCCGAGGATGAAATGGCGTTTGACATCCTTTATTGTGTAGCCTTCGTATTGATGCCTTCATTTAGACTGGATTTTCAATTTTTTATGTGTGAATCTTTAACTATGCATTAGTTTTTTATTATTTTTGTAAGCACTTTTTAATGTATTTGTTTTATTATTTTTGTAATCTTATTACACTATATAATTTGATGTATTGTGGTATTATATTTTTTAACGTAATAATATTGGAGAATTGTTATTTATATAAATTAAATTTTGGATATTACAATAATAATAATAAAAAAATAAATTGCTAATAATAATAATAATAAAATAAAATATTACAAATAAATTGCGACGGTTTTTGCATTGTTAGCGACGGTATTTTGCATCGCTAATTTCCTGAATTTATAAATGTTTGTCGCGACTAAAAATAGCGACAAAATATTTGGTCGCTGATATTTTCTTAATATAATGACGACTAAAACTATTTACTGTAGCAACGGATTTATCATCATTATCAATAGCGACAGCTTTTTATTTTAGTCACTAAATATGCCAGTGACAGAAAAATAGCAACAAATAGTCGTTTAGTCGTTAAATTTAATTAGTGAATAGAAATTCTTCAATTAGTGACAGATTTTGTCATCGCTAATTACCTATTTTTTTTGTAGTGATGACCCTATTTGTGTTCTTTGTTCACACGCAAGTATTTGGCCTTGGGCATCTTTGAAGACCACTCCAAGACCCACTAAATTAGTTCCAATAATTCCAGCATCGATGTTTAACTTGATAGCATCATGAAGTAGTGGAATCCATACCGCCCTGCTCATCTTATGAGGACCTTTGCACCCATCCAGCAAAATAGATACAACCATAAATTCATCCTTTAAACTCCTAGCTCAGAATACAATCCGAGAACTATCAAGTATTTTTTATTCATGGAAGAGCTTGTTCCTAGTAACCCACAGCTGATAACAAATAAATGAGAACCAAGTAATTTCCTCCAAAGTGAGAACATCCAAAACCTCAGTTAGCCACCATTTAAAACTCGAAGCTTGGGACTGAAGAATATGTGAGAAACTTACACTATTCCAAACCAATTTCATAAAAGAACAGTCTTGTAACACATGCATTACTGACTCTGAGTAATCACACCTCTGAAAAATAGGAGAAATGGAGTTTATACGAGTATAAAGAACCTCTTTAACTAGCAACACATTCAATGACGCACGCTATAAAAAATTACCAACTTTGTGAAGGATATTGATACTCCAAAGGCACTTTCAAAACCTCAATTGTTGATTTCCTGAATCTAAGCTAGCACTACACTCTTCCTTAATATTCAAGACATGTTTGTATCCACTCTTAATGCTATATTGACCTGAGTGATGGTAAAACCAGATCAACCTATCTGTATTTCCTGCCAATCCTAATGGGATTTTTTTATACGCTCCACATCAATCGAAAGCAGGAGATCGTTTATTAAATTCCACCTTCAAGTACACCTCTGATGATCTATAATGGAAGCTACTGATCCAGCAGCATAGTCAGGATTACAAGGCATTATAACTTTGAAAGAAGATGGTTGAGGAATCCATCTGTCCTGTCATATATTCAGACTCTACCCAATCCCAACTTGCTAATATGAACCTGATTTCAATAAATCTCTACCGGTACAGATACTTCTCCATGTATAACTAGGATTGAAACCAATAGGAGCTTCAAAGAAAGTGCATTTCAAATAACACCGAGCTTTTAAAACTCTACCCAGTAGAATTCTGGATTGGTGGCCAATCTCCAACTCTGTTTTGCCAACATAGCTAAATTGAAACCTTCAAAATCTTTAAACCCCAAACCTCCTTCCGCCTTTGGTTTACATATCTAACTTTTTCTTCCTTCCACTTTCCTTTTGTCCCCACTAGAAATGGCATATCATTGCCTATAGATCTTAACAGAAATCAGATGGGAGAAGGAAACATTGCATTATATATGTTAGGATCGCTTACGCCACTACTTTAATCGGAGTCTCTTTACCCGACCATGATAACATTTTCTCCTTCCAACCTTCTAAACACTGTCATAATCTATCTTCAATTCTCAAAAACATGGTTCTCTTTTATCAACCCACTACAGTAGGAAGACCCAGGTACAATTCATTATGATCTACCTTCTTGACTCTCAAATGTTGTGTAATAATCTCTTTAAGCTCATTTCTTAGGCTTGAGCTATAGGAAACTTCATATTTTCTTAGATTTACTTTTTATCCTGAAAGAAATTTATACCTCTATAGTATATTTAAGATTGCAGTTGCATCTACAATTGAAGCTCAAAAAAAAGTAGACTGTCATCCATAAATAATAAGTGAAAGATCAAAAGAGCCCTATTACAAATTCGCATTCCATAAAGAGCCCTTGAGCTAATGACTAAATTCAGCAACCTTGTAAGGCCTTCTATACAGATGAAAAAAAGATAGAGAAATAGAAGATCCCTTGTTTAAGACCACGAGAATGAGTTATACGGCCAACAAATTTGCCATATAAGAACTGAATATATGATCGAAGACACTAAGCGTATCACTCTTTAAATCCAGTTCACCAAAAAACCTAACTTCTCCATAACCACTAATAAAAATGATCATTCTACCTGATCACAAGCCTTAACCATATCCAACTTTATTGACATGAATTTACACCTTCATGTTCCTCTGCTTTCCATATGATGAAAAGCTTCACAAGCAATTAAAGCATTATTGGTAATCAACCTACCAGGAAAAAAGGCACTTTATGTAGTGACACCAAGATGAATAGTATCTTTCAGAGTCGTAAAATATTTTATTTGATCATTAAAAAGAGCATGTCAGCAGAAGTTCATAGATTAAATTTAAGGTCAAACGGAAGTCGTTTGGATCTTAAAAAGGGCTTTAGAAAGTTAAGTGACTTCCAAATTTGGAATATAACTAGTTTGACCTAGTTTGACTAGACCATAAAATATGTTATGGACCTCAAAAAAATAATTCAAAAATCTGAATGTGCTTGTATTGATGAGTAAAATTATATGGTAATAAAAGATTAATTCTTCGATGACTTTAAAAATTGGATAATCGGACTGGTAAAAGTAAATCAGATCGAAAAATAGTTTTCGATTGACTCAAAAATATTTTTTGAGCCTAACAAATATATTTTGAGAATTATAGAAGTATTTTTAGGAAGGTTTGAACATAATAAGTAAGAGAAAAATAATAGTTTCGATTTAAATAGTAACCGGTTGACCGTGAATTTGATCAAAACTTTAAAAATAGCAAATGATCTTTAAAAATTAAAAAAAAATTAGTTGGGCTCTAATTAATATTTTTAATTATTTGATAGTAAAAAAGTGATTTTACGGTAACACTGAAATTTTGCTAATCGGATCGATTTGAGTGAATTGGATCAGAAATGGACTTCGATTAAGCTAAAACTTTTATAAAAGTTTAATTTATTATTTTAAGAATTATGAAATTAATTTTGAGTGGATTTGAGCTTGAAAATAGAGAGAAATAATTTACAGGGTATTAGATGGGCTTAAAAATCAAATTGGGCTTAAATTAGGCCTAACCACTTTGGTTGAACCAAGCTTAGCCCAAATCAATCCTATAAATAATCTAAAACTCTGCAAGCTTCCAGAATTTACTACAGCTATGTCCCATCTCCTCCATGGCCGACTTGGCCATCTCTCTCTTTCTGAAGGATTTCTTTATTTTCTCTCTCAAAATCTCCCATCAAATTCCACTCTCTCAAGAAAATTAAGGCTTCTCTTTCACATGGTGATCTTATCTAAGCTCAATTTGGAGTGATTGAAGTAGAAAAATTAAGATTTATCAAGCTATGTGTCAAAAATAAGGTATAAAAATTGAAGCTCTATAATTTGATTTAAAGATTTATATAGGTAGATTAAGGTGTGTAAAGCTTATTTGTGATGTTAGATTTAATTTTGTAGCAAAGAAAATGATGATTTTATGCCTTTACATAATTGACCACTTAGAATTTTTAAAGGAGATGATGATGATTGATGGAGTAAAGCTAAGGAGAAAAAGATTAAAGTGTGGAGAAAATGAATCTAAGATAAGTGGATACAATATCCCCTAATTTTTATTGATTTGATTTGATTTGTGGTTATGTATGTTATGCATGTATATGATTAATGCATGAATAATTAAAATAATTATTATAGAAATCGTTAAAAGGATTAAAAATAATGTTTCGATTAATTAGTGATGAAAGAAAAAAAAATAAGGTGAAGAACTTGTGATAGCCAAATAGATTAATTAGATTTACTATAATGATTTTTAATGTGTATGATCACTTAAGTGTAAAATAGTGATAATGATTAACTAATTAGGTGGATCAAGCATTAAATGGATCAAAAAAAAATTTTGTGTGAAAAATAATTGTGTTGGCCAAATATATATATAAGTATACTTAATGTATATTTTAATTGAAAATGATATTAAGTGTATAATGTTGATTATTGGTATGTATTGAAGTTGAACTGATAAAATAAGAAAATAAAATAAAATAAAATAAAAGGTAGATTTAAATGAAAGAAATTGAAAGTTTAAAAATAAATTGTAATTTTGCAAAACATTAAGGAAAAAGAATAAAATGGTAATTTTCCCAAATATTGAGTTTAATGAGTAAAAATAATAAAAAAAATGAATAAAGGGTAAAAATGGAAAGAAATAGTGAACAAGCAGCTTAAAATGAACTTTTATGAATTGGAAAGACTAAAATGAAATTTTGCATGAAAAGTTAAAATAAGGACTAAATGGTAATTTTGTATGCCAATAAATGAATGTGGAGTAAAAATAAGTAAACTAGTGGCAATTTTGTAATTAAAGTGTAAAAAGAATAATTTTGCAATTAAATAAAAAATTAAGGACTAAATTGAAAAGTATACCAAAGTAATGAAATTAATTGGTATGAAATTTATATAAATATTTTTGAGAATGAAATTGTATTATATTTGAAATAAAATTGTTGAATTATGGTGAAATAATTCATAAAATGAGTGAAAATAATAAATAATAATGAGATAATTTATAATGTGTGTAAAGGTGATGGAAAAATTGAATGGTTAGTGAATGAAAATGTAAAAATAAGTGAAAGTGTTAAAAATATGAAAAATGAATTCAAGAAAAATAAATCATTCATGAATGAGTGAGAATGATGAATATGTCAAGTGATTAGTGTATTGAAAATGTAAAAGCAAGTGAAAAAGTCAAATGTGTAAAAGTGATGAAAGAACTGAATAGACAGTGTACTGAAATGTAAAAGCAAATGGAAATATCAGAAATGTGAAAAGTGATTCTGAAATAAGCAAAAAATGTTGCCCTTAGTAGTGCTCTGACGATTTAAATTTAGTTCAGGATATGATTGGCTAGCCATAAGGATACCCATACTGCGATGTAAGTCATGGCGACTTGTTTTGCTATGGTAGGATCGTAATGATCTCCCATAGTTTCTATTCTAACTGTTCTGTTTTAATTTGATCTGAGATGGATTAGTCCTAAGGGGTCATCCCCTACTGTACTGTACTGCTAGGGACACGTGGGATCCATATTTCGTATATCTGATCTGAAGATTTCTGCCGAAATGATACTAGAGGCATAATGGTAATAATGACATAAAAGTGTAAAATGTGAAGTGTGAATGGAAATGAAAGTGAAAAATGATTGATATGAAAGAAAATAAAAAGTTTAAGGTCAAAATGATAATTTATCCAAATAATGAATCTAATGGGTAAAAGTAATAAAATCGTGAATGTATGAATAAAGAATGATAAAATAATGAATGAACAACTTTAAAATAATCATTTGTAGTTTTGGAGGACTAAAATGCAATTTGATATAAAAATGTTAAAACGAGGACTAATTGATAATTTGTATGCTAAATAATGGATTTAAAGTGAAAATAAGTGAATTGATAGCAAAATTGTAAATAGGATGTAAAATGACAGTTTTATAAACAATTGAAAAATTAGGGAATATGTGTATAATTTGCTATAAAGTGGTATATTTGAAATAAAATGATAAGTTACATATCAAATAAGTAATTTAGTGTGAAAGTAGATATAAGTAGTGGCATTAGTGTAAATATATGATAAAGGAAAGCATCACTGTAATTTAAAGAAAGTGCAATGACTAAATTGTAAATTAGCAAATGGAATGTTAATTAAAAGATAAAATTGTGAATGAACCCTATTATATGGTAAGATAGGAATCAAAAGTGAAATTTTTACACTTAAGTGAAAATAAGGACTAAATCGTAATTGTTCGTGTTATAACATGTATTAAAAATAAAAGAGATGAATAATTAAACCTTAAGAGTAAATGTGACGAAAATAAGAAAATCCTTTTAAAATAAGCAATTGGACAAATGTCTAAATGACTGAATGAATGAATGCATATCTGAATAACTAAATGACTGTGTAATGAATAAAAGAATAAAGATAAATTCCCGAGTGAAAATGGAATGTGAGTGAATGTATCTGTAAAGAGTGAAAAGAATTGGTATTAAAGTGTAAAATGACAAGAAAATAGTATATTAAGAATCAAAATTGTAAATTTTATAATGAATAGTAAATTAAGTGTTTAAATGGGTTCAATTATCGATATTAAAGTGATTAATTATAGTTGAAAGTTAATATTGTTAATAAATGAAAGATAAGCATAAAAATGGCAATTACACTAAGTCATTTGTTTAAAAGATAAAACTGATAATATTATCATACTAAATTATTTAAACAGTTTTTCAGGTTGAATGCATGTGTGCATGATTGTATGATGCACATCAAAATGATAAAAATGAATAGCTAGTGTTAATTAATGTTCATGGAAGCATGCATGTGTGTATGTATGTGCTTATGCATGCATGTATGTGTGTGGGAATGATATTATTTATGGAAAGTTTGGGATATGTATCCACCACTAGGCATTTCGATGCTCAACGAGTAGTTTGTTGACAGTGCGCAGGTTATAAAGATAGAAAGATAGGTAGTCGATGCTACAATATTGATCAAGATCAAAGCAAGATTTAAGGATGATAGTTGGCATGACATGTATAAATGTGTATATTAGAGGTATAACGTAAGAACTGTACTTGTGTAATTTTTAATTGTAGTTATGTTTACCAAATATGGAACGAATGTATTTATGATTTAAGAAAAAAGATTTTAATAGACTGTTTACTGTAGCCATTTTCGTTATCGCCTTTCTGTTATGACATCCGATCACTGTACGTTTAGTATAGTGGTATAAGGGTGTTACAAAAATAAATCATTATAAAAATTAATGATGTGCTCATCTAGTTCTTGACCCATCAAGACTGAATTATCTCCTTTAAGCGGGCTATCAATTCTGTTAATTTGTTTTCTCCTTGAGGCTGTAGCGTGGAAATACTTGGTATTTCGATCTCTTTCCTTCAACCGAAGCACTCTAGATCTCTGTTGCCATTTTATCTCCTCTCTAAGTGATAACTCTGCCAATTCTTTCTTCAGCACTGCTCTTAATTATAAAGCTGCATCATCAGCTCTTGAGCCTAGATTTTTTAACTGACATTCAGCCCAATTCCTCTTCATTTTTAAAGCTCTAAAAACATTTTTGCTCCAGCTTTGTAACATGGACCTTCATCTATTTATATTGTCATCCCACCCACCTCCTTTAATCCATACCGAGGAAATGGTTTGGTTGGACATAGGGTCCCTACTCCATATACTTTCAAATTTAAACTGGTTCGATGAGGAGCATTTAGTGAGAGTAGCTTCAAAATTGACAAGGATAGGTAAGTGGTCCAAACCTATAAACAATAAATGCATAACACTTGCTTTGTCGAACTTTTGAATCCAGTTTAAAGAAGCAACACACCTATCAAGCCTTTCTTCAATAAAATCATCACTTCTTCTAACATTGTCCCATGTAAATGGATATCTTGTATAACCCAAGTCTGATAATCCTCAGTCAACTAACACTTCCTAAAAATTGCAAAAAGATGAGTTTTATCTAGGAACACCTCTTACTTTCTCAGATTGCATAATAATTTCATTAAAGTCCCCAACAACCACCCAATCTATCCGTGGTGAATAGTTCATATGTCTAAGTAATTACCATGATCTATGTCTTAGGTACCTCTCAGGCCATCCATAAAAAAAAAGTAAGAAACCATGAAGAGTTATCACTGAATTTAACTAAAAAATCCATGTGATGAGTTGAGTAAGACAACAGGCCTATATTCACCTTGTCCGCCCACATATATGCCAAACCACCTCCTCCATTATTTCCTTTTACATTAAAACCCTTTTTAAAACTTAAACTCGATCTAATGAAACATATTATATCCTCAGACACCCTTGTCTCCATTAAGAAGATGATAGAGGGAGTTTGCAATTTCACCAATCGCCTTAAATTAGCAACTGCCAGGGACTCCCCAAAACTCCAACAATTATAGCTAAAAATACTCATTGTGATAAGCAACTAGGGTTGCAATCCCTAGTCACCTCTAAAATTTCATAAACCTGTTGAACCGATTCACTAATCTTCACCTTCTTGACTAAAACCCCTATGTCACCACACTCCAACTCCAGCCTATTTGTATAACCCATCCCACCTCATTTAGTCTTCCTATCCCCGATCTCATTAATACCCCTCTTTTGGCTATTTTTACTCCTGGCTAGTCTTTTCCATAATCAGTGCTTACTACTCATAGCCTTCCCCATCCCTATATGTGTGCCCTTTAAAACCCCATCTACTCCATTCCCCTTCATTAATAAGTCCCTATTAGTTGTTTATGTCAACATATTAATATCACTAAAATTCCCACTCCCCTCAATTTTATCCAAAATTCCATTATTCTGACAGTCAAACAAAGAATCATTACCTATAAGCACAGAAAAATTATCAGAGTTAGATGGTACCTGACACAAATTGAGAGGGATAACAATATCAGTCTCGACCTCTCTTATACAGGGGATATAATGAGGAAGAGAGGCATGGTTGAAATTTACCGCTGGTGGCACTACCCTAGCATTGCTAGACTCTGAGTTCTCATTCCTTCCGATATTTTTAGAATTTAGTTTCTCAAAAATATCATTCAAAGACCTTATGCTTTTAGGTATCTCTCCTACTTCACCCCAAGTCTGATCTGCTTTATTAGGATTCACTGCATTCAATTGAGCGAGCAGTTAATCTTTCTTTTCTTTTTCCACTAGGTTGCGAAGTTTGAATCCTTTACGCGGAGATGCACGAAACCAATCACCATACTCCAAGTTTGAAATTTCCTCCGTGCATTCCTGAACCCTGTGTCCTAAGCAACCACAATTATAACAAAAGACTGAAAGCCGTTCATACTTGGAATCTGCCCAAACTACCTCGTCACCCAATTCAAGTAAGACCCCTCTCCTTATCTTTTTGAGCATCAATATAGTAACCCTGAATCTGATATAAGGTGCCCAGCCCCAATTCTCACTTTCATCAAAATCTTTGAACTTCCCTATCGTGTTAGCCATAGTTATTGCAGTCTCTTTGGAGTGCCATAGAAAGGGAATTTTATATGCTCTAACCCATATTTTCATCTCCTCAATATCAGGAATACTTCCAATATCGATTTCTTTCATCGGTTTCACTAATAACAGCTGATCATCGAAGCACCAAAGACTATAGCCCATAACACGTTGCTTATCCAACTCAAGAAAAAACTGGAAGATAAAGGCATTATTGCCTAGATCCCGTAAGCTGAAACCCTTTTGTAATCTCCAACTATTCATCATTGTGGTAAGAAAGGCATTGACATTTATCCCTTTAACGTTCAAAAGCTTCCCAACTAAACACAATGATATTCGAAGTTTTTGTTTCTTATTAGTTCGATCATCCAGGCGGACTTTCTCTACCTGGTTCTCTTTCTCTATTAAGTGCATCGCAGAGAGTAACTTATCAATAGATTCCTGTGTAGCCATGCATTGTTCTAGACTACGGTGATCAAAGGTGAGAACGACCTTAACAATGCTAAGGAGATAAACCCTAGGGTTTAGAAGAAACTGAAGGGAAGAAAACCTCTACGGCAGAGAGGAGAATCGTTATTTGTACTTGTATAAATAGGAAGCCCTTTACTCAGGCCTTTTCCAATTAATTAGATATATAAATTTTAAATATGGTAAAATTATATTTAAAAAAATTAAGAAGAAAATGGACCTCAATTTAGAATAAATTAAGTACGAAAAGTATTGAATTTGACTATTTCTTTCTATATTAGCTACAATAATTGAACCACTCCAAGAACACCTATTATGCAAGTAGAACCATAACAAAAAAAAATTCGATTATTGGAAACAAGAAATCCAAAACTTAATAATCATTCCATATTATACGTCCATTTACAGTATTTTACAGAAATTATAAAAATTATTAATTACTCTTATGCATTATTTTTTTCATTTTTTATGTCATTTTTGTTATTTTCACTAAAATTAAGAAATAATAAATTGTATTAAATTTAATATTGAATTATGGGATTAAAATTAAATTATTAAATCTAATTGATTCTAATTTTATTAGAAAAGAAAAATAAATTAGAAAAACAAATTAAATTACATTAAAAATTTAAAAATAACAAATAAATATAATTTCAATTTTATTTAAAAGTGTTACATAAAAGAGAACGGAGAGAATATATTTTATTAATTATTCTATGTTTATCTTCATTAGGTTATACTTTGAACTTTGAAGAAAGAAAATGTACAAAATTACCTTTTTTTTTCAATGAACATTTACTTTAAAATAAAATTTTCTTTTTAAATGGACATTTAATATGTATATAGAGAGAGTAATTCTAATCCATAGAACGATTAAAAAAAAAAAAAGAGATAAAGACTACATTTTACACTAACAAAGTAAATTCCACTTTATTTAAAAAGAAAAATCCAATATAAGCTATATAGGAAAGAAATCATCATCAAGCATCATAATCCCAAGATTAAAAAAAAAATCAGTTAATTACGAAAAATAAAAGAAAAAACATACAAAAATAATTAACAACTTTACATAAAAAACAGCATCTTCCAGAATAGGAAAAATTGAACCAAAACGGAAATAAAAGAAGAAGTCCAGCTACTCCTATACAATTTAACCAAATAAGCAAAATATAATCCAGAATATTTTCTTCCCTTAAACACCAAAACCATACTTGTATAAGTAAATCATAACCCTAATTCTCAAATCCCCACAGCCACCATGATGATGAGAAAAACCTTCTACTACAATTTCCTACCAACAAAGGCAGAAGAAGAAGTATTAGCAGCAAGAAACGCACAGTTTGTGGTTACCCGAACCCTAGTAGAAATAAGAGACTGGTTAAGCAATTCGGTTCGGGCGGAGCAGACAGGGCCGTGGCAGATAAGGAAAGTGATAACCAGGAACGAAGTGGGGAGTGGAGAAATAATGTTGTCCCATGAAGAAATGTTTGAACATGTTTTTAAGTATTGGAACATTGAATGGGCAGAACATGTTGTTCAAGGTAAGAAATGGGGCGTTAAATTGTTTGATTATACTGATGAGAACATGCCCAAAGCTTTTCAAGGATGTTATGTTAAGATTGGAGGTAATGCCGACACTTATGTCGTTGGGTTAATGGAAGTTTTACGTAATAGGGTTGTTAATCCTGGCGATGAAATTGGCTTGTTTTGGGATATGAGGCCTTCCTCTTTTGCCTTTTGTTTCAAGTTATTACGTAGAGGAAATTCACATTAATTATTTTTTTTTTATTCTTCTTATTTATTTCCAACTTTTAGTTTTGGATTTTACTTTCGAGTAGAGTCTAATAAATTCGAATCGTTTGGTTTCGTTTAATAGATAATTTGTATTTTTCTTTTTTCTCTATCAAATTTATAATATGAATGTTGGTTAATTAATATTGATTTTTGAGGTATAGTTTGTTGTACTGAAAATCCGAAATATCATTGAATATTTCATGATTGAATGTTATAATATAGGAAAATCCTTTCAACTTATTCATCTATTGATCTATTGATTAATTCTTTCAATACTTTATATCTAATACGGACATGTTCACATTCCAATTCAATAATAAACTTATGATATATGCAAATTATTTTATTTCGCAAATGTTAATTTGTATTGAATTAACTTATAAATTTATCAGAAATCATTTTTATCTCTAATTATGTAATTATCAAAAAAAATTATCATTTTATTAGTAAATTATATGTGAGTATTTATAAATAATATTACTAAATAAATAATAGTGAGTATTTATACGGGAGAGACTTTTCTTATATTTATTTATTTATTTATATTTATTTATTTTTCAAGATAATGAAAATTGTCGGACGTTTGCTTAAGAACAATTATATTTTTTGTTGAACGGTTGCTATTAGTCATTGGGTTAATACCCGATGGGTCAAGATCAAAATTTTGACAATCCACATAAAACACCCATTAGGTTAATACTCAATGAGTCAAGATCTTTGAATCTTGAAAACACCAATTGGGTTGGAAAGTGAAATGGATTAATTTTGGGTTGATCCATTGGATATTGGGTTGGGTTGAAAAATAAAATGGATCAATTTTGGGTTGATCCAATGGATATTTATGTGGATTGGGTTGGGTTTGGATCAATTTTTTTAGATAAATTTGGATCGACCCATGAATTTGGATCAATTTTATCAGTTCTAAGAATATCAATTCAAGAAGGAAAAATAAATCTTCCTATTGTGCTAAGGAGATGCGGTTTTATCAAACAGAAATAATGTTTATTAATTTTGTTTGAATTATTTTTTTTTTTGGGCACTTTATGCCATTTTTGCTAAAGCGATGAATTGATACATGTATGCTGAGAGTGAGTTCGTATATATTATAGTTATCCATTATGATAATAGTGTGATCAATATAATGTTGGAAATATATAAGAACAACAAAAGGAATAAATGGTTAAGCGACGGAATAATTTTAAGGACATGGGCTTAAGCAATAATTTTAGTCCAAACTTAAGCCCAACCCTTTAAAATAAAGTCTTTTGCTAAGCTTTTTATCTTTTCTCTTCAAGAGAAACTATTATCTCATATTACTAAATTGCTAATAACAAAATGAATTAAATTTCAAATTAAATTCCTAAATTTGTGTATGTACTAAATCAGTAATGAACTGCAGAATAACTACTATATTAAAAATAAAATGAAAACAGAAAAGGCATAAACACTCACTGGTGAGTTGCATACTGAGGTGGAATACAAATTAAAATGATATTTTACTTATTACTAAATTACTAAAAAGCTTAATTATTACTATTATTATTATGATAATAATATCTTATTTATTGTTTAATAGATATTTAACTAATTAAGTATTCATTAATCGTGATTAAATAAAACTTTATATATATATATATATATATATATATATATATATATATATATATATATATAACATTGTAATAAATTTAATCACCTAACTAAACAATTTATCATTATAAGGACATTATAGAAAAATAAAGTTGATCAAACTATCCATGCCATTGCCAATTTATATGTAATTTGTCTTATAAATATCAAGTAATTAAGTGCAAACACATTTAACATTATTTACTGTCCTTTCACTTGAGCATTTTCTTAATGCAGTGACAACTAATTTATCGAAATTATCATTATGAACTATGTTGAAATTGCCAATTTTTTCTTTTACGCAAATGCATATTAAGAAGAATTTATTCGGGAAGTGCGATTTTATATTCTAATAATTTAATTTAATTTAATTTTTAATGTCATTCAACTATTATTCATCGATTTTTGCAATATCTATTTGAATATGTAATTATTGATGAAATGCATGTCAATTTTATTATTCTTTTCTTTTGCAATCAAAGGATGTTTTATCATTGCTATTATTATTATATGATTAAATTTATTTTAAAATAATATTTAATTAATGTTACTTGTTATATTTATTCTTTTTTGTTTACTCAATCTCTTCACTAAAAATTAATAATATGAAATTTATATACTGTTAATATTAAAAGAATAAAAAATTATAATGTAATTATATGTATAGTGAAATTTAAGTTGCAGATTCAATAATGAGAAAAAAAAAGGTTTTTAGAAGGGTGATAAATTTCAATTTTCAATGATTTGAATTGCTTACCCATTTGGTGAGTCACTGAGCTTTACTTGTTACTCCATAAGTTTTTAAAACTTAAAATGTAGATTAACACATAGGAGATATGATGTGTTTTAAGAGAAGATATTTTACCAAAATAAATATAATATCATATCTGTAGGTCCCGAAAGACACTCAAGAGGGGGGGTGAATTGGGTGTCTTGAAATTTTCTGGCCAAATTTCTAAGAAACAGAATTGTATGCAAGTGTAAATTTCTGATAGCTTTTCTAACAGAGAATGTAAAAAATGCAAGATAACAATAATAATAGATTTTGCAAATTCTTTTTAAACTTCAAATATATTTCCAAAAAAGTATATTAAATTTGTTGTGAGTGGTTTCAGAAATTCATTTTACAGAAATTTGAAAACTCGGATTTCCAGAATGTAAAACAGAATTGTAGAAGATAGAAAATAGAGCAGAAAAGTAAAGCACACACAGAATTTATAGTGGTTCGGCCAACCTGCCTACCTCGACTCCTCAAGAATCACTCTTGAGCTTTTCTCTCCACTCTTAACTCTTTTAAGGACAAGAGTTCAAGCCAATATACAATCCTATGTATATCTACCCACAATCTTTTTCCCAAGTAAAAGATTAAAATACTTACTAGAATTTCTCTTAGGTTCTAGCCAACCCAACTCACAATCTTTAACAATAATAATTCCTCACAAATAATTACAACAAAAGCTATAATCAATTGAGGATGATAAATAAAGATGAAGTGCAAGATGAAAAGTGAGATTTAAAACAAGTAAGCTTTTCTCTTAAGAGTTAGAAAATCTTTCCAATATTTTCTCTAAACTTCTAAATGATATAACAACACATATTTATACCCAAAAACTTGATTTGAAGTGAGAAAACACAAAACTAGCCGTTTATGACCGTTAGAAAACAGAACAGACGATTCTGTCTCTAACTAGCCGTTTTATAACCGTTATTTTATCTTTTAGCGCAAAGCAGATTTTCGATCAGAAAGTTTGTCAGATTTCTAATCCAATTTCTAATGTAAATTCTGACGGACCAATTTCTAAAGCATTTTCTGAAAGAAACCAGTTTTAACTAAAAACGAGATTTATTACTGAAAAATATTTTTATGCAATTTTAAAACTTAAAATATGTATGTATGAGTAACAATTTGATCCTCAAATTGATCTTACAATTTAGTAACCTAATTTTCCTTAGACTAAAATATTCTTCAACTTGATCTTCATGAATCCATTCCTTAATCTTCATTTTTGATAATTGCATCAGAAAGATGTATAGAAATATCTGCAAAACAAGTTTAGAACAGATTTCTCAATAGAGTTTATATAAGGTTTGATTATCATCAAAATTGGATATGGCCTTGGGCCAACAATCTCCCCCTTTTTGACGATGACAAAACCTTAATAAACTCCACTTAGAAGTCTATCTAGATTAGTGTAAAAAGCTCCCCCTGAATATATGCACTGGGTATTTACAGAAAAAATAAAATCTGTAAAGTATAAATCCTTGTAGAACTTCAGATTTTATAAAAATATAAGCATGCCAATGAATTCTGTAAAAATATAACTTGAGATTTTATAAGAAATATTTTTAAAAAAATCAAGCATCACAATAAATCAAATAGCATTAATGCATCAGCATATTAAATTTTCAATAATTTTCCATCAACAAGAAATCATGCATATGTTTTTCTCCATTTTTAATTATCAATTTTTTTTTTTCAAAAATTTATCTATTTTCTTTCATTATTCTCTCCCTTTGTAATTATCATTATTCATCAATATTTCTCCATTATTCTCCCCCTTTTTGTCATCAATCAAAAAGGAAAGAGATAACATAATGTGCATAGGAGATTTAAACAAATTCAAACAGATGTAAATTTCATCAAGAAAAAATTACGCCACAAAATAATCATTCAAAATATACCAACAAAAAATTCAAAGAGAAAAACCTGTCCATCTTTGATTTTTACTGCAACGTGGTCGACTGAAAGAGATTCGTTTCAAAAATTGAGCACAATAAGGATGAATTTTCAGTAAAGATGGAGCCTTAAAAAATTACTTTGAAATTTTCTTTCTCAATTCCGAACCGAGAGATATAGAACTCTCAAACTAGATCGGATTTTGAAGGAACGATTTTGGAACTTTATGAATCGGAATGATGAAGGCTTGGTTAGAAGGAGAAGGCGTCGGTGATGACAATGGAAACCAACGAGAATGATGCTTGGCAACCATTTTTATCAACCCATTTGTAGTAACGATTTGGATTAAGAAGGAATAAAAGAAAGAATAAGGGAGGCTGAGTTCTTTGAAGAAACGACGATTTGGGTTTTAGAGAAACACAAAGTATTTAACCCAACTAATTGAAAGTTATTTTACCCAAGCAAGAGACTTTGTTTTTCCCATGGTGATAGTAGCTTGAGGTTGAAAGGATGAAGAAGATACAAAGATAAAACACAAGAACTTGATTTTTTAAGAAGTTAAAACGTAATATAGGAATTGTGAAATATGAAATGTGGGATTTTAAAAGATAAAAAGCAAAAAATGATCGGCACGTTTTTTCCAAGAGAAGGAATCATATTTGTATGAAGAAAGCACAAAGACTTGATATTTTAAACATTTTGAAATTAAAATTACGTAAGGTGTGAAGTGTGAAAGAGTGAATTTTTAAAAGATAAAATGTGTAAAGTGGAAAATACATATTTCAAAGTTAAAAAAGTTAACTTGTTGGAATAATCAAAGTTTACAATTTTTCAAAGTCAAAAAGTTAACTTATTAAAAGTAACACAATTTTCAAAGATAACAAACCACTTTTGCCAAATCCATACGTTTTCATGTTTTGTAGAAATGTGGCTTTTGGTTTTTTTTTTTTTAAATTATAAGAACACAAAAGACAAAAAGTTTACAAATCTTTTTCAAAATAAAAGGAAGACAAAATTCAAATTCCTTTTATTTAATTATTTATTTTATATGAAAAGGAACTTAACATTATAGGAAAAGGAAACTTAACATTACTTTTATTATTATTATTATTTTTTTTTAAAACGTGATAAGCAAAAAATTCTTTCCTTTTTTTTTGTTTTACATAAAAAGCAAACTTAAAATTACCTTCACCTTTTTTTTTTTTTAAATCATGAAAGCAATTTTTTTTATTATATATATATATATTTTTTTACTTGGAAAGCAAATTTTAAATTAATTTTTTTAACGAGAAAAGCAAACTTAAAATTTTATTTTTATTCATTTATTATTATTATTATTATTATTATTATTATTATTTTTAAAGGGAAAGAGAATAGTCTTCTTTTAGCCACTTAAAAGGTGAAAAACACAATTTTCAAAGACCAAAATCTCATTTGTAAAGAGAATCACGTTTTAGCATACAAAAGTGAATTTGTCTCTTGTGAATTTTTCATTAAACAAATAGTTTGTTGAAAAGTCTTTGACTTGAGATTTTCAAAAGGTGGCACACGATTTTTAAGTGGTAAAAGCAACTTTTTGAATTTTAAATTCAAAATTAAAATAATCAATGAAGTAATTTGACCATTGAAAATCATATCACTTGGGAACTTGCAATTTTGCAATTACCCAAACACGTGAACCACAAATAAGAGAAATGTCAAGACTCTCCCTATTTAATTTTAAAACAACACACATAATGCTTAGGGGTAACAAAGACAATTAGTATAAATCTTGATTTTTTCTTCATATTTTCAACTTCTTCAACACGCAAACATCCCTTCAAAAATAAGTTCCAGCAGACCAAAGATGAAAAACACATCTCAAAAAATTAAAATTTGCTCTTTGATATTTAAAGAAGACGCACCTCTTTTAGAGAGAAGATTAATGCTCATACTCATTCCAAGTCTTCTTCTTTGCTAATAAGGTTTGTCTTTCTTCTTCTTCTTCATTGTAGCCTTGAGCCAACAATTCAAAGTTTTCTTGCTCATCTAATTTTCTTTTTAAACATCTCACAAGACTAACGTTTGAATCTTTATTTCATCAATTTTTTTTTGATACCAGATACTTATGAAATCTTCAATCTTTTAGTAATTTTGCTGATTCCACAATTTGCTGTTCTGCCTGAATTTTTATTACGTTTTCTGTCGATTTTTTTTAATTGAATTTCGAAATTATTTTCCAAGTTGGCATACCTTGCATACATGGTATTTATCAATCTTCATTTTTGGCATTTCCTTCACCAAAAAAATTTTTTTTTAATGCATAAAATCTTGCATGTCGTAATTTTCTTGTATAAATATTTAGATATTTGCCCTTATATAATATATTTTTCCGTTTCAACATCTTCTACTATTTTCTATCATCACAAAAACTAACAAAACTACTTTCAGATTTTCAGTTTAGAAAACTTAGCTTTGTCCCACGTCATATGCCTAGAGTAGCCGCTTTCCATATATCATTTTTCAGCCTTGGCACTCTTTAAACAAATCTGCAAAGAAATCAAGTTTTTCTAGGTACCCAACCTTTCTTGGGTCCTTCATGGTTAGTTACAATATTTGTAGAATTTTTAACAACCCATTTATATTTGGTAGAATTAGCATTTTTCTTGTAATAACAGAATTTCGAAATATGTCATTTTCTACAGCAATAAAAGCATGTAGCAGAAGTGCTAATTAACATTTTATCAGATGAGTATTTATGATACCTTTTCTGGGTGTATTTTCTGTTATAATTTTTTGATGTACTTGCATGAGAATTATGAGCAGATTTTGCATTCAGATTTTCAACAAAATTCTCATTACACACACAAACATGTTTTTCTTTTTCATTGCATTTTTCTTGCAAAGCAATAAATTTACCTTCCAAAATAGAATATTCATTTTTCATTTTAATTTCTGTTTCTTTTGCATTTTCTTGTTCCACAAGTAATTCATCATAATTTTTCTTTACCTCAATATAAGTCTTTTTGAGCATAAGATATTTATGATGCAAATCTTCAAAGCATTCAAGCATTTTTTTCATATTCATTGCCATTTTCACTTGAATCAGAATTCGAATCAGAATCACTAACCTCAGAATTTTCTGAATTATTTTCAGGTGAACTTCTGTCATCAGCATCTGAGTTAGAATTTTATTCTTCACGATCAGAAATTGCCATCAGACCAATATCATCAGAATTTGTAGATTCTGGTTCACTTGTGCTTGAAGATTCAGTATCGCTCTATGTAGCTTTCATAGCTTTCTTTCTAGACTTTTTCTTCTTTCTTTTTAGATTGGGGCAATTAGGTTTGATGTGACCAGGTTTGTTGCATTCATAGCAAATTACATCTCCACCAGAATTTGATGAATTTTCTGCTTTGTGATGAGAGAATTTCTGATGTTGCTTTCTGTGCGATTTTTTGCCATTTCTGTACAGCTTTTTGAACTTCTTTGTAATCAAGGCCATCTCATCATCACCTGTAGAATAATCACTTCCAAATTCTGCTTTGAGAGCAACAGCTTTCAATTTTCTATCTTTTTCTTTTTCTGCATCTTGAGACTTAATGTAAAGTTCATGAGAAATAAGAGATCTGCAAACATTATCAAAATTTAAAGTGCTAAGATCCTTATCTAACAAAATTGATGCTTTTGCTTCCCATCTAGGTGTGAGACCTCTAACAAGCTTAGCAATTTTATTATGTTCATCAAGTTTCTTACCAAGAGCTTTAATTTCATTAGTTAATTTAACGTACCTATTGATTACCTCAGAAATTGACTCTTCTGACTTCATTTTGAATGCTTCATAGTCTACCATAAGAACATGAAGTCTGGTATCTTTAACTTGATTTGTACCTTCATATGTTGCTTCTAGCTTGTCCCAGATTTCTTTAGCTGTATCACATCCAGAAACTCTGTTGAATTCATTTGTGTGCAGTGAACAGAAAAGTATGCTCATAGCTTTAAAATTTAGCTGCACTTTTCTCTTTTCAGCTTCTGTGAATTCTCTTCTAGTTTTTAGAACAGTAGCAGTTTCTGAAGCTCCTTCCTCATCAGAAATCTTTCGTGGATGCTCATATCCATCTTCAATAATATCCCAGCAATTCATATTTTGAGATTGAATAAAATGTCTCATGACAACCTTCCAGAAAGGATAATTTTCACCACTAAACATAGGAGGACGATGGACATAATGTCCCTCTTTGAATGGAGTAGCATTAGGAGAACTACTTGATTCGGCCATTTTTAGGATCACTCAAGGGTGTTAAACCTTAGGGAATTGAGAACCGCTCTGATACCAAATGTAGGTCCCGAAAGACACTCAAGAGGGGGGGTGAATTGGGTGTCTTAAAATTTTCTGGCCAAATTTCTAAGAAATAGAATTGTATGCAAGTGTAAATTTCTGATAGTTTTTCTAACAGAAAATGTAAAAAATGCAAGATAACAATAACAATAGATTTTGCAAATTCTTTTTAAACTTCAAATATATTTCCGAAAAAGTATATTAAATTTGTTGTGAGTGGTTTCAGAAATTCATTTTACAAAAATTTGAAAACTCGGATTTCCAGAATGTAAAATAGAATTGTAGAAGATAGAAAATAGAGCAGAAAAGTAAAGCACACACAGAATTTATAGTGGTTCGGCCAACCTGCCTACCTCCACTCCTCAAGAATCACTCTTGAGCTTTTCTCTCCACTCTTAACTCTTTTAAGGGCAAGAGTTCAAGCCAATATACAATTCTATGTATATCTACCCGCAATCTTTTTCCCAAGTAAAAGATTAAAATACTTACTAGAATTTCTCTTAGGTTCTAGCCAACCCAACTCACAATCTTTAACAATAATAATTCCTCACAAATAATTACAACAAAAGCTATAATCAATTGAGGATGATAAATAAAGATGAAGTGCAAGATGGAAAGTGAGATTTAAAACAAGTAAGCTTTTCTCTTAAGAGTTCGAAAATCTTTCCAATATTTTCTCTAAACTTCTAAATGATTTAACAACACATATTTATACCCAAAAACTTGGTTTGAAGTGAGAAAATACAAAACTAGCCGTTTATGACCGTTAGAAAACAGAACAGACGATTCTGTCTCTAACTAGCCATTTTATAACCGTTATTTTATCTTTTAGCGCAAAGCAGATTTTCGATCAGAAAGTTTGTCAGATTTCTAATCCAATTTTTAATGTAAATTCTGACGGACCAATTTCTAAAGCATTTTCTGAAAGAAACCAGTTTTAACTAAAAACGAGATTTATTACTGAAAAATATTTTTATGCAATTTTAATACTTAAAATATGTATGTATGAGTAACAATTTGATCCTCAAATTGATCTTACAATTTAGTAACCTAATTTTCCTTAGACTAAAATATTCTTCAACTTGATCTTCATGAATCCATTCCTTAATCTTCATTTTTGATAATTGCATCAGAAAGATGTATAGAAATATCTGCAAAACAAGCTTAAAACAGATTTCTCAATAGAGTTTATATAAGGTTTGATTATCATCAAAATTGGATATGGCCTTGGGCCAACAATATCAGCAGTCAATTGACGAAAAAATCAAAATAACAGATATATCAGTTTTGGGGTGAAATTATCTCAATTCGCAAATTTCAGATGCGATATTGTACCAAAATAAATATTAAAAGGTTATTTACTTTTTTTGTCAGATCTTGGAGAAGAGAATTGCACGTTTGGGTTAAATTAATTTTAACTATATTTGATAAAATATTTTAATTGTATCTATATTTATTATATGTGTATTTGTTTATTTTACAAAGTTTTGAAAAGATATTTTACTAAGCGAAATATATTTTGTAAGTAAATTTTGAAACATTTTTTATAGGATGATAATGTTAGCATGAGCTATTAATACTTAATTAGGAGATTATGTAAATAGGAGTTTGTTTCCTATTAGAGTTCTTTTCTATAATTAGTTTCCTATGATGTAGGGTTGTTAGTAGTTGTATATAGGTGAGGAAATATACCTCTTATATGTATTGGAGTACATTTTACTAAAAGAGATACAGAAAAATTCTCCATCTTTTGATACTAGTTGACATGGTATCAGAGCCTCAAACGATCTGAGGTGGCCTGTGTCCTTGGTCTCCCATACCTTGATATTTGTATTTTGTTGGTTTCTGTTGGTTTGGGTTCCTGTGTTGCGTGTGTTATGGCAGACACAGGTTCTGGGGCTGTCGTCCCATATGGAGGAGTGAATGTTACAAATTCCCTTCTTGAGAATCTCACTTCCAAACTTACTAAGATTCTCACCCAACGAACGCAAAGCTCTTCTCTTATGGAGTCCTCGGCTCCACCGATTGCTGTCAAACTGGATGGCAAAAACTATGGTTTGTGGTCACAGGTTGTTGAGATGTACATCTCAGGCAAAGAAAAACTAGACTACATAAATAAGGCTCTTCCTCAACTGGCTACTGATGATCTGAGTTTTCGGCAGTGGAAGATCAATGATTCTATGGTAAAGGGATGGTTGATTAACTCAATGGATCCTTCTTTGATTGGCAAATTCATTCGATTTACTACTGCTCAGGAAGTTTGGGATGCTGTTGCAGTAACTTTTTATGATGGTACTGATGCATCACAATTTTATGATCTCAAACGTCAGATTACCCGGCTGAAACAGGCAGGAGGCCCTATTGAACGATACCATAATAATTTACAAGGCTTGTGGCACGAGGTAGATTTCTGTTGTCCTAATCCCATGATTTATGGAGTTGATATTAATAAATATAATACCATGATACAAGAAGATTGGGTGTACCTTTTCCTTGATGGACTCGATGATCACCTCGACAAAGTTCGCATCGATGTACTTCAGATGCAGCGTCTTCTTTCTTTAAAACAAGCTTATGCTTGGGTCTGTCATGAAGATATACACCAGTCGGTGATGTTGGCTGCTCTTACTGGATCGCATGATGCTGCTCTGATCTCTTATACATCTCGATCACGATCGGATGCCCCGAATGGTAACCCATATCAGTCCCATCTTCAACTAGTTCCACCTGGTCCTACAATAGGGGGAAGCTGTGGTAATTCTGGGGGCAAACAGAAGGCTATTGTTGTGGGTGGATGCACATATTATGGCAATTCTAGACACTCCACTGAGACTTGTTTTAAATTGCATGGGTACCCTCCATGGTGGGAGGAGTTTCAAGCAAAATGGAAGGCTGACAATGCTAAGGGTAAGGGGCAAGCTTTGGTAGCTACTGATGTGCCATCTCTTTCCTTGGTGCCGGCGGTTGCTTCAATTGCTACCACAGATTCAGTCAAGGAAGGTAATTCTAGGTCTACTTTGATTGACAGTACCCACATGATCAGTCAAGGGTGGATTATTGATTCTGGAGCCACGGACCACATGACCCCCTATCGGTACGATATTGAATGTCACTCACCTCCTCGGAAGTAGTCTATTTATAATGCCAATGGTTATGCTTACCCTGTCGAAGGGGCTGGTAATATTGCTCTAACTCCTTCCTTATCATTATCTCATACACTACTTGTGCGTTCTTTATCTAGTAGATTACTATATGTTGGTCAACTTACAGAAGCATTGAATTATTACATTCTGATGTATCCCAATTTTTGCTTATTTCATGATCTCTTCACGAAGAAGATTATTGGTCGCGGTACTAAGAGGGGAGGATTGTACTTGGTCGACAAGTTTGAAGTTGGTAGAGTACATCATCTCCGTGGTCGGTTGACGAGTAAAGAATGAGATATTTGGCTGTGGCATCGAAGATTGGGGCATCCATCTTTTGGATATTTAAAACATTTATTTCCAAATTTATTCAATAAGTTGTCAAATTCAGTTTTGCAATGTAACATTTGCGTTTTGGCAAAGAGTCATCACGCTTCGTTTCCATTATCTTTGAATAAAACTTCAGAACCTTTTTCTTTGGTACATTCAGATGTGTGGGGTGTGTCCCCAGTTTCTACTTTATCAGGAGTTTGGTGGTTTGTAACTTTTGTTGATGACTGTACCCGTATGTCGTGGGGTATATCTAATGAAACATAAGGATGAAGTTGGGGTTATTTTTCATGCATTTCATACTATGGTGCACACTCAATTTGGTGCTGGTATGTATATTCTTCGGTCTGATAATGGGGGCAAATATATTAATAAACATCTTTCTGCCTATTTCTATGAGCATGGGCTTCTCCACAAAACCTCCTATACATAAACACCTCAGCAGAATGGTGTTGCAGAGTGAAAAAATTACCATATCCTTGAAACAACCCGAGCTCTACTTTTTGGTGGTAATGTTCCACAACGTTTGTGGGATGCTGCTATTGTTATCGTAGTTTACTTAATGAATCGGATGCCTTTTGGAGTGCTACAGTTTCGAACACCCCTACAGGTATTATCACAGCATGTGTCACTCCTTTCTGTATTAACCTTGCCTCATAAGATTTTTGGGTGTATTGCCTATGTTCATGTGCATAAGCAACACCGCTCGAAATTGAACCCCTGTGCTGTTCGGTGTGTTTTTCTTAGGTACGGACCACATTAAAAGGGCTATCAGTGTTATGACCCTATTACCAAGAAGATGCATGTGACCATGGATGTGACCTTCATAAAAGATGAATTTTTATTTACCCATCCCTATTATCCCTTCCAAGGGGATAATGATCAGCACAAAAGTGAAAATTGGTGGATGGGTATCGATTCTATGAGTTCAGACTTGGTGGCTGATGATCATGTCCAACAGTCCGGTCCTGATGATCATGTTAAACAGCATGATCCTATGAGTTCGGAATTGGTGATGATGATCATGTCCAGTAGTCCAATCCTGATGATCAGTTCAAGCAGTCCGATCCTATAGGTTCGAAATTGTTGCCTGGCAATCAGTTCAAGTAGTCCGATTTCATGGGTTCAGAATTGGTGCCTGATGATCAATTCAAGTAACTCGATCCTATAAGTTCGAGATTGGTGCCTTATGATCAGGTTAAACAGCCCGGTCCAATTCTTTCCTCGATAATGGGAGTTGAAGACCAAGTACACAAAGCTCCTTCACATCCGATCCCCTCTTCAGTACTCACCAATGCTCCTGAGGAGATTCCTAAGGTAAGTTCTCCTGTATCTCTTCATTTGATTGAAGAAACTAATAAGGGTAGTAGTTATAAATTGCCTGACAGGCACAATAGAGGTAAGGCTCCAATTCGGTATTCACCAAATGGTGGAGGGTGAAGATCAAAATATCCTATAAGCAATTATGCCACCATAAAGAGATTATATGATCCTCTAAAGGTGTTTTTTTCAAATGTCCTGGAGGAATACAACAAGCACTAAATGATCCTAAATGGGTAAGAGCCATGGAAGAAGAAATGGAAGCCTTACAGAAGAATGGTACATGGCAACTTATCCAATTTCCTAAGGAAAGCAAATTATCGGATGCAGATGGGTATTTACCATCAAATACAAATCTGATGGCTCTATCGAATGATATAAGGCGAGGTTGGTGGCTAAAGGGTATACCCAGACGTATGAGATGGATTATCAAGAAACCTTTTCCCCGATTGCTAAGTTGAACACAGTAAGAGTATTGCTATCTCTAGCTTCAAATCTAGACTGGCCTCTGCATCAATTTGATGTGAAAAATACCTTCCTTCATGGTGACTTAGAGGAGGAGATATATATGAAGATTTCCCCGGGATATAGGTGTTCACAACATCCGAATGTCATGTGCAAACTGGAGAGGTCACTATATGGGTTGAAGCAATCACCCCGGACATGATTTGGTCGATTTAGTTCAGATATGAAAAGGTATGGATACACACAATCTAACTCTGATAGTACTCTTTTTTTGAGACATACAGGAGGAAGAATAACTACACTTATTATATACGTTGATGATATGATTATTACTGGGAATAATCTTAAGAAAATTTCAGATCTTCAGATAAAGTTGGCGGAAGAGTTCGAGATGAAAAATCTTGGAGGTTTGAAATATTTTTTGGGTATTGAGGTTGCTCGATCCGAATGAGGGATTTTTTTTATCTCAGACGAAGTATATTTTGGATTTACTGACAGAGGTTGGGATGTTAGCTTGCAAACCTACAGATACTTCAATTGTTCAGAATCACAGACTTGGAGAATATCCGGATCAAACACCAACTAATAAAGAAAGGTACCAGCAATTGGTGGGTCGTTTGATTTATTTGTCACACACTCGTCTGGATATTGCGTATGCAGTAAGTGTGGTTAGTCAATTTATACATGCTCCGAGTGAAGAGCATATGAATGCAGTTATTCGAATTCTATGTTATTTAAAATCTGCTCCAGTAAGTGGATTATTTTTTACACGGAATAGGCATCTTGAGATTGAAGGATACACAGATGCAGATTGGGCTGGAAGTATTACTGATAGGCGATCCACTTTAGGGTATTTTACCTTTATAGGTTGTAATCTAGTCACATGAAAAAGTAAGAAGCAAAAGGTAGTAGCCTTGTCTAGTGCTGAGGTCGAGTTCAGAAGAGTAGCAAAAGGTTTGTGCGAGTTACTATGGTTAAAAAACTTAATGGTGGAGATGGGTTTCCCACCGAAATCAGAAATGAATTTATTTTGTGTCAATAAAACTACAATTGATATCTCTCACAATCCGGTACAACATGATCGGACAAAACACATTGAAGTTGATAAACATTTTATTAAAGAGAATCTGGTTTCTAAGGTAGTGAGATTACCATTTGTAAAGTTAGAAGATCGGCTTGCAGATGTTCTCACCAAAGCTGTAGCAAGTAAGTGTTTTCACAGCTCTCTCATAAAGCTGGGTATCAAAGACATCTTTGCATCCACTTGAGGGGGAGTGTTAGTGTGAGCTGTTAATACTTAATTAAGAGATTATGTAAATAGGAGTTTGTTTCCTATTAGAGTTATTTTCTATAATTAGTTTCCTATGATGTAGGGTTGTTAGTAGTTGTATATAGGTGAGGAAATATACCTCTTGTATATTTTGGAGTACATTTTACTAAAAGAGATACAGAAAAATTCTCAATCTTTTGATTCTAGTTGACAGATAAGTATTTGTTAATTAAGTTGAGATTGAGATTATAATTTCATAAGTTGATTAATATATATTTAGTTAAATTTAATTGTAAAATATTTTTATATGTTAGATATATTTGATAATATTATATAAGGATAAGGTATTTTTTTACCTTTTGACTATTGAAAATAGGGTGATTTTATCATTAACTTTTTTTTAGTCCATTATATCCCAAATGTAGTTTTATAATGCGATTTGCTCCTTAATTCAATTTTTTTTGCGATTCTACCTCTCGAACAAATAGAAATGCCACATGTCTAACGGTACTAACATTGTGCAATCAACATGTAACACATCAGCAAACTCTCTCTCTTAATCATTGATCCAATCAATAAATAAATAATTAAAAAATCTAACGTGACGGCTTTTGTGGTAGAAAAATTAAAAAAATTACTTGAATGTACGAAAAAATTGAACGCAGCTTTTCGTCAACCAACTCTATTTTTGGATTCTCATCTTCTAGTGTTTTTAATTTTTTTAAAAATCGCCTAATTACTTGAATACACGAGAAAAATGAATTATTAATTATCTTTACTTTCTATTAAATTTAATTTTCAACAAATTTAAAAAAAATGAACCCACAAACAAATTGAGAATTTCATTTCAAAGTTCAAAATCAACTAAAATTTTAAATTTTTAATATTGGAACTCGAAGTTGTATCAAAAATATAAACAAAAAAATAGAGATACAAAATCCATTAATCAAAATAAAATGGATTTAGAGTCCAAATCTAAAGAGAAATAAAAAAAGAAAAAAATCATTAGCTGATTGCAGCCTTCCTCTCTCTCCGCAATCTCCGGAACTTCCTCCATACCACCATCTTTGCCTTCTCCGCCTACATCTCTTCCCCCTCTCTTTGCGCATGGAAGAAGAATAAGAGAGAGACGATTTTAATTTTTTTTATTTTTTATATTTTATGCCAAATAAGCACCACATAAATTATTTTTTATCTTTTTGATTTATTGACTTGATTGCTGACTATGAGAGATAATATAGACATGTCGTTTCATGAGTAGACAGCATTAGCTTTGTTTGCCACATGTATATTCCGTTCATTTAAGAGGTGTAAATGTAATATTTTATTAAGCTGAAAGGTAAAATAGGTTTCAAAAAAGTAGGGGAGAAAAATCACTCCATTTTCAGTAGTTCGAGGATAAAAATTCACCTAATCCCTATTATATATTTTATACCGGATTATCTCGTTTTTATATTTTTTAGTATCAAAAGAACAAAAAATCATACTGGATTGTTTTGAATTTTTGAAATAAATATACCAAATTTGTCAAGAAATAACAAGACTTAATTTTGCGAATATCAAGACTTTCAACATAATATTAGAAATTCACAAATACCTAAATTGTATCATACCGCATATAACCCTAATATTAAAATATTGAATAAAAATTAGAAAAATATTTTTTGATTAAAAAATTAACATTTTCCTTAGTTTTTGATAAATTTGGTTTCAAGCTGCTGACGAGATCAACTAGCTAGTTAGATCAGTTACTAATGTTGATAATTTATTTTTTAATTAGCTTGATGAATGGGATGTAATTTGATGCACACATATTTAAAACGTCCGATATTTATGGCTGATGCAATTTGATGGTCTAAATATTCGCGTGCGCATACCGGATTACTATTCTTGATTAGCTGGAAATTGATTTTTTTTAGTCTAGATCGAGTATAGAAAAATTTTATTGACCAAACCAATGATAAAATGTTACATATACAAAATTAATTGAAAAAGAAGTGAGATTGTAGTTAATATGCATAGGTATTAATATACTAACAGTCTAGTCCATAATTTTTATTTAAATCCGATATAGGTAAAAAATTCCTGGCTTTTTTTGCTCCTCTATATATAAACAAAGTTAATTATTAACTTTTCAATTAATTAATTAAATTCACATTTTTTCAAACGTAGCTCATAAATTTATTAGCCTTGACAAAATTATGACTATGAATGAATTTAATTAAAATGTCTCTAAAATGCTAAAAGTCTAATTATTAGGTTTTAAATGATAGAATTTTAATTGCAAATTGATCCAAATGTAAGAGTTTTTTAGATATTTAAAAAAAAACCCTCTTACATCGGCATTCTATATTTTTTGCTAAATCATTTTTTAAATAAATAGATAGATAAATATAGATTGGACACGTATCATGAAAAACATAATAACAAAAAGTCTTCCCCCAGTTACAATGGGTATGAATATCAGTTGATTGTTTTCTATTAGAGTTATTCAAATGTTGATATCGCAATCAATGATTAAGTTTTTTGCATTTTCAAACTCAAAAATCATTTTCATAAATTATCACTTTATCAAATGGTAAACTCTTTGGCTAACAAACGCAATAATCACAACTCACAGCAACTTGATGATGACGACGATGTTATTTTTTTTCTTATTATAAAGAAAAAAACAAACAAATGATTTAAAGAATGAGATGAAATAATACATTTTTTTTCTCTTAATCAGCATTTTTATATTCGAATATTAAGTATTGAGCAATTTAAATTACACATAAAAGCAAATATTTTACTTTTTAATTCGAGTTTTAGATTTAAAATATTTTAAACACTTAATATGAAACACTTTATTTTAATTTATTGATTTACATAATTATTCAAATTGTTAGAATGATATGATTATGCTTGGAATAGAAGAATTAAAAATATGAAATTCATTTACTAATGAATTCCATATAAAATTCTTATGCTTGGAATAAAATAACTAATGTATAAAATTGAAAATAAATTCATTACTTTTATACTTGAAATAAATGAATAAAAAATTTATTTTTAATTTATTTTCTAAAATATCCTCAATATCAATTCAGTACAGACGATCAATATAATATTATATATATATATAAATTATACCAAATAAAGTACTAATTAATTATTCCAATTTATGATTCCATTTTTTTCCCTACCCAATTAAGTTTGATATCAGCATCACAAGTAAAAAACTTTCCAACCAAAGTGCTCATTATCCTCCAAAAAATCAAGTATTTCCATAGTTTTTCACTTATCAAATTCTAATTTTTTCATCTACATGGTGATTTCACTTGTTATATATATACCTTATTAATATTAGTAATATCTTTTGCAATTTTTTCATTGAAGAAGTTACCTCCATGATTTGTTGTGTTTCCCTAATTTTATTTTTCTATTAATTTTTCATATATTTTTCAAATAATTCAGTATCAATTTTTTCCACCATATTAATACCAAATTTAATGATTTAATGAGAATTTAATGAATATATAATAATCAAACAATAATTCAGTCAATTTATTAAATTAGAATTTTTTTTAAATTTTACACAAAAAAAATTAATTTACAAAATATAAAAGTAAAAGAGAATACGGACTTGGTAAAATTAGTTGAGAAATTAAGAAAGAAAGATTAAGAAACATTCAAAATATAGATTTGATTAAAAAATTGAGGAAAAAGAAAAAAACTTTAAAAATACACATGTATATTATAATAAGGGTATTATTATCTTTCAAAATTTAACTGTTTAAAAATAAGAAATTTATTTTTAAATTTTACATATTTTGATAAAATTTGATCATGAAATTTAATTTCTATTTTTTTTTCATTCCAAGTGGATACTAAATTTTAAATATTGGATATTTTTCTTTTCGTTTTTTTTTTTTCCCAAAGAAGTCAAGCAAACAGAGACGCAACCTATTGATCTTAAAGCCTTGATAGTACGATTGTGAGTTTTATATTTGCGTTGTATATTTTTTTCATCAAACACCTGTACGGATTTTCTATTTTGCTTCATTTTATATTCCAAGGAAATTTATGGAGGAAAAAAATAACGTTCAAGGAGTTGTACCTCGTTTATTAAATAATAATAATAATATTATGAAGCTCTGGCCTCTGAGTTTCATGATGTGCCAACATTTTATTATACTACCCCTAACATTTTTTTTTCCTCTTTCGATTGACTTATCAACTTTTTTTCTATTTTTCTATTAAATTTTTAAATATTCATTTAGTTGTCCAAACACAAATTCAATAAAAAAAATATCAAATGAGAAATCTACTGTCTTCTACATAATAACATTATTCAAGTGTCAATATTTAAATATATCATGATTCATGAGCTATGATAAATATTTAGAAAATTAATAGGATACATCAAAATTTTAAAAACTAACAAAACAAAATAAATATTAAGAATAGGGATTAAATTTTAAAAGATCAAACTATCAAGAAATTATTTTATAATCAAGTCCAACCATGAGGCGGCAGATGATGGAGATAGAAGAACAGGAAAACCAAAGATGCCAAAAAGTTTCCAATTAATGGAATAAAATTTAATTTGTTTGTATGTAGTCCATCCATATGTCTCACCATATTGTTAAATTTTTTGAAAAAAAAAATTTCTAACCAAATTTTGATAAATTAAAGAAATATTTAATGTATATTTAATATTTTCACTTTTATTCTTCATATAAGGGCGTAAATTACTTTCTTTATTATCGAATTTTGAAATTTATAATTAAATAATTATAATAAAATAATTTATAATAAAAAATTAATATTTTATTTTATTTCAATTAAGATAAAAATGATTATAAAATTAATTTTATACGTCATTAAAATGACAGTAAAATATGATATATGTGATTATTACGATATTTTAAAATCAATTAACTTTACAAATAGGTGCTAATTATTTTAATTTTTTTATCATCATTTCATGTTTGCATAATGATATGTACTATTTTTAGCTGATTATTCAACTTATAAAGTTGATTGATTTTAAAATAACGTAACAATCATACCTAGCATGTTTAATAGTCATTTCGGTAATATATAAATTTTATTTTTACTTTAATTAAAAAAAATAAAATTTTAATAATTTTTATATTATAAATTATTTTATTATTACCATTTAGTTATTAATTCTGAAATTTAATCACCACAAATGTAATTAACCCAATATAAGGTCAATAAAAAATTTAATAATTTAATTAATTTTTTTATATATTTTAAATAATAGCCTAAATTGATAGAAAATTTTAATCTATTCAATGTAATATTTTATAAAAGTTTGTCAAATAAATAGTCGGTTAAACATTGATAATTTCTGTAAAAATTGACAACTTGGTTAGAGAAAAAACATTGTTGTTTAATAATAAAAGAACTCAAAAAAATAAAAATAAAAAAATTGATGCTACCAATAAAATTATGAAAATGGTTGGACCAAATATATGACGTTGATTCTCGACATGAGCTTTTTCATTTTCCTTAGAAAATTGAAAGCTTTGTTCGTCCACATCGGCACATGTCAGCTTGACGCATCGAAGGACGCGCCGCAGGGTTAATCTTATCTCAACCAACTGTCCGTCGCCCATTGGTCGCCGTGCTGAAAGAGCGGGGCGTTTGATTATTATGGTGTGACGAAGGACGATATTGATGATAATATTGTTGAAATTATTTTTTTTAACTTTTATATGTATGTGCCAAATACAATGCACGAAGAGAATGTGTTTTATTATGTAATTACCGTATGAAAAAATATATATTTTATTGTATTATACTACAAACTCCTATAATTTTTAAATGGAAAAAACAATAATTCTCTTTATGACTCGTAAGATTCATTTATTTTATAAATTGATTCAACTCAAATTGGTTTAGCTGGAATTTTATGTGTAAAAAGAGGTGAAATTTGATTCTAATAAAAAATTTAAATTTTTAACTGTTTAAATCATAAATAATTGACAATTATTAGAGATTATTAATAAGTCCTCATCAAATATTTTAAACTATGTAAAAGTTACAAAAAAAATTGAAAACCAAATACATATATTTTTTTCAAATTTAGTATAAAAAATGTTTATAGTGTGTTGTTGCATATTGGAAGTAGACAACGAACATGTTCATTACTGTTCAGAAATGAAAAGTGGCAGTGGCAGTAAAATTGTATATCATATTCGGCATGTAAATTAAATAAAAAAAATCAACTCGTTTTCATTTTCTAAAAACACACAAATGTAATAATTAATTAATATTAATTCCGGAAGTTAACAGAATTCAGTCATAGATATAAAGTCGAGTTTAGGAATTTTATGGACTGATTCACCCAAATTTGTGGGTAATAATAGGACAAATTATCCATCAAATTGAAATGATTTTAAGAAAAAAGAGAGTAAAAAATGATATAATGATGATGAGGCAGTCACTTAATCTCCCCATTTCTGTGGACTTGGTGGAAGACAAGCACTACGTTTGCCAAAACCACACCACCTTTGATTAGCTTGCAATTCCATGATAGGATATTGGACCTTATCCATTTAAAAAAAAAAAAATTTTGATTTAGCATATGTATCGACTTTCCATCGTTATTGATAATACCTCTCTTTATAAGTTATGTGAATTCGAAATTTATCAGTTATTATTATTTTTTTTCAATTTTATCAAACTCATTTCTTTGTTCTTAATTGAGTAATAAATTGGATAATATACTTTGCAAATTAAGGGCATATATATTATATTTAACCTTTTGTCCAAGTGAGAATGTATTTTGTAATTATATAATTTTTTCATTTTTTAATGACAAACATGATTTTCACATCGAATGATTGCAATATAAAGTAAAAAAGTCAAATTCACTAATTTCAAGATAATTTAATCTTTGTTTTTAAATTTATACATGACAATTGACAAGAATTTTAGCTCAGACGAAAGTGGATTCATTATTACAAAAGTAGACCCTACCCGACCATTATATGTGTGGAAATTGAGGGTATATCATGCAATACTGAGTGGGGAATAATTGCATATTGGAAACAAAAACAATCCATTATATTGAAATTAAATTTAATGCTAGAATGGCCTTTGAGTAAGTGTTAGCATTCGTTCGGTTCCATCCAGCAATTGATCAAACAAGTTAAATTAAATATTTGTTTTTTTAAAAAAAAAACTCATCAAGTTGTACTTAATAATTAAACCAAATTGATTAAGATTATTTTGGCCAGTCTAGTTTGATTTAGTTTATTCAATTTTAAACCTAATTTTAATTCTTTTATACTATTAAATATATTTTAAATAGAATAACTATAATGAAATTTAACCATTATCAAATGATAAAGATCAAAATATTTAACTATTATTAAATATTAAAAATTATAATGGCATAATTATATATTTTATGTTTATAATTATAATTGACTTATTAATTAATACATATAGAAAATAAAAATTATAATAAGTAAATATGCATTATATATAATACATAATTAATTTTAAAAAATTATTTTTTTTACTTGATTAGGTATTTTTTGAAAAAATTAAATTTTTTAGGTATTAAAAACCAGCATAAATATAGTGCATGTTTTATTCATTTCAAAATCCCTGGATTATAGACTTGTGGTGTCAAAAAATGGCATAGTGGGTGCCAATTTTAATTAGAAATTTGACAGAAACCAGCACTCCCTATGCCGGTTTCTAACACTAAAAAAAATGCCTTTTTGCCAAATTATGCGCATCAGATTTGCAAGCTCACGGTTTTTACTGTGGGACTGTTGCACCATAGTAAAACCCGTGAGTACAACAATAGTGGTATTTAATTTTTTTTTTTCATATAAACTTGTAAAATATGTAAAATCTGAGCATTCCATATATTTTATTATGAACTTGCTGCAGCTTTTGCTTTTTTTCTCTCCTTTGTAAACACTTGTGACTACTCTTTCTCTTTCATTAGTTATTCCACATCAAGTTTAGTTTCTTTCATTGTTATACATTAATTTCATTTCTGATGGAATATAGCATCCTCTATGTCGATTTTTGATAAGTCTCTGTACGTTTTGATTTTTCAATGTCAGAAACTGGCAATGGAGGTGTCAATTTCTGGCACCATAGGTCTGCAGTTTGTGGGTCATGTTTTGATTAAAATCCGCACTATTTATGCCGATTTATGACATTCTAAAAATCTAAATATATTTATTGTAGCCCAATTTTCTATTTTTTAAAATACATTAATTTTAAAAAACCAGTAAACAATCACAAAAAAAAAATTAAAAAGGTAAACAAATATACAAATTGAAATTTTGGGTGTAGTATTGTGAAATAAGCAATATCCATGGTTCTCTCTCTCTCTCTCTCTCTCTCTCTCTCTCTATATATATATATATATATATATATATATATATATATATATTTGTTATTATTTCATAATTATTTTTTAAAATTATGACTATCTAATTACAATTGTAAGTTCATGTTGTTAATAATAATTCAAAATATTTTTTTCTTTTACAGAGAGAGATTAGAAGAAAGATTAAAACTTTAGAGTGAAATTATAGTACAAAATTATTTGTTTAGTGATTCCCCCAAAAATAATGGAACCCTCTAGTAATGAATACCCCTTTCTCCCCTCGAATGTAGATAGGGCTATGAAGAAAGTCATCGGCTTATAAGGATAGCCTAGTCAGTGGGGCTGTTATGAAATCTTCGATAGAGGAAGCCTTCGACTCAATGGAGGTGAACCTTGACATAGGAGATGTTCACATTGATAGGTCTGGATCCTTCCTTGTTGTGTATTTTTCTGATAGCATTAAGAATAAATTATCAACTACTCTTGGTAAGGCAGTAGCTATGAGTTTATTAGGGGGAACGACTGGATACAAGGCACTAAGCTCAAGAATCCAGACTCTCTGGAACCTTACTGATGCAAAAATTTTAGATGCAGGCAAGGGATTTTTCTTGGTGCAATCCTCTAATGAGAATGAATACAAACGGGCTCTGTTTGAAGGCCTATAGGTGGTGAATGGAGCTTACTTATTGGTGCAAAATGGAATCCTAGATTCAGAGTCTCTAATAGAACAGTAGATAGTACCACTATTTGGATTCATCTTCATGAATTGCCTCTATAATACTACACTTATAACGTCTTGACAACCATTGCTGAAACTATTAAACTTGTAGCTAAAATTGACTACAACACCAGTGAAACTTCATAAAGGTCATTTTGCTCGAGTGGTGATTTCTATTGATCTACGTCATCCCCTTATTTCAATGATTAAAATTGCTGGTGAAATCCGTAAAGTCGAATATGAGAATTTACCGAAAATTCACTTACATTGCAGTAGGTTTGGGCACTTTGATACTTACTGCCCTCTTAGGAAGAATGTAGATTATAATAGAGAAGATCGTGGTGATACGGTAGAGGAATCTCCAGCTAAGAATTCAGGGCAATTTGGTGCCTGGATGGTGGTGGAGAAATGAAAAAAAGAATGTCAAAAACTTTACCGCTAATTCAGGGAAAAGCTCCGGTAACAAAGGGTAAGGCTCTAGATTTGCTATATTGGATGAGGATAGTGGCGAGAAGTTAGGAGATATTTCTTCCGATAAAGAAAATATTCCAATTCAAGATAATATTTTGTTTAACAAATAAAGTATAGAGAAGACTAGGATATTGAGTCACATGGGACCAAAAACTTGACATCACTTGGGATATGAGGTATGAAAAAATTTAGTTCCTCATGTGGCCAATTTCAAAAGTCAAAAGAGGCTCTGTTAGTAAAACAAAAATAGTTTTGGGAACTTCTTTAAATTTAAAAGCAAATTCCAACAAGAAGAAAACATAGTGACTCTCATTCGACACTGAATCTTGAGTGGCATGCTATGGTTGGCAAATTGAGATTATAAAATTTCTCTTCTATCAATTCTCCTATAGCTAATTCCATAAAGATCGTGCCCAGAGTTACTCATACTTTAGGAAAATTTAATAGCAGGCCCCCTGACTTAGAACTCCCAAATGCAATTTCAGGTAATAAACTTATAGTTCTTGATAAGAATGGCTTAGAAAAAGATAATGGTGCTTCTAATATGGATAATGATGATTTCTCTGATGATAAGGGGCCTCTTAACCCTTATTTGCATGAAGATTGATCCCTGGCTGCAAGTGTTTTTCTGTTTTAATTTTCTTATTTGATCCTTACTTAGAATTGTCAGGGTGCTAAGAGCCCCTCATTTTTGTGAACATTAAATACTTTATCCAGAACCACAATTGAAGTTGATTGAACTTCTTGAAACTTGGATTAGTGGTCTTCTTGTTGATAAATGTATTTCCAAAATTGGGTTTCCTCGTTCCTATAGAGTTGAGGCTGTTGGGTTTAGCAGAGGTATTTGGATTTTATGGAAAGAGGATTGGTGTGTGGATATTCTAATTAACAACTTGCAATTTATTTATTTGTGTATTACTACTAATAGTAATCTGGTGTCTTTCTTTACTGCTATTTATGCCCATCAAACTACTTCAATTTGTAGTAGACTTTGTCCTTTACTGTAGAAAATTAACTTATGCACTATTGATCCTTGAATTCTTATGGGGATTTTAATTATCTTTTGTATGCTAATGAGAGACAATGTGGGTCTCTTAATAGGATTGGAATTTGCAAACCTTTCTTAGATTGGTTCAGCTCTTTCAAGCTCATTGACATTGAGTACGAAGGTTCAGATTTCACCTGGAAAAGGGGTAACCTTCATAAAAGACTTTACTGTGAAATTTGTAATAATGTTTGAGGTGTTCAGTTTTTAGAAGCTACTACTATAAACCTTGCTAGGCTATCTTTAGACCACATGCCTCTTTTATCGAGCTTTAATAACTACTATTCTCCCAAAGGTGCTCGGCCCTTTAGATTTTTTCAAGCTTGGCTAACTCATTCTGAGTAATGTTTTGAAACTCGATTTGACCCAAACAGTCGAATTGATTGGACCGTGACTCGATAAGAAAAATAGGTTGGTCCAACATAAGACTCAAAATATGAAAAAACTCAAATTGAGTCGAAAAAACTCAGGTTAAGCCGAATCAATCATAAAACTGTGCTTTTTGTGTCTTCTTCTCTGCCTTTCACATAGACCCACATCCCTATAACAAAAAATCATTCCTTAAATGGTTGTAGGCTATATATATATATATATATATATATATATATATGAGATCATTTTTTCAATTTCAAGTGTATTTTTGAGAAATTAACAATATATCAATCGTTAATAATTTTTATTCTTATTCTTAGTTTTTCCAATGTACTTAAAAATTTCTAAAAATTTATCATCTGTATCTCAATTTATAAAAGAAAAAATTTAATAAATTATAAATATTTTAAAGAATTGAAAATTTTTAATTATTTTCTTAATTTTAATGTAAACATTTGAAAATGCACTCAAAACAAGTTGTTTGTTGGACTCAATAAGAATCAGTTAAATTATGTAACAGTAACACTAACAAAAAATGTAAAACAATTTATTAATATACATTTGATGTTTTTGGAATGGTCAAATCATATCATTCAACATTACATCTCCATAAAATTAGCCTTTAGAACACTTAATTACAAATTTCAGCTGGAAAAATTAGATTTTAACAGGAAATTAGTTTTGTTTGGTATATATATATATAAATCATATGAAGATATAGATGAAGATTAATTATTAATGATGTTTGTTTATCATATTAAATTAATTTATTTGAATATTTGTTTTTGTATATTATGTGAATTTATTTGGATATTTATTACTTAAGATGATTTATTTGATTTTTATATTTACAAACTTTGTTGGATTTAAAATTAATACTTTTATATTGATATTTGATAATTAATAGGTTTTTGAATGTATTTTTACATGCTATATTTTTAATTTTTTATAAATTATTATATTTAAAATAATAATAAAAGGATTATTATCTTTCAACTTTGAAATGAAATATATTGGTCAGGTATACTACATTCTCAGAATTAAGATTTCAAGAGATCGTTCAATAAGGTTGTTGTTTCTCTCGTAAGAGATATATATCAACAGAGTCTTTGAACGATTTGATATGTAAAATTCTAGATCCATTGATAACCCCATTGCCAATAATCAGTTTCTTAGCAAGAGTATGTTTCCTGAGACACCGAAAGAAATGGAACGGATGAGAAACATTTCATATGCCACTGCTAGAGATAGTCTAATATATGCAATATTATGTATAAGACCTGATATATATTATGCAGTGGGCATAGTAAGCAAATATCAATCCAACCCAAGTGAAGCACATTGGAAAGCAATGAAGATGATACTTAGATACCTCAAAGATACCATAAACTATTCTCTCTATTATCAAGGTAAGAATGTATGATTGAGAGGATAAACAGATGCTGACTGGGGAGGAGATGTGGATGAGAGAATCCACTTCAGATTCATTTTCTTACTTGGCAAGTGCGCCATCTCATGGAGTAACAAGAAACAAACATACATAGCCCTATCAACAATGGAAGGTGAGTTTATCACTTTCTCCGCTGCGGTATAAAAAGCAGTTTGGCTGAAAAGGTTTATGAACCATTTAAGAGTGACTGCTTCAAAGGAACTAGTGATCGTCTAAAGTGACAATCAATCATCGATAGCTTATATAAAAAATCCTAAATTTCATAGTAGGACTTAGCATATTGACTAGGGGTGAGCATTCGATCGGTTCGATTTTAGATCGAACCGATTGAATCGAAAACCAGATTTCAGGAAATATTAGAACCTAACCGAAATCGATCTCTGTAGAACCAAAAATCGAATGAACCAAAATAATTTCGATCGGTTCGATTCGGTTCAATCAAATCCATAAAATAATATACATAAATTTATTATATTATATCTATAATAAATACTAATCAAAATATTTTATTGGATTTATTAAGAATTAATTAGTTGAAAATTAATTTATAAGAAATATTACAATAAAAAAATTAAATAACTATTGTAAATGAATACATAGTTTTTGCTTAATAGAAATAAATTTGAATTCTTTAAAAATTTTAGATGCACCACTAGCCGTTGAAATATCGTAATTAATATAATAATCTTAATACACTTATTTAATTAATAATTAGAAACTTGAATTAACGTGGTTGTTTGAGCAAAATTTTCTAAAATTGATTCAAGGAAAAAAAAAACAAAAAGTCTTCAATTGAGAATGATTACATAAAATTAATGAAAATAAAATTTGACACATGAAATTAAAAGGAAATATGCATTATTGATATTATTTATTCAATTATTAATGTAGACATATTTAATTATATATTTATTTTAAAAATTTTAGATGCTGCATAATTTAATTAAATATAACCAGATAGTAGATGGAATTTAATTTTAAAAATTTCATATCTTTTGGCCTTGACACATGAAATTAAAAGGAAATATGCATTATTGATATTATTTATTCAATTATTAATGTAGACATATTTAATTATATATTTATTTTAAAAATTTTAGATGTTATATAATTTAATTAAATATAACCAGATAGTAGATGAAATTTAATTTTAAAAATTTCATATCATTTGGCCTTTTCCTCTCTTTTCATGCAGTAATACTTATGGATAAAAAGATTTGCACATTCTCGGATTCGAACTCATGATATCCTTTATGATATCACACCACCAAGCCAAACTGCTCTCTCTGATATCTTAACACTATAGAATATATATATATATATAAACTTTGGTCGGTTCGGTTTTTCAAATTTAAGAACTGAATCGAATAAACCGATCTTTTATTTCGGTTCAGAATCAAAAACCGAAATAACAAAACCAAATAAACTAAAATCTATTCTGTTCGGTTCGATTTTCGATTTCAGTTCGGTTTTGCTCAGCCTTAATATTGACATTAAGTATCATTATACAAAAGATATAGTTACACGAGAAGAAGTGAACTTACAGTCCATTTTCATGCAAGATATGATAGCAGATTCACTGACTAAAGCCAGCATCGAGAGATGTATTTAAGAGACACATTAGATCTTAAGATTTGCATAGGATTTGAGTTGTACTATTTTCATTGTAATTCTTTAATATTATTATTTATAAATAATAATAAAGTTTATTTTTTGGCAATACATGAATGTGAATATTTAATGTGTAAATATTTACCGTTATTTATAATTGAGCATGTCAAATAGAAAAGTAGCCCACTCACACGAGTGTTTACATTAGTTTTGATAATGAGATGAGGTAATTTTTGAACATATGGTGAACTCGAGAGCCTATTCAAAATAAAAGTGCCATCTTGCAGAAAATATAAGATTAGCCTTGCTAAGGTGCAAGATAAAGATGTACATAAGGTTGTATACTTTGGATTAAGATCCAAACTGGATTAAGTGTAATCTTATGATCAGTTAAACATAACTATCATATTCTGTCTTGAAAGCTAAAATTAGTCATGAAATGAAAGGGCTAAAGTTGGATGTTTTGGTGCATCGCAACCTTATATTTTTGTATGGTGTTAAAATACATTTTGTAAGATATGCGCTCCTCAAAGGAAAGTAAAGAACACCATAATATATGTGTCATACCATGTATGCTTATGTGACAGAAAGATGAGAATTTCATTAGTGAATTATCTCAACTTTTTCTAATGTGAGACTCTATTGAATAACAACCCTTAAAACCCTTAACTTATCCTTAAAGTATGGTTCAGTATGGTTAGCTTAGTTAGTCTCCAAAAAGCTATGGAATAATTTGGCTTGACAATTCTAATTGAAAAAACGAGTTGAATCATGATGGATGGCATACAGTAAGAGAGGAAGATAGCCTTCCGATCACATTTAATAGTTTCATGGTTCATTAATGTGCCTATTATATTCTTTATGAGTGGAGGCATAATAGTGAGCACGAAAATTATTCTATAAGATCATGAGTTAAAAATAGCAAATGTGAGAAAACAATATGGGGTTAAGCATACGTGAAAAGAAACCATATTGCTTTCATTTTTCGAGATGCTGCATATCCCTAACAGGTGTGTAGAACTAGTGCTTTCGATGTATGCTGATCACACGATCTATTTTCCTGTATAAGTGGAGATATTGACTGGAAAATGTTCCATCATGTGCAAATGGGAGATGATAGAGTTTGGAGCATCCATGACTCTACAATAATTATCCTATTTTGGTTATTCCTAATTAAAATAGGAATAAGAGTTAAATTATGATTTTAATTCTCAATTACCTCTACAAATAGGATTTAAGAAACCTGTTTGGGGTTACACAATGGTTACTCTTTACACACAATATTCTATCCCTACACACATAATCTCTACACGAGATTAATATCTCTCCAATGGGCATTTAGATCGTGGATTAGTCGCTTTCTTCTTGGCATGTGTGCTCGTAATCGAAAGCCTATGCCAGTGACATGAAAGTAAAGATTCCTCGCTTCCATCTGTGTCAAAGGATTCTGTACTACAATAGGTAAACGCATTTATCCGAAATATTTGATTTATGATATTATTTGGGTGCATAAATGCTAACAATCCCATTCTGAGAAAATTTTTCCTGTTAAGATTTAGATTTGTACAAATATTATCATGAACCTATATTCATTGTAATTTTATCCATTCCAAAATTGAATTAATTCACTAATTTATTTATTTTTATTTTTCATTGCAGCTCAATATTTATATCAATCTATAATAATTCAAAAACATAATTTAAAAACACACATATATATATACACACACATGGTAGATGTGTATTGTTACGAGTATAAAAGTTCCACATTTATTGTGTGGTATTTTATTTATATTTTACATTACTTAGTACAATTTTAATTAAAAAAATAATAATAGTCCTATTCTAATCTCATTTTATTCTAATCTAATTTTAAAATAATGCTATAAAAAAGCTCGACAGAAACAATACTACAATAGGACACTATTTTATCACGCACAATCTAGGTTACAAATTAAAAATAGAAAAGAAGGAAATTTTGGTAATTTTGAAAAGATAGTAAAACATAAAATAATAAAAAAAAGAATACTAATAAAAGTGGAAAGTGCAAAACATCATTTAGAAATTTACAAACTTATGGATGGCTATAAGTTTTTGTCAGTTTATATTATGGACAAAATGATTTTTAAAACCATCTTTAAATAAATAATTATTATATAGAATTATCGTTTTTGTAAATGGCTTACAAAAAATATTAATTTATAGATATTTTCATTCTCAATTATCAATAATAAATAGAACAAAATCTAATAAATTTATTCATTTATATATTTTAAACAATATAAATCTGTTAAATTTATATATTTAATCTTTGTAAAAGAATAAATATAAGAAATACAAAGTATTTAATTTTTTCATATTTTTAATTTTATTTAATTGATTTTTTTTTATATTTTGATCATCAATAATTGGTCTAAATATTTTGGTATTGAGTTGATTTATTTTATTTTTCATATCCATTAGTATAGGCAAAATAATTTTATTTATATTTTATTTTATATGTGCTTTTATTTTTAAATACATGAAATATTTTGAATTTACACTTTAATGTAATTATTATAATATTTTTTATAAAAATAAATAATTATATATTTATTAAAAGTAATTTATCATTTTCAAAGTAACTAGTATATTATAATGGAATATACGTTATTTTATTATTTTTCAAAAGCCATCGGTATTTTTTTATTAGTTTTTAGTATTTCCTTCAATAACAATAAAGTTTTATTTGCATGAAAAAAAAAAATTCGGGCAGGAAGCGAGCTGCAAATCAGGTGGGGGGGAGATCTGGGCGCTGAGCCACACGTGGGAGAAACCAGATCCACTCACATGCACACGCGTCCGTTCCGCGTGGTGTAGTGTAGCTCTACAAAAAACTTAATTCCATTTTGATTATATTATTTATAAAAAAACATAACAGCGAAATAAAATAATAAAACTGCCCGTTAAGATAATAACCTCTGTAGTTGAAATTCAAAACAAACAAATTCAGAGATGATAATCGATACTCGACAATTATAAAATTCCATCTTTCAGTCTAACAACAATTGATTATCATTCAATTATTTAGCTTGTATTATTATTAACATACGCAGACACAAGCAAGCAAGAAGGAGAAAGACTCCGAGAGGCACTCCTCTATCAGCTTGCCTTTGCCATAAATGGAACCGAAATCTGGACTCCGGTCTCCTTCTAATCACTCTCCGGTTAGTTTTTTTTTTTATTCTAATATGTTTCATTCTTTATTTGATTCTTCTTCTTCACGCTGCGTAATTTATTATTTGGTTTTTATTTTTGTGGATGTGGTCTCTTTGTGATTCTTATGAGTGATTTTGGATACGGGAATTCCTGATTTGCTTCAAGGAGATCTTAAGTTGGTTCCATTTCTTGATTATTGGGAGTTTTTGATTATGGTGAATCCATTTTATGATGGATTTCAATTAGTTTAGTTGGTCAGTGACTTATTGTGCCAGTCAGTTTCTTCTTTCTGTGGGTTTTGATTTCTTGTTTTATACTCTTTAATTGTTGCTCTAAGTTTGCTTTTTTTAAGTTTATGTGCTTCTACATATTCTTAAAGTTCTTTGCATGCTATCTATGATTTGAAACTAATGAATTTTGTATCGAGGTTATCAAGCGCCGTTCAGGTTTTAACTGGGTCTGTTTGTTTTGTTTCATGTATTTGAGACCCCAGTTATAGGCTTGAAAATGTGATGACTTAAGATGTCTAGTTAGTTGTAAGCTTTTTCGATTAATGGAATAATTAACTCTAATTATATTGCTTTTGGCATACTGAGATTTCCATGATCAAGGATTTGGTCATAATATGGAAAGCTGAGGTGCCACTGTTTGCTGATTATCTTGACAAAGTGGTATCCTTACTGATCAGACAAGGTGCTGTATGGTATCTGTTTGTTTCTGCCTGATCAAGTGCAAACTTAGCCTGAATGGTTGATATTATATCTCATCTCTTTTAGCGTTTAATTGATTTCCTTATTAAAGCACCATTAATGCTTTTAGCTTCATATTTGCATTTCTTTATGAGAATCCAAGTTATCTTCTTCTAATGTGATAGAGTTGTTTCACAATTTACTGTATATTTATTTTATTCTTAGATGGTTCTGAAGATCTGCAGTGAACTTTGCAGAAACAGTATCTTTCTTGGGAATTCACCATTCAATTAGTACCTTCATAGGAGCTTTAACTTAACTTGTGTGTTTTGCAGCTTTCATGGGTTAATCTCTCTAGGAATCTAATATTAGCTTACCAAAGCTTTGGTGTAGTATATGGAGACCTCAGTACTTCTCCTCTCTACGTTTACCCTAGCGTATTCACTGATAACCTGCAGAACTATCAAAATGAGGATGCAATATTTGGTGTGTTTTCTTTGATTTTCTGGACGCTTACGTTGTTACCTCTGATTAAGTATGTCTTTATCCTATTGAGCGCAGATGATAATGGTGAAGGTAAGACAACTCTCTTGATTGGATTTTTTCCTATTGTGAAGGCCAGTTTCGTACCCTTTTGGTTAATACATTTAATTCGTAACAGGTGGTGCATTTGCTCTTTATTCCCTACTTTGCAGGCATGCAAAGTTCAATTTACTTCCCAATCAACAAGCAGCTGATGAGGAGCTTTCAGCGTACAAATATGCCCCTTCTGCACAGATTGCCAGCTCCTCTGTACTGAAGAGATTTCTGGAGAAGCACAAAAGAATAAGGACTGTTCTGCTTATCGTGGTACTGTTTGGTGCTTGCATGGTTATTGGTGATGGTGTGCTTACTCCCGCAATATCAGGTAATGAATTGCTGTCAATTACTGATAATGTTCTGAAATAGGATTTTGTGGATATATCATCTCCTTCTCTGGTGAAAAATTCACCAAATGAGCTACTGCATTCAAGATTTAGCATGAGCTAGTTTTTTAGTGTAAACAATGACAGGCAGGTCAACCTATGCAACTATGGGTTAATTACCACCTTAGTCATTTTTGCGATAGCATATAAACTTTTGAATTTGTGCATTCCATTAACTTCACAAATTGCTTTTCCTCTTTTGTTTCATTCATTGCTTTACCCTGCAGAAATGCTTTTATCTAGAAGTTGATCATAGCAACAAATCCTTGCCCCTTATGATTTTTGTTTGAGGATGATGTTTTCTATCATATATTTTCTTTGCTTGCAGTTTTATCAGCAGTGTCAGGCCTAAAAGTTACTGAAAGTAAACTAGTGAAGGGTAACTTTTTTCTATCACACAATTTCTCCTTTCAAATTTTGTGATTTGTGATGCATATTAATTCATACATGTTGATTTAGGGGAGTCACAATATCTGGTTTGTTTATCTCAAGCTATTCTTGTTTCTTTTTTTGTCAGGTGAGCTCGTTTTGATGGCCTGTGTCATTTTGGTGGCCTTGTTTGCGCTTCAGCATTGTGGCACTCACAGGGTAGCTTTTTTGTTTGCACCGATAGTAATCATCTGGTTGTTGTCAATATTTTCGATTGGGTTGTACAATGTTATATACTGGAACCCAAAGATAGTTCATGCACTTTCGCCCCATTATATTGTCAAGTTCTTCCATCAAACTGGTAAAGATGGTTGGATTTCTCTTGGAGGCGTCCTTCTATCAGTAACTGGTATGTCGGATTGGAATATTTGATTTTTTAAGTGGACTTCCATGGTTCCGCACCTGTTTGTGGCATTTCACTTCTTTGTTGCATTGGACTACAAGACCAAAATGTATTTGAATTAATTAAATTTTATTATGTGCACCATTTTGTTGCATTTGATGTTTTCCTATCATGAAATACCTGATTTAAATTTATGAGAATTTCTGGATCTCACCAGGCACTGAAGCTATGTTCGCTGACCTAGGTCATTTCACAGCCTGTTCTATAAGGGTTAGTACAGACCTAGACTTAAACCTTCTTGCAAGGACATAGCTAATTTCCCTTTTCTTTTTTCTTACTGATTTGACAATTTTAAATAATCTTCTTGCTGTGCAGCTTGCATTTGCAGTCGTTATATATCCTTGTTTGGTGCTACAATATATGGGTCAAGCTGCATTTCTATCTAAAAACCTTGCATCCATTCAGAACAGTTTCTATGACTCAATACCCAGTATGCATTGTGACATTAAATAATAATACAATAAGAAATGTTTTTCAACGCTGGGCTTGGTTTAATGTGTATGTGTTTTTGTGTACCGCAGAACCTGTATTTTGGCCCGTCTTTGTCATTGCAACTCTCGCTGCTATTGTTGGGAGCCAGGCTGTTATTACTGCAACTTTCTCCATTGTTAAGCAATGCAATGCCCTAGGTTGTTTTCCGCGAGTTAAAGTTGTCCACACCTCAAAACACATATATGGGCAAATATACATTCCTGAAATAAATTGGATCCTCATGCTCCTTACTCTTGCTATAACTCTTGGATTTCAAGACACAACGCTCATTGGAAATGCTTATGGTAATTCAGTACTCCCTATGAATTTGTGGGTGATGTCATAAGGCGTTTGTGTGGCCCAATTTTGTAATCACAGGACTTGTGGCTATCTGCCTAGCATGTAGTAGCGTAATGTTAGGTGTTTATTTCACACCCTAGTGAACAAAGGCCTTTCTCCCTTGTTGAATTTACTATCTCAATTATGTAGTATGGTTTTCTAGGCCTCAAAATTTTATGATTATGCATTTAAATATTTTATTACATTTAGGCTGCGCTTTTTTTTTTTTTTGTAAGTCTTTCTTCAGTTCGTTCGTGAGGAGGGTTTGGTGGATTGCTGGAGAAACATTTTTATTTTCTTTTTTTTTTTTCATGTCTATTGGGTATGAATTCAATCTGACGGTGTGTTTTTGTTTTCAGGACTTGCCTGTGTGTCAGTTATGTTCATCACAACATTTCTTATGTCGCTTGTCCTATTCTTCCTTTGGCAGAAAAGTATAATTCTGGCAGCACTATTCTTGATAGTTTTCTGGTTCATTGAGGGCCTTTACCTTTCAGCAGCTCTCATGAAAGTGCCCCAGGGAGGATGGGTCCCTCTTGTACTTTCAATTGTCTTTATGCTTGTCATGTACATCTGGTATTATGGAACCCGTAAGAAATATAACTATGATTTGCACAACAAAGTATCTCTAAAATGGTTGCTGGGCTTGGGCCCCAGCCTTGGCATTGTCCGTGTGCCTGGGATAGGTCTCATTTACTCAGAATTGGCAACAGGAGTACCTGCAATCTTCTCACATTTTGTAACAAACCTCCCTGCATTCCACAAGGTTTTGGTTTTTGTCTGTGTAAAATCTGTCCCTGTTCCACATGTTTCCCCTGAAGAACGCTTCCTCATTGGCCGTGTATGCCCACGACCGTATCGCATGTACAGGTGCATTGTTAGGTATGGGTACAAGGATATCCAGCGGGATGATGGGGATTTTGAGAACAAGCTGATACAAAGCATAGCCGAGTTCATCCAGATGGAAGCAGTAGAACCGCAATCCGCCAGTTCTGAAAGCACACTCGATGGCCGGATGGCTGTTGTGAGTGTTAGATCTGTCCAGTCAAGTTTGAGTTTAATGGTAACTGATGAAGAAATTGTTCGCGTTGATGACTCTATCCAAAGCAGCAGATCTTTGACCCTCCAAAGTCTGCAATCTACCTATGATGATGATAATCAGCCAGCCAGAAGGCGAGTGAGGTTTCAATTACCACCAAATCCAGCAATGGATCCTTCAGTTACGGAAGAGCTATTGGATTTAGTAGAGGCAAAGGAAGCAGGTGTTGGTTATATATTGGGGCACTCATATGTGAAGGCTAGGAGAACGTCCTCATATTTGAAAAAGCTTGCAATTGATATGGGTTATTCATTTCTTCGGAAGAACTGCAGGGGTCCTGCCGTGGCACTTAACATTCCACACATCAGCCTCATCGAAGTTGGCATGATATACTATGTGTAGTCTTTCAGGGGAGTTCATATTTTGATATGATGCGACAGAGACCAGCAATGCCTTGCTTGTGGCGGTAAATTAAACCCTTCATGAAAGTATGAGGATCAAAAGGTTACTTTGATGCGAATGTTTAGTGAAACATCTTCCCTCTTTTTTGTTGCTCTATCTTCTCATCTGGAGATAATTTTATTCAATCCAAAAACAAAGTAGGCAGAATTCCAAAAACAAAGTAGGCAGAAGATTAAACTTAGAGAAATGAATGGGTCGCATTTACATATTTGCCTTTTACATACACCCTGCCACTCTACTTTAGTTTCACCAGATATTCTTCTTTTCTGGTGGATAGTAACAGTGATAAATATGTTTAGGACTTGTAAGCCTATATTCTAGTGCCTCTTCTACCTAAATTGGCTATTTAGTGCATGATCGGCTTGGGACAACTCAAATTGGGGGTTGCTTGGTTAATTGGGATGAAATTTCTATGGCATGGGTTGATGAGGATGCTTCTTTGTGAAACATTTTTCTGACCGACAATGGTTGGAACTTGATAGTGTTTGTTGTAAAACATTGACAAAAACCTAGGCAGTCCGAAAATAATTTTCTTTTTATTATTATTATTATTATTATTATTGGCAGAGCCACACAAATAAGGACATGAAATTTGCTTGGAGTTAGTTGGGCATGGACAAACAACCTAATCAGCATCAAAAGGATGAAGAATTGAATTTGCATAAATTCCCGTCCACATTAATTGGGACGGGGGATACCAACAACTTGGATGTTCTTTGGGAATTTAAACAACGAAAACATGAATTGAATCTTCGACAAAAATAAAAAAATAAAAAATTGAATTGATAATACTCCATCCATTTTATTTTAAATGTTATTTTTGACATTTTTTATTCATTTTTAAGCATTATTTTTTATAATTTAAAAACAAATTAATATATTTATTTTAATATTTTAAATATATTTATATATTTTTGTACATTTATAATCATTTCCTTTATAAAAATCAAAAAGCACATCTAGCAAGTATTTTCATAGAAAAGAGCTATTTGGACGCCAGATCAAATTTTAATGTCTTTTACTAAAATTATTTTTCTGTTGCGAAATATTTTTATTTGGATAATTTTTCATATTGATTATTTTTTTATTACTCTATTTATTTGCTAAATTTATTTGTTTCTTATATTTACTAAGTTTTTGTATCTATAAATATTTTTAGTGTTATTATTTTAGATATATAATAATATAATAGAAAAATTATATTTTTCATTATTCTTTATATTTTATTCTGATTTTACTTTTATTTATAACACGATCAGTACAATAGTCTCTATTAATTATTAAAAGTCGGTGGTTTACGACAGTCCGATTCGAAAGAATAAAAAATTTTAATTTACAAGATTTAACGGTAAATCATCTTAAAATTATTTTTATATTATTTTATAAAATTATTAATGCCGATTGTTATATATATATATATATATATATATATATTAGTTGTATATATTAAAAGGCTTATTTATGTTTGAGATAGTAATGTATGCTGATTGTTATAGGCATTATAAGGCGATTTTTTTTTATATCACATAGCTGCTCTGTCCATGCTCATGAGTAAAACTCATTGTTTACTTCTCTAAATGGGTGGCAGTGCGTAGCTTGAACAGTCATTGGCTTATAATGTGTATATATATATATATTCTTTTAATTTTTTTATTGTTGCCGTGACAAAGTAACAATTTTACTTCATCTCTTTTGCGCAATTACATATTAATCCTTTTTTATTATATTTTGATCCACACATATATATATATAGCGAAAGTACATATTTTAAGTCATATTTTGGTTTTTAATTTGCTATATATATTATTGTGTTAATTTATTATTTTAATGGGTAACACAAAATTATCAAAGGCTTTGGAAGAGCTGCAAAGCCATTACTCAAATACAATTTATTATATATGGATGTTTGTCTATTATATCTCAAGAAACTTATTATTTATGTAGATAGTCGCTGAAATAAATACCATTTTGAGATTAAAAGAGAAATACCGAAAAATCATCTATGAAAATTATTGTATAAGATAATAACATATTTTTAAAGATAATTTGATTTTATTTTGATATAAATATTAGTAAACTCGAATTTTATTAATAAACACAAATATTAGTAACCTGAAGTTTACTAACTGCTATACAAATATTAATAACTTATTATTTACCAATTATATAAATATCAATAAACATGCAGTTTATTGATTATAGTAAATTTGAAAATTGATACAAATACTATAGTTTATTAACTGTCACAAATATTAATAAATCCGAAGTATACCAACTATTTGATATTAATATTAAGAAACTTGATATTTATCAATTGATATAAATATTGATACAATAAAAATAGTAAACCTCAAATTTACTAATTAACAATTGATTACTTGGCATGACCGGTTTGATCATTTCGGATCAATTATAATGCATAAATTATTGAAAATTTATATATTTATTAGAGAATCAGAAGTTTCTTTAATTTAACTTAACGAATTCTCATAATCTATTTGTCTTAAAAAAATATTACTAAAGTATAACTAACTAATAAAGAGATTGAATTTCCTTCATTCTGTAATGAATAAAAATAATATATGCGGATCCACTATCATCAACCATGTCAACCATTCAAATGATTTATAATTTTTAAAAGATGCATCAATAAAATGGTCACATATGTATTTATTTGCAACTTACAACTTGTAGTTTGTGAGATTATTCAAATTAAGTACATAATTTTCAAATTATGCAATCAATATATTTTTCTTGATATTACTAGTAATCATATGTCATGGGTAAAAGATTGTTACAAGCCCCTTGTATATATTCATACTCCAAGATTTAGCAAAAATTTTTACTAAATGCCTCCAGTTAATTGTTAGACATTTTTATGAGAACAATAGTATTATTTTTACATATGAATGCATAATATTGATGTAAACAATACTTGTATGTATTGTGCCAATAAAAATCATACAATTCCTCTATTGCAATTTTTAGTTGAAAAATGCATTTTGATTAATAGCTTGCCTAATATTAGGGGAATAAAGTAGTTAAAAATAAATAAAATAATAAATACATTGTGTATAATTTAGATCCTCATATCGTGAACCTGAAGTTCAAAAAATTATTTTATTATGATGCCAATATATTTGTTAATGTGCAAAGATTTATTAAATCTCATATGTATTAGCTGCAAATGCTCCAATTCAGAACAATGTCCTAGTAGGACAGTTTGTCTTGTAGGGTAAATTATTTGGTTCCAAATAAAAATAAAATTTTCAAATGGTAAGGAGCAAATAAATCCATATGGTCATATTATGAAGGTGGTTACTCCTGAAGAGATCTATGATATAATTAATTTTTAAAATTCAGAAGTGGTTCAGGTGCCCGAAATTAAATAAGAGATCTCAATATGTTATTTGACTTTATAAGAAACCAAAAATGATAAAGTTGTCAACAATATTTTTGTATAAAAATATTAATGTTGATATGTTTAACATAATGAAAATTTTTTTATATCTGTTGAAAAATACAGATATTAATTGTATTCAATATAAATTTTTGGATCTGTTATTCAAAATATTGAAAAATATGATGTCAAAAGAGTACAATGATACTCATGCAATAAATAATAAAGTCATAAAATATGATTTGTTTCAATGGATTGGCATTAATTGTAAAAATATATATTTTCTTACAATGAATGCAATAAGTTTTTACTGTGTGCCAATTTGGTAATATATTAGCATGTAACTAATTGATGCTTAATTTTTGCCTATTTGATAATAAAATTGCATATAATTCTTGAAAGAGTTATCATGCTTGAAGCATATAAATATTTCTGAAAAATTTTATTTAATAAACATATATGCATCGAATTTAAGTATATGATTTTGAAGTGTTATAGTTTACCTATTGTCATGATTTATTTATAATTTTAATTACTGAAATACCTGAATAGTTCAAAATATTTTAACAAATTTTGTAAATTAAATTTTATCTCGACTTAAATATCGAGTACGTACTAATTTATTGAAAGAATTTTTTTTATTATGTGATTATATGTTTATAAATTATATTCCATTGAGTACTCCAATGGTTGTAAAGTTACTAGATACAACATATTTCATAATCATATATTATTGCTATTGATCAGTAACGAAGATAGAGTTTATAATTAAGGGGGACAAAAATATAAGTAATGCTTAAAAAATATAGCATAAATACTATAAATAAATTATTAAATAAAAAAAATTATTGAACTAACAAACCTACCTAAACTATTATTGCACTTATTATATTACAAATTAAATTTTCAAAATCATTAAAAAGTTATTTGGATACAATGATACAACATGAACCTTTTTATCCATTTAAAGAAAACTTATTCGAATATTTTATAACATATTTGTTTAATTTGTTGGTGCTCTATAAGAAAATATAAAATTTTATATTTTATTTGTTGGTATTATACAGATAATTTTTTTTCATTTAAATTATCTGCAACTGTAAAAGTATCAATTACGTCAAACTGATACAATAGAGTTTTTAGTGGTATAATAAAAAAAATAAAGAATTTAGGCACATAAAATTCTTAAAATCAAATGCCCAAACATTGTTAATGTCACTCCCTATTCATCATGTCTCATTTATTGGCAGTATTTGCTCAAAATTTTTATTACTTTCTTCTTTACTGATTTTCCTCTTAGGACGTGTTTGAATTAATCATTTATTTTAAAGATTTTTATCAATTCGAATATATAATATAAAACCTAATTAGGTTAGCATTTACCTAAAATTCCATAGGCGTTCTCTAAAATGTAAAAAATAAAAAAAAATGTTGCGACTATTTAAAGACATAAAAGCAAAAAAAATTACAAAACTAAATTACTAAACATTTAATTAAAGATAAATCGTTGTTGTATTTTTTAGTTTCTTCTCAAATTTATCCGATTTTCTTTTAAAAATTCAAATAAGAATATAGTTTTGTATTTTTATTTCAATGGAAATGGAAAGAAAAAAGATTTCATTGATCAATAATTTAAAAAATAAATTAAAGAGGAAGGGGTAAAAATAAAATTTAAGAGTGGCAAAATTATCTATTTAATTTATATATATATATATAATTAAAAAAATTTTAAAAATTAACTGGGGCAATTGCCTCTTTTACTTTTCAAGTGGCGTCGCCACTGCTATTAATGCATTATGTAATAATGCATTACATGCTAATTGTCAAATTGTTATTTAAAATTATATGTTCTTTTAAACATTTTAGTTTTCTATATAATCATATATATTTATTTGAATAATTTTATTATGTTTAAGTAATTCTTTAGAAATATTTGAATTTACATTTATTTGTTATAGCTATTATATGATTATGTTGTATATATATCATGAAATTATTTTATTACATTTGTTTCATTCTTTGAAATGAATGAATCAATATAGAATTATAGTCATAAAAATGGTATGTTCAAGAAATGATAATTATTAGTATTGTATGATTAATTTTCACCACCAGAAGTGGTTAATAATTAAGAGAAAGAATAAAAATGGTTAAGAAAATTATTTGAGAATATATACCTTATTTATAATATGATATAAAAGTATATTAGTCACGTACCCTTGTACATATGACTGTATTATTAGATTTTATAAAATTTTTTATCTTAAAAAAATGAAAGATATGTAGTTGAATTTTTACATGTACAACATGTAATTTTATAAAATAAATTTTATTTGTTATTTTTTTGTTCATGCATAATATATTCAGAAAATATATGGTAAGCATCTCCAAAAAATATATGCCTCATATTTTTTTAGAAAAATAACTTTATAATATTACGTATCGAAATTCTGCATACACAAATTTAAAGTTGTGTATCGATATTATTATAAGAGAAAAAAATATATGTTGTACTTTTTTCCTTAACAAAATTTTTTCCATTGCATTTTCCTCTTAAGATTTTTAACGAGACAACTTATAATGTGTAATAAAAACAATGTGTACCCTTTTTTTCTTTATTGGATTTTTATCCTACAGGTTTTTTCTAGTATGCTTTTTAATGAGACACAATATATATTAATGGACATTCATAGAAAGTATATACTATAAATTTCATGATTATGAATGTCCATAACCACTTAAGATTGGTAGCATGACTTATCAAATGAAAAAAATGTAAAATAATTATTATCTATGCAAGACATTTTGTAATATTATTAATGATTTTAAAGTCTGTCAGAAGCATGACAGATCTTTTAATGAGGAAAATATCAATTTTTAAAAGAAAATAAAATGAAAATTTTCAAAACGATACTCTAAAAGAAATAAAAAGAAATACCAATCAACAACTCCATATTTATATAAACATAACACCAGAAGTGGTTCTATTAGTGGTAAACTATATAAATTATATAAAAAAGGATGATAATTATTGTTGATAATGTAATGAGTATAAGTATCTAATTAAAAGTAGATAACAAGATTATCGACAAAAAGGAAAGGACGCAATCCATGCTAATTAAACTCATAAAAATATTTGGATTAAAAGTTCAGACATCAGAAAATATCAAATATTTTAGCTATAACTGTGGTAGTTATCGAATTACTCAATGTTGGCTATTCATTAAGTTTAGAGATGTGCAACGGTTGGTTCGGTTCAATAACTGAACCGAAATAACCGAAAATCGAACTTTTCTAAATTTAGCCAATAGAACTAAATCGAATTAGTAAAATAACAAAACCAAGATTTTCGGTTAGTTCGGTTCGGTTAACTGAAAAATAAAAAATAAAAAATATTTTTTAAAAAAATAAAAAATTATGTCTAAAAATTATACAAAATTACAAATCATAATATACTAAATTAAAAACATTCCAATAACATCCAAATAGTACAAAATAAAAGTCCAAATTAAAAATACAATCCCAAAATACATAATAAATAATACAATAAAAATCATTAAATAAACTTATTTATTTCATCGATCTTCAATCCAATCGTCAAAATTTCAAATTATCACCTAAAAAATAAATATTAATAATTGATAAATATACTTATATAACTTGAGAAAATACTGCTAATATATATATATATATATATATATATATATATATATATATATATATATATATATATATATATATATATATATATATATATATATTCAACAACTCGTGTGTCAAGGAATTTCTTTTTCAATTTATAATTTTTGAAACAAGCTAGAAATGAAATAGGATTGCTATTGCTCAGTGAGCAGCAGATTGATACCATTGAAATAGGAAAAGTTGTGTACATATTTAAACATACTGAATTAGCTAATGAAACAACTTTTGCTTAACAAAGAACAAATACCAATTCAATAAGAATATAAATAACAAGTGGAGAAAAAGAATCTATTGAAAGACTTGTGTGGACATATCTGGGTTAGGAACAACAGATTAATTAAACTATACCCAATATCTGCAATTAATTACATTTTATTACACTATATAACTTACTAAAAATTTGTTCTCGGTGCTGCTGTAGAGTTTAGTTAATATCTTAATCAATACTCCATCCTTTCACTTAACTTAGACAATTTAAAATCCATGGCTAAAAATTTTGAATTATAAGTGACCTGAAAAGCTACAAGCACCTGGAATAATTAGCATTCAACAAGAATGTGAGGACAAGTTTTTCAGATATGAAGGGGCAGACCAGAACTATAGTAGCAGAGGAGATTCTAAACGAATTATGCGGTGCAAATACAGGAGAATTGGCTTCTTATTATACATTTATCTAATACTTCATATGGTACTATTAGCATAAAACTCTGAACCAACTCCATCTCTCACCCTTAATCGTTACAACTTACAAAAGCGCAACAACATCAGCTTTATTTATCTAATTCCCGTAATGATTAGTTTTATTTATTTTGGTTAAAATAGGAAGTTTGAGCAGTCTCAAACTAACATGAGAAGAAGAAACTGGTTAAGTTTTATGTTTAATGTATAAATTGATGAAAATAAGGGAATCGGTTGGATTGGAAATCCTATTATTATTCAAAATATGGAATATTAAAAAAATGAAAATTGAGAATGAAAGGATGAAAAATAAAGGCAAGAAAAACAAATGCAACAAACCAAAGAAACAGAGCATATCAACATGATAACTCTGTAATTAACATAGGAAAACAACAATAATTCTTCATATATTACTTCATAAACACCAATTTATAAACACCAATTGCTTCCTAAACACCAATTTAATTATAGCAAGAAGGAAGCAAATCGGGGGGACAAAGGGAGCAAATCTAATTTAAAGAAGATGAAATGAAATGTATAATCTAACAAAGCTTTATTATTAAGAACTAAGAAGGGAGCAGATCAGAGGGAAGAAATGAAATACATACCTTCTGCTGCTTTGATGATCAGAGGGACAAAGGCCGCACTACAAGAAAATGTAAAAATAGCAACAGAAAAATAGCAATGGAATTGATTCCATTGCTAATTTAGCAACAGAAATGCAATTCCGTTGCTATTTAGTAACGGAAAACAATTTTCGTTGCTAAAATTGGTTAAATTTTTAGATTTAGCAACGAAAATATATTTGGTTACTTTCCGTTCCTAAAAGTGAAGGAATTTTGAGCGCCAAAATTTAGCAACTGAATCATTATACCGTTGCTAAATAAGACGCCAATGGATGGCGAAAATTTTTGGAATGAAAAATAGCAATGGATAAAATTTTCGTTGCTAATTTAGCAACGAATATGATTTATGTTGCTAATTTAGCAACGGAAATATTTTTAAATAATTCGGTTGCTAAATAATCTAGGTTAAAAAAATTAGTTTCTAAAATAGCAAGGGAAAATTAACAATGGAATTAATTTTCGATTGCTAAAATAGCAACCGAAATCAAATTCCGTTGATAAAATAGCAACCGAAATACAATTCTGTTGTTAATTTACATTTTTAATGAAAAATAGCAACGAAATTGAATTTTCGTTGCTAATTATTCTATAAAATGTAAAGTGATTCCAAGCCATCCATACGTGTGATTAATTTAATTTAATTATTTTATTTAATTTTAATTTTTCTTTCATAATTATTTGTTTCTTAATTTTTTGGAATTTTTCTTTCTTAATTTTTCAGAAGTAAATTATTATTATTATTATTATGGGCATTTAAGAAAGCAGAGCTGCTGCCCAACTTTTAGCTCTTTCTCTAATTAGAGAAAGATATAGAAATCCTAAATTCAACGGTCCAAAATCCTCTATAAAAATACCTTATATATAAAAAAACCCTAACCCCTTGCCATTTCTCTTCCTTCTCTACTGCCTTAGCCTCTTTCAGCTTTCACAGTTACACACTACACAATTTCAAGATGGTGAGGTCTTGCTTTTCCCTGCACTCTCTTAGATCTCTTCTATCTACTTCATTTTCCCTTCTTTTTAACCAATAACTTTGATTCTACATTTTGATGGTGATTTTATGCAGCCATTTAAGAGGTACGTAGAGATCGGAAGGGTAGCTCTTGCCAACTACATTTTGATGGTGATGTTATGCAGTCATTCTACATCTTAGATGTCTTACTTGCTTAATTTTTGTGAGTGGGTGTATTTTGTTTAGGGAGGATTTTATTGCCTGGTTAAACTGATTTCCTCTTCACTATGGAAGCTGCTGCCACTTTTAAAGCTTTGTGGTTCTGTCGTTTTTTGCTTTCTTCAGATTTTCCTAGCGGGATTTTGTTTTTGCAGCTTTCAGGTGTGGTTCATATAGAACATGCATGTTCTGTTAGTTTGGGTTTTGGGGTTTTCTTAAAGTGTTTTAATTGCTCTATTTCTGAGGCTTTTCAGAACATGGATGATGAGTATGCTAAGCTTATCCGAAGGATAAACCCACCCAGGTATTTTTTTTCTTGAAAAAATGATTATTTTAGATGAATTTTGTAGTTCTATTCTTTGGATTGTGTTTTGTGTTCCTAGGTATTTTCGTAAATTTCAGGTTCAAGGTTGGTTTTTTTATATGTTTTTCTCCATGTTTTTGGGTGTATGATCTTGGATTGAAGGCCTATGAATTGTGAATTTTATCTTATCACTTGCTTGATGATTGATTTAGAGAAAGTTCTGCGTCGATTCCTAGTTTTCCTTTTTGTTCTCTTGAATTTGCTATGGTTCTTTTATTGTAATAACAATATTTTTGGTTCTTTTATTTGCTTAAAACAAGGAGAAAGGAAAGGAAAGAGATGCATAAAAATTGTTTGGATTACTCTTTTGTTAGAAAAATGGATACTCTAAAGTTAAATAAATTCTTATTCTTGACTCATCATCTTGCAGAAAACATGCAACTTTTAACATACACAACTTCTCTTTTTTCTTTCTACCTTTGATTTTATATAAATTTGAGCCACCTTTTATAGCCTACGGATTCCTACAATTATTTATCAAATTAAAAATATTAACAAACAATTTGAGCCAATTTAAATTTTTAATCAATTCCGAGTTGTGTTCTACTCTGTTGTGTTCATATCACTGAAACTTTCATTTGATTGCTTGCTGCAGAGTTGTGATTGACAATGATGCTTGCGAGGATGCAATTGTTATCCAGGTAATTAAGCTCCTGTAATTTTCATAGTTTTAATGTTGGTTGACTATAAATAGGTTGAACTTACATGTGTTTTTGGCTTGTGAATAAGTTTTTCTAATTTAGTCGAGTTAATTGGTGAATTAAGACTAAGTGATGTTTGTTAAATTGTCTTTTTTATATGTTTAAGGTCACCATTCGTTACTCAATTTTAAGTATTAAAAATTGCTTTATCCTTATAGGCTGACAGTATCAACAAGCATAGAATACTGCTTGAAGTCATACAAGTGCTCACTGACATGAACCTTGTAATAACAAAAGCGTATATATCATCGGATGGTGGATGGTGAGGTTCTTCTTAAATTACTCGGATTATAGTTAGTTTTTGAACGAGTCATTTCTTGTTTATCATATTGATATATGCTTTCAATCACTGTTTTGATTGATTTTGTGCAGCAATTGATTGAATATAATTGATCTTGTGTTTATTGTATTTACTTTTTTTTTTGGTTATGAAATAATCTATTTTTTAAAGAGATGTGTTTAGAATGACATGATTTTCTTTCCTTCTTTCTCCTGCCAATGGCCAACTGCGGCACTGATTGAGGAAAGGCTGCAAATCTTGTTATTTAAAAACCTGCACTCTTCAATCAGCAGGTCCCACCGAGGATATGGGAAGACCAGTACATGTAGTAAGTTCTTAGTGTTGTACTAGTGTCTTGACTTATTTCTAGTGTCTTGACTATTGTCTCATTAGAATACTTATTTCTTGTGCAAGTTCTTAGTGTTGTACTAGTGTCTTGACTGATTTCTCATTAGAATTATTTAAAATTAATATGATTAACTTGAAAATAATAAATAGCGGTTTATCAAAATAAAGAAAAAATATGATTAAAATTAAAATGATTAACTTGCATTACTAAAAGGAATATGTAGCTTGAGTTGATTAATTTGCAAATAAAGATAAAAATATTAAGCCATTGAGTTTATATTAACTAGGCTTAAAAGAAAGGGACAAGGGTTGACTAATTACTAATAAATTTAGATTGTTAATAATCCTAACAGTTTATATTAACTTTACTGATGTGAAGCAGTTGACGTTTGCAGGTGATTTTATAATTGACACCCATTACAAATTGAAATGCAAGCTGGAAATGGTAATTCTTTCAACTATTAAACTCAGATATAATTTTTGACACTTTGTTTACCCTTCCATCTCTTCCAATTCTGAGAAAGTTTTCTTGATTTACTTATTTTCATTTCAGAATATCCTTATGTAATGTGGCCCAGATTCTTGTTTCTTCAATAACTTTCAAGTAAGTTTTCTTGACAGGTTGAATCTCTAGGAGAAATTGAAGTTGCCACTTCATTATTCAAGAACGAAATATATTCTTAGGTGTTGTTGCATTTGAATTGTTTTTGAACATTATTTAATTGCTCTTTTGCTTAACACATAAATATTCAATTCTGTCTTAATTTCACAAAGACCCACTTTATTCGCATTGTCAGTGCCTATGCTGTGAATTAGTACAACTTGAAGTTGATTCCACAGAGTTCTCCATGGTACATTTATCACCAAAATATATTTAATCTAAATTTGTTAATAATAACTGCAGCTTCTGATATTTTAGGTCGGTTTTGATGTCTAGACCTGCTGCCGTTGCAGCAGATATTAAGAGAGGCTCTGTTGTTTGAACTAAGACAAAAGTATTACCTTTAATACTTCTTGTTTGAGCTAAAAAAAGTATTACCTTTAATATTTGTTGCTTATTATTTGACTGGCTTTAATTGACCATTCGGTATTTTATTAATTTAAGTTGTTCTTTTATTATTTGCAGCTCAACTATTTTACTGCATTTGCGATATGTTATTTTGTATTTCCAGGACTAAAAAAGATTAACTGAGGCAACTAGCAATTTGGATGAGCATCTACATCAATTGAAGGTGATTCTACTGTTCTACATCAATTGAAGGAGAAACTACCACTTCTTTAGAAGGTAATTTCAAATTAAATATGAAAAGCTTCCATATCGTCTCAAATTCTGCTTAGATTATTGTATGTATGAGAATGGCAAATTGATCCATGTATAAAACAATTTCAATTTATGTGTATTACTTATTCAATTTCATTTTACGTGTCTATTTACAATATTTCATTAAGATTAAGAAAATTATTAGTTAGCCTTAACTTTAGTAATTTGTTTTTTAGAAAAATGTACTTAATTAATTACTCTATTTTTATGTTCATTTTTTATAAATCAAGTCATACACGGGTCCAGAAGTGTTGCTTCACAAATTATATATATTTAATCAATAAACTTTCTAATTATTTAAATTATTTTAATGGATTACTTAATTATAAATTTAACGTTTTAATTCGAGTGTTCTATAGATAAAAAGATGGTTGACACGTTTTAAAAGCTGAACCTCCTTGAGTTAAATTTGGAAATTAATATAAATTTAACTAACATAAAAATTTTGAACTTAATTTATGTTACTAAACTAAACTTTGACAAAAGAAGAAAGTAAATTAATTAATATTTGGAAATCTAAATTCATATTTATAAAAGTTTAAAAATCGATTCTAACACTCCAAATTAAATTGATGGGTAAAAATGCAATATAGTAATTCGTTATATTTTCCTAATTGATTTTTAACTTTTTTTTTTACCTCCCTGTAGTGATCTCAAACCTTAATGTGAAAGAGCTAATAAAAGTGTCGAGAGGGATCCACTTTGCTTTCAGATTTCTAGCTGGAAGGAAGAATGCCAATTTACTTGGTATGTATTAGTTTTTTTTTTTCACTTCCAAATTGGTATAAAACTAATAGAATGATGTTCCTACCCTTGGAATAACTGTTAGCATTCAGTCATAAAAAGCAACTTTAGAACTATTTAGATTGCACTTACATCCAATTTAGTTTGGTTTTTGGATGGAATGCAGGGGAATTTAGGGTAGAGTAAATTATATTGAATTTACTTTCTCTTTTTTGGACAATAAATAAAAGAGAGAAAATGTTATTAATTAATGTAAGTTACTACTTACTATAATATAAACAGAGTTTTGGGGTTTTGAAATTTTATATATCTTTCTAACTGAATAAATAGCAATATGTTCAAAATAGTTGGTTTAATTTATTTGTGCTTCCTACAAAGTACTAGGTTTTTATGATTCACCTACCATTCTAATTGTAGTGATTAAAAAATTATAATAATTGTTTGCGACGGAATGATGATGGATGGTACCGTCATAAAATTTTTTATCCGTGCTAAAAATAGCAACGGAATTCTATTTCCTTTGCTAAAATTGACAAATTCACCGAAATCTGTTTTGGTTGAATTTAGCAACGAAATTCATTTTTAGCAACGGAATTGTATTTTTGTTGTTAAAAAATAGCAACCGTCGGATTAGCAATCAAAATTTCCGTTGTTATTTTCCGTTGCTAAATTTCAATTTTCTTGTAGTGCCGACAAACTGTTGCTTGACGATTGGAGGGAGGGGCGAGGTGGCGGTATGGCAGACAGTGAAGAGGAGAAAATAGGTTACTAGATTATGGCAGAAATGAAGAGGGACACGCATTCTACATATAGGTTTTAAGAATAAAGATAATACGACTTAGTTTTAATAGAATTTCGGTTGGTTCGGTTTTTCTACAGTTTTTTCCTCCAAAAACCGAACCAAAATAATCAAACTTTCCTAAAATCTCAAATCGAAACCGAACTGAAAAACTGAAAAATCGAACCAAATTAAAAAAATTGGTTAGTTTAGTTTGATTTTTCGATTTTAACCAAAGTTTGCTCATGCATATTTAAGTTAGTTAAAAGCTCATGTGATTGAAAGGCATAACTCAATACAATAAAGGAAAGTGTAAATTATTGTTCAAAAATAACGACCAACAATATTGGAGTATAAAAAAAAATCACAAAATTTTCTCAAATAGCAAACCAGCTGATTTTTCATAAAAACTTTACCAACTTCAATTTTTAGAAAGCATGTAAATAGTATTGGGATTCTTTAATTTAAGAAAATATTGTAATTATTGTATTGTTGAGCGGAAGTACATATGACGATATGAATATTATATTCTATTTCTTTCGCTAAGTTTTTATCACACTGAATTTTTCTTAACAAGATTTTAACGATGCATATTCATAATATATATATATATATAGTCATCTAAAGGGAAATATTGTGAAATATTTCTATTTGAATGGCTTTTCATATTTGTTATTTTTTTTATTGCTTGATTTATTTGTTTTCTATATGAACTAATTTTTTGTGTTTATAAATATTTTATGTGTTATTGTTTTAGATACATAATAATATAACAAAAAATCATATTTCTCATTTTTTTTATATTTTATTTTGATTTTACTTTTATTTATAACGCTTTCTGTTAATTTTTTCCGGTTGTCTTATCTTATTTTTTTTAGTTAAAATGACATTTTTTGCAACATGATTTCAGTTTCGATGTTTTTTATACAAAAACAAATTCATTTGTAACATTATGATTAAATCAAATAACTTGGATGAAACTGACACATTAAAGTAGTCCCGACCAACAAGAGCACGAGTCTAATGATAAAATTTGGAGAACAGCAAAGATAGTCAAAGCAACTCTAATTTTTACATTTCCGATTGTTTGTTTTTAGATTCACATTCATTGCTTATTCTCTTTCACTCATTTCCATAGATATTTTAATTTTGCAGTTAAAAAATAAAATTTCTCAACATCTTAGATTAAGATAGTAAATTCATAAACAATTATAAAATTAAATATTTTTAGAATTATTGATTAAGAAAATTCAATAACTAAGCTCTCTAAAAAATCCTAGCTTCATTTCTCTCTAAATTCAAAAGCTTTTATTTTCTTTATCTAAACCATTTATTGGCGGCACTCCCTCTCCTCCTTCATTTTTCTCTTTTATTAAATTTATATTTGTATTTTTTATTTTTTTGTGTTTTTTTAAACCTGCCTATAATAATTTTTAAATCGATATAAATCTATTTTTTTAATTTTATTCGTTATTTTTTATTTGTGTTTGGTTTTTTCGTATTTTTATTTCAATAAACTCATATCTGAAATTTTTTATTTTTTTATTTGATTTTTTTATTTGCTAATATCTTATTTGTATATTTATAGATCTGGTTCCAATAAACTCAGATATGAAATTTTTTATTTTAGATTTGATTTTCTTGTTTGTTCATATTTTATTTATATTTTTATAGATCTAATTTATTTAACTAATATTGAATACAATTTAAATTTTTATCGCGCAAGTTTATCCTCAAAATTTGGAGATTGTTATATTCTATTATGGAAGTTTTCATCCTTTTAGAATGAATTTTCCTTTAAACAACAGATGAACTGAGTTTTTTGCTGAAAATCGAATTGCCCTATAGAAAATAAAGGTTCAGAAATTAAGTTGAGAAGAAGAATTTCGTCATTCTTATTTCTTATGCTAGAATACAATTTATATATTTACAAGATGTACATGTGATTCTAAATTCACGGAGTCAAAGTAGTAAACAATTGACTCAATCAATTATCCCACAATTAACTCCACAATTAACTCAATCACCTAGCTGACAAAAAACAACGTACACACATCATGATTATAGAATAAAATCCAGCTCACGCCAACACTCCCCCTCAAGTTGGTGAATGTATGTCAATCATTCCCAACTTGTCAAGTGAGCCATTGAAACATTATGCAGATATTCCCTTCGTTAGAATGTCTGCCAACTGATTTTGTGAAGTTACGAAAGGAAAACTGATTGTTCCTTTATCCAAATGATCCTTGATAAAATGACGATCCACTTCTACATGTTTAGTTCGATCATGCTGGACAGGATTATTAGCAATAGCGATAGCGGCTTTATTATCACAATATAATACCATAGGTTTGTTATGACTTATGCCAAGATCATGCAAAATGCATTTTATCCATAATAATTCACACACACCATGAGCCATCCCGCGAAATTCTGCCTCTACACTAGATCGAGCAACTACCTTTTGTTTTTTACTTCTCCAAGTGACCAAGTTATTTCCAACAAATGTAAAATAACCCGAGGTAGACTTTCGATCAGTGTGATCTCCAGCCCAATCCGCATTTGTGTATCCGGTAACCTTTTGATCTCCATTTTTTGCAAAAAATAATCCTTTTCTTGGAGAAGATTTTAGGTACCGTAAAATGCAATAAACAGCCCCCATGTGATCTTCACTTGGTGCATGCATAAACTAACTTACGAAACTTACAGCATAGGCTATATCAGGTCTAGTATGAGATAAATAGATCAACTTACCAACTAGCCTTTGATATCTCTCTTTGCTTGTTGGAACTTGATCTTGTTGAATGGCTAGTTTGTGATTCATCTGAATAGGTGTGTCAACTGGTTTATAGTTGAGCATACCCGTTTCTATTAATAGATCGATCACATACTTTCGTTGACAAAGGAATATTCCATGGCTTGATCTTGAAACTTCAATGCCCAGAAAATATTTCAAGTTTCCAAGATCTTTGAGTTCAAATTTAGTTGCAAGGCTTCTTTGGAGTGCATCTATCTCATTTTTATCATTGCCCGTAACAACCATATCATCAACATACACAATGAGAGCAGTAAGTTTGTTTAATTTTCTTTTTATGAAGAGAGTGTGATCAGTATCACTCTGTACATATTCGATCTTCTTCATAAAATTTGAGAGTCTTCCAAACCATGCTCGAGGTGATTGTTTCAACCCATATAACGCCTTTTTTAATTTGCATACTTTTCCCCCATAATTTAATCCTGGTGGTGGATTCATATATACTTCTTCTTCTAAGGTTCCATTAAGAAATGCATTTTTTACATCAAACTGTCAAAAAGGCCAATCTTGATTTGCTGCAATCGAGATCAAAATTCGGATGGTATTTATTTTTGCTACTGGCGCAAAAGTATCCCCATAATCAACCCCGTATTTTTGCATATACCCTTTTGCAACAAGTCTTGCTTTGTAGCGATCAATGTTTCCATTTGAATTGAGCTTGACTGTGAATATCCATCTGCATCCCACGGTTTTCTTCTTATCTGGTAATGATACAAGTTCCCATGTGTGATTCTTTTGAAGCGCTTCCATTTCCTCATTCATTGCATTCTTCCATTTTTTTATCTATCAACGCTTCCTGCACAGTACTAGGAATAGATACAGAGGATAGCTGATTTACAATAAGTGCACGTGACTTAGACAAATGATTTGAGGAAACATAATTATTAATGGAATATTTGGTTTTAGCATTAAGAGCTAGATCATATTGTTTTCTTGGCATTCCTCTATTCATCCTAATTGGGTATCTGGATTCAATAATAGGTGGATCAGAAGGAGATAAAGTTACCTCAGGAGACACATTTGAGGCTTCTACGACTGTTGGTTCACTTTGGGAAATTGTACTATCTTGATTTTCTTGAACTTCATCATAATGACCCGATCCTGGTAGACTTGATGGTAATAGATTTATTCTATCTGTATTAGTTTGGACATCTGGTTGTAAGTTAATTTCTCCTAATAATTCATTTCCAATTTGATCATCAAGGTTCTGAATGTTATCTTCTCTAAAACTTATCGATTTCTCCCCCTGAAGAGAACTGTTAGAATTCTTGAAAAACAAAACATTTTCATGAAATGAAACATCTCTAGAGACGTACATCTTCTTGGTGCACGGATCATAACACCGATAGCCTTTTTGAAACTCACTATAGCCAACAAAAATACACTGTACCGAACGAGGATCTAATTTTCCTGTGTTTTGGAGGTGTACATATGCAGTGCGGCCAAACACTCGTGGTGTAAGGTTTGAAAACCTTGGCACCGTGACAAGCTTTTGTAATTTCTGCAATGGTGTTTTAAAATTGAGAACACGAGATGGAGTACGATTTATCAGATATGCAGCAGACCGAACAGCCTCTCCCCAATACTCATGAGGTACTTGCATTCCAAACAAGGAAGTGCGAACAACTTCCAAGATTTGTCGATTTTTACGCTCTGCCAAGCCATTTTGTTGGGGTGTACCTACACAAGAAGTTTGGTGACGAATCCCTTTCTCTTTACAAAATAACTTAAGGTCAGAATTGATATATTCTCCACCATTGTCAGATTGAAGAACTTGAATTTGACACTTATATTGAGAAATAACCATATGATACAGTTGCTGAAAAACTGAACAAACATCTCCTTTGTTTTTTATGATAGATATCCAAGTCATGCGAGTACATTCATCAATGAAAGTTACAAAATAACGAGCATCGGATATACTCAAGACACGAGCAGGCCCCCAAACATCAGAGTGAACAGTCATAAATGGAACAGTACTTTTATTTAAACTTGGTAAATATGAAATTCTATGGCTTTTAGCTAGTTCACACACATCACATTTAAATTCAGAGTCATTTACTTGAGAAAACAAATATGGGTTTAACTTGTGAAGATAACTAAATGAGAGATGACCAAGCCGACAATGCCATAACCACACCATATCTTTATTTGCAGTGCTTCCTTGTGTTCTATTAGCTTGACCCACCGATTGATTTTCATGACTAGTTAGATCAAGATAGTACAACTTCCCTCATTTAATACCATAGCCAAGAATCCGTTGTGTCGTGATATCCTGAAATAAACAATGATTAGGCCAGAATTTTACAATGCAGTTCATTGTTTTTGTGATTTGGCTCACAGATAAAAGACTAGAAGAAAGAGAAGGAACAACAAGCACACTATCAAGGGTAAGACCACTAGAAACAGGGACTGAGCCTTCATGAGTAACTGCTGCAATTCCCCCATTAGCAGTGAATATATGTGATTTTGTTGATGGTTGAATAGAGGAAAGATGGTTTGAATCATTTTTCATATGATTAGTTGCACTTTTATCAATAATCCATGTATTATTCATAGCAAGACATGTTTTTATCATACCAGAATTGTCTCCGATGGCAACATGAGCAGCAGTTGTATTTGGATGGAAAGTATCATAAGGTGTTGGGGTAGCAACAACTGCAGCTTGTCCGATTCTCTTCCGAGGTTTCTTTGTGAAATCCCACCAGTCAGGATATCTGATGATCTCGTAGCATCGTTGTTTGGAATGTCCAGCTTCACCACAATAAGTGCATGTATAGTTATTCGCTTTGTGGCCAGAATTTTTTCCTTTTGAACGTCGATCATGTCCAAGACGATGTTGGGTTGCTAAGAGGATTGTAGTATCAGATAGAGCCTTTGGTTCTTCCATAGTGTGTCTTTAATTGTGATCCTTATGCATATATGCATAACATGATTCAAGATCAACTGGTGGGTCCTTTCGCAATATTTCACTTCTAGCATGATTAAATTCTGGGTCAAGTCCAGCCAGAAAAATATGAACTCGGAGACGAGTCATAGTCTTATGTAGAGATACAATCCCCATAACATCCTCCTTTTATGTTTTAATCCGAGCATCAATCTCCTGAAATAAGCCAACCAATTCATTATAATATAAGGATAAAGGTCTACCATTTTGGCGAATGGTAAATGATTTTCTATTTAATTCAAAAAGTTGTGTTTCATCCGAGCCATCATAAAAGGTTTTTGATACAACATCCCATATTTCCTTAGCTGTTTGAAGTCGAATAAATCGTTGCATCAGGGCTGGACTCATTGATTCGATAAGCCAACTCTTAACTCGGTTATTGTCAATAAGCCAAGACTCTAGTTGCTTGTCACCTGCAGCGGGTTTTGGGGTAATTCCAGTCAGAAATCCAAATTTATTTCGAGCTCCAATGCGCATCTCCATGAGTTGTGACCATAGAGGAAAGTTCGTTTCATCCAAGATAATGCCAGAAGGAAAAGGAGTATTGTCCTGCATAGTCTGAACAATAACTCGAGATTCATTTGGTACAATAGCAGAAGAATCTTCGGCCATGATTGGAATAGAGGAAAAAATAATTTCAATGAGATTTTTGATAGATAGAACTTTAGTATGAGAGGTATGGCTCTGATACCATATAGAAAATAAAGGTTCAGAAATTAAGTTGAGAAGAAGAATTTCGTCATTCTTATTTCTTATGCTAGAAGACAATTTATATATTTACAAGATGTACATGTGATTCTAAATTCACGGAGTCAAAGTAGTAAACAATTGACTCAATCATCAACCCCACAATTAACTCCACAATTGACTCAATTAATTATCCCACAATTAACTCCACAATTAGCTCAATCACCTAGCTGATAAAAAACAACACACATCATGATTATAGAATAAAATCCAGCTCACGCTAACACGAGTTATGTTACAATTATCCACTATTTTTCTCGAAGAAGTTAAGAGATATATTCTAACAACTTTATTAATTTAGTATATTTTATGTACTTTTATAATTTATAAATTTGTTTGTACTTTTCAGATATAATTTTTATTTTATTAATGAAAGATTAATTTGCATTCAAAAAAATAATAAAATTAAATATAAGAACTATATTTATATGTAAAACCACCAATCCAAATGGCTTAATTGTTAATCATTACTTAACCAAATAAAAAAATCGATTTTAAAATGTAAAAATCATAACTGCATTCAATATGACTGCCAAATTTTGAAAATAAAAACCATCTTTTGTGTCACTGGTTTGCAATAAACTTGAAAATAATCTGTTCTTTAGTATACTAAAATGTCTGTATAGTCCTTGACGTTAATTTAAAAAAAAATATATTAAAATGCTTCTAATCAAACTGCCGTCAACTTTGAACTAACAAGATAACAGGCAAAATATGCCATATCATTGACATGTCTACACAATACTAATTTTTGAATTCAAAATAAAATTATAGACATTTTAGTATTCTAAAAAAATATTGGCAGTATTTTATTTCCTAAAAAAAAGTTAATGGGCATTATATCAACTTAATGTTTTTAGTATTTTTTTTTTGTTAACATCAAGGATATTTTTATCCTAAAATTAACTATAATGACATTTCAGTACTTTTTTAATTATATTGTACAGTTACCTTGTCTTTTATTTATTTATTTTTATTGACATGATGATAACTTAACGAGTAGTGATTTGGTGTATGTATTATGGTGTATATAAATTTAAGGGACATTTTTAATAATAATGCATTTTGTGAAATTAATTGGGTTATTGGGGTGTTTTGTAAAGTATTTGGGAAATTGGGGTGTTGACCTCATTTTCGCTGGATTAATGGGCGAAAATGACCGGAGCTTCACGAGGCGCGCAGGGAGGTGGCAGGCTGCTCTATTTTCGCTGGAGACTGTGGCGAAAATGGTAGCGTGCAAGAGATTGTCCGGCAGAGTTAGCAAGGGCTCATTTTCGCTAAAGACTGTGGCAAAAATGGCTGGAAATTTTTACAATTCACGAGCGCATAGTGAATTGCACAGGAGCATGCACAGTAAAATGTAAATTTAAGGCAGAAACGGTGCCTTATTTCTCACATTTGTTGGGTTTTATTTGCTGTGTTTGTTGAAGAGGGAGGCTGGCTGAGTTTTATTTGGTTGATGAAGTTAATTTTTGGCTGTTTAAGGGTGAAGAATTGAAGAGTGAATATTTTATTTTTGTTAAAGATTTGGGGCCTTTGATTAGTAAGTTAATATTTTAAATTTTATCAAGTTTTAACTTTTAAAAAAATGTATATTATTTAAATGTATGTATAAGTGGAGTGTTATATGGGGCAAAATAATTTAATTTTTTTTTGTAAATTTTTTAAGTTGAGAAAATGTATAATTTTTAAATATGTGTATAAGTTGAGTATGATATGAACAAAATAATTATATATTTATTAGTAAGTTTGTTAAGTTGAAAAAATGTATATTATTTAAATGCATGAATCAGTTGAGTATGATATGAAGCAAAATAATTGAATTTTTTTTTAGTAAATTTTTTAAGTTGAGAAAATGTATATTATTCCAAGATATTTATAAGTTGATTATTTTTTTTATGCAAATATAGGAATTTTGTTATTGATATAAAAAGTTAGATGTAAGGAACATAGGAATTAAATTTTTTTTAATTAAAAGTTATCTAAATGGAATGTCATTTTAAAAAAAATGTATATAAATATATTGTATATGATATTAAATTAGTATATTAATTTTTAATATGTATTATAATGTTTTATGTTATGAGGGGTTTGTTAATATAATATTTTTATCACATTTAAATGTAGGTATTTTTAAAAATGAATCGCTTTCAAAATCAGCCTTACATAAATCCAGGACCACGCATTGATGATATATTGACGCTCAAAGGAAAACACCAAGCAGATGCAGTGTGGAGCAATGTTGTAAGTTTAATTTAAATTATTCATAAATAGAAATTTATTTATACGCAGCGTATATATGGAATAATTTAAGTCATGTTCATTTAAATGAATAATTTTTGTATTTGTTAGGTTGAACATAATGTATTATATGTTCGAAGGGCCAGTATGGAGAGTCATTATGCAAATATTGATGAAAGAATTATATCGTATTTGAGATTGGCTGGATTTTATGGGGTATCTCAGATAGGTCCCATGCATGTTGATGCGAATTTGGTAACTGTACTTGTAGAGATATGGAGACCGGAGACGCACACGTTTCACCTCGCAGTTGGTGAAACGACTATCAAGTTATAGGATATAGAGATACTAACCGGTTTACCCATCGAAGGGCGTGCGATTACTGGACGTGTGAAATATAATTGGCCAATACTCTGTCAGCAACTGTTAGGACATATGCCAAGTGAAGATATGCTGAAAGGTCATTCAGTTAAACTAAGATGGTTATCATACGTGATTGGTTTTTTGCCAGTCGATGCTACTGACTACGAAATACAATGCTTCACCCGTGTATGGATACTACGTTGTATTGGTGGATTGTTGTGTCCATCACAAGCAAATAATTATATCCATTTGATGTGGCTTCCCCTTTTGGAGAATTTAGAAGAAGCCAGGAGTTACAGTTGGGGGTCGACGTGCTTAGCTTGGCTATATAGGGATCTTTGTCGTGCTACACGTCCAAGTGCCCATGGTGTTGGTGGTTATCTATTGTTATTACAGATGTGGGCATGGAAAAGGCTTCCTTTATTCCGACCTTCTTTTGTAGGCGAATATGTGACCGATCATACAATGCCGTATGGATATAGGTATTTATTTAGTTATTTATGTCTTTATTTATTTATTTATGTACTTAATTAATTTATTATTTTATAATAGGTGGCGATCTCCTCTAAATTTGAACAATAGTAGTTACAATGATGTGCATGCGTATCGCATTATTTTAGACACTCAGCGTGATGATGAGATAATTATTATGTATGATGTTTACAAAAATATATAATATTTTTACTACATTACTGATCATATTACTAATTCTAATTAGGTTGAATGGAAATCGTACGAAGGGGTGATGCATCTATTGTCTTCGTTTTGTATGAATGGACAGCGCATTTGGCGATCAGTCGTGCCTTTATCTTGTTTTCATATTATTGAGTGGCACCAACCGGATCATTGTCTCAGGTAATTTGAAATGGACCAACCCATTCCGAGACCTCCAATGATGGATGATGCAGTACATTCAATCGATTTGAGGGGAAATTATGATGAAAATTTTGAAAACATGTTTGCTAACTTAATTAATGAGTGGAATAATTGACATAATTGATGTGTTGGTACTTAATTGTTGACTGCACCATTGCATATAAGGTCGCAATACATGCAATGGTACATAATGAGAACGAGACGGTGGATAACCAATATTGGGGCAGCAATCGGATCATCGGTATGCTGGACATATTATAATTTTGATTGGTTATTTAACACAATTCAGTAATATATTTATTTATATTGAGAGCTCCTTTTAAACGCATGCAGGCTGATGGTGCTGAAATTATTTACCATACCTTTGAGAGCACTATTAACACTTTCGGCTATATTTGTTGTCGCATGACCATACCGATATCCACCATCTTCTGATATCGTCCAACGGTCCAAAGGCACCTGCATTGCCCAGTTGTATGAGTCCTCGTCAAGCTATTTTATTTCATTCATCTTTTTCGTGAACTTGCGCTTCTGAAAGTTATTCCCTAAAAAATAATATTGATTAACAACATAACAAATATAATAAATATGATTTTTTCATTTATTATATGTATGTACTTACCAGCATCGTAAAGCAATTTTTTTATTGTTGAATTTCTGTGATGGGTGTTGTAATTACTGACAAAGTGTCATAAACATATTCTGTGAAATGCAAGAGATTCCTTCCAACCACTGCATTCATCTTGAAACACTGCCATAATTCCAGCGTGCCTATCAGATATAACAGTTATCCCAATTTGTTGAGTTACATACTTTCTAATTAAACCTAAAAATCAAGCCCAGCTGGATTTATTCTCTGACTTAACAACATCAAAGGCAACTGAAAATAGCATGTTATTACCATCAACATAACTTGCTATTAAAAGTGTTTATTGGAATTTTTCTGTCAAGAATGTTCCATCTATTAATAGCAATGGCTTACAATGGTTCAAACCATCAATTGTTGGTTTGAAACTCCAAAAAACCCTTTGAAATTGCTTTATTGTCGGTACTTGGGTTTCCTGCAAAACAAATTCATATACAGTTCTTGGATTATAGCACTGCAAACCATATAAAAAAACCAGGTAATCTCTCATATGATTCAATATAGTTGTCGAATATCGAATCCAGCGCGCTCGCCTTCGTATACCATGCCTTATAGTACGATACTTCATAGTGATACCGCTCCTTAATAGCAGCAATAATCACATTAACGGAAAGGGTCGGATTTTTACCTACCATCCCCCTAATACAATTGCGAATAATATGCGATCCTAATTGTCTGTGATCCCTTGAAAGGTTACCAACAGATAGACATGAATGTGGTCCCTCGAACCTTGTGATAGTCCAAAAAGGACTCTTCTCCTTTTTTACTGCTCTTAACCTCCACTTGCATCCAATATCGGCCTTTGCACATCTCAGCACCCAGTATTTTGCCTTGGATTCCACAACTTTGAAGTCAACATTTCGCATTATAGAGTATTTTTTAACACAAGAATTAACCTCATCCTTACTGTTGAAAACCAAATTAATTGATAATTCGAACGATCCATCACAAGTATTAAATTGCAAACCTTCGACCATATTCACTTGGGCTACATCAAAGTCAATGGCTGTATAGTGTTCTGATGAAAAATTGAAGATCGCCTCATGTGAATTCCCACTCACATCGATTGACACTAAAGGACTGGCGTACTGTGTATCATTTGACTCAATACCATAAAAAAAATTCAGAATCATCACTATCCTCAATCAAATTTGCAATGTTAGCCTCAATATCGTCATCAGGTGAAATTTAATTATTGTTCACCGTCCCATCATCAAAATGATCCACATCTCCCACATCTATAGTAGGTTCATTCATGACATCTTCACTAATATCTACATCAGGACTCTTATTCAAAGATATGTTTGGACTGTTGCCAAAAAGGGAATTGCCGAGTAGATTGCCATCCTGAAGACTTGCAGACTATCTTATCTGACTAGGTTTGTAATGTCCCAAAATTGACCCTGGTCGAAATTGTATAATTCACTGTCTTAATATGTAATTTAAATTGATGAAATGTGTGAAGCTTATGCTATGAGTTGAATATGGGTAACAAAATGAAAATGAAATGACTAAAAGTGTGGGTCAAACAAATTAAAAAGAAGAAAAGTGAGGTTTAAATTTAAAGAATAAATATTTGTGTGTGTGTGTAAATAAATAAACAAAAGGTTTGGGTCAAAAAGGTAAAAAGAAAGAAATGGGTATTATTATTATTATTAGTAGTATTATGAGGATTATTATTAAAAAAAAATGAAAGAAAGGGAAGGAAAGGAAGAGGAGGAGGGAGGAAGGGAATCGGGGATGAGAAGGGAGGCGGAGGGGAGGCATCGGCGCCGATCAATGGCGCTCTGGCCGGCGATCGGTGCGGCTGCCACCACCTCGGCCACCGGCCTTTCTCTCCTCGTCGTTCCATCCCTCCGGCGGCTGTTTCTTCTTCTTTTTCTTTGCTGTTTAACTGGATCGATTTCCTCCTTTTTCCGGCGATCGCGACGGCGGTTGAGGGAGTTGATGGCACCGGTGGGATCCCAAGGCAGTGGCGGAGCTTTTGGTGGTCGCCGATCGTCCTCACTCGCCGGCAAAGTGGAGATCGGCGCTTGTGGGAGCAGGCGGTTCCAGGCGACTTTCCGACCAAACCACGGTGCCTTGGGGCGCGTGAAGGCCACCGGAAGGATTGTTGCAGCTCTGGCTGCAGGTGGGCAGCTTCGGTGGAGCTCCGGCAAGTCTCCGGCGAGGCTCCGGCAGGGCTCCGGTGAGACAGATAAGGAAAGGAGATTTCAGGCTTCGACTAGTCGGTATGGGACACTGAAATTATCGCCTTCAATTTCGTTAAATAAATTTTAAATGTTTATGAGAAATTTATTGTATGTTTACTGTAAATATTTGCTTCTGAGTATGTGAATTAATAGAATTCAGGAATTAAGTTAATTGAATGGTTAATTATGATGGGATGACTTCAAGATTACAGATTGTGAGCATAAGGAAAAGAAATGCAGGAGATATGATTGAACGTATGGTAAAAGAGTCATTATTAATAACTCTTAATGGCATGTAAGAGTTATTGATAGATTTTGAAACTCTTATTTGCTAGTGAACTTAAGATGAAGTACAATTTATGATATGGGATTACATAAGTTTAGTGAAAATATAAAGTGGTAATAGGGTGTTTAATCTTACATGCAAAGTTCTTAGGTTGAGTTGAGATTTAATTGTTTTAAAGTGTTTACAGTATAACTAAAGAGCAATAAATGGTAGTGGTTAATAAGATAGAAGTTTCAATTACGTTTAAGGGAATTGAGGATGTAACTTACTGAAATATAAATAAAATATGTTATTGTACCCTTGAAAGTTGTAATGCTGTCTTGATTGATCCTTGGAATTTAATCTCCAATTAGGTTATAGGTGAAGTTCTAACCAGCTATTTAAGGGAACGGTCATTAATAGTAAAAATGCTAGGCAAAAGATCATACCTTGAGTTTGCAAATTGAATTGGGGAAATTCTAGTTTTCTTATTTTTGATCGAGAAGTAAAGTTTGGTTATATGTTAAAACACGTATTAATAGATTAAAGAGCTGGTAGTTAACAATGAGTTTAAGATGTAAAGTATGATAGAAGTTTAATTGGAGTTTCTGAAACATGTGAGGATTTAATGGGTTATGAGTGTTAGATTTATTTAAGGATGGTTAACGATAAGTTAATGGTAAACAGTAGAGTTTAATTCTGGAATATGAACTTGTTTGGAAATAATACTGGTTGTATAAACTGAATGATATAAAAATGGCAGGATTTTTGTAAGAATTCTTTGTGTTAGCCTATTGGTAATAAATGTATTGAGTATAGTGACAAACATTTACTTTCCTTGATCAATTTTTGCTCGGTATTTGAAATATCAAATATCTTAAATAGAGTAGATACAGTGGTCTGTTTATGCTTTTATGATATCGAGTGAAACTGGTGTTAAAATAATATGCTTTTACACATGGTTGTTTTAGTATATAACAATTTAAGATCGTATAGTTATATTTATAAGTTTGATATGAAATGTAAATGCATATTTAGACATCTCCATTAAAAGTGACGTATTGAATAGATGCATCAAATGTAGTATTTGAGTTTGCTTATCTGATGGTTAAATTAAGTACAGTGGAGCACAGGAGATGGGTGAGATAAATCATACAGGTACGTCTTTTCGTAGTGATTGTGTTTATATGTTGTGCATGCACCAATGGTATAAATAACTGTAGATAAAGTTATTTTGATGAATGATTATGTTTAGTATCAGTACTGTTAACATATGGGTATTAGAATATTTACACGTATTTTGAAAGACCTGATATAAAGTAGATTCCTTTGATTGAATTATGGTGAAATAATTCATGTCTTAAGTGAAGGATGGTTTACACCTGTAATTCATGTCTTAAGTGAATGATGGTTTACACCTATACAAAAATATTGAATGTTCTGAATAACTGTATTATATGAATTGAACTGATGATAAAGTTGATAAATGTACTAAAAGTAAGTGATCTTTTGCGCCCTTAGAAATAGTCTGGCAGTAAAAACTAGCTCAGGATATAATTGGCTAGCCATAGGGATTCTATACCGCGGTACAAGTCATGGCGACTTGTTTTACTATGGTTGGATCGTTGATCTCCATAGTACATATATTATACGTACTGTCATATGTTCATATGTTATATGAGAAATGATGCTGGAGATCATTTCTCATTCTGTTGTGGCCCATGGGGTCCACATCCCGTATATCCAGTCTGAGTATTTCTGTCGGTACTGTTCTAGGGGCATTAATATGAAAATAAGTTAAAAAGTATAAAATATAAGAAATGTTATAGTTCAGAACTAAAATGTATAAGAATTATTCTCTTATATAAGTACAGCAAATGGATATTAAATTGCAAAGTTATAATATTGATAAGCATGTGAATCAATAATTCGATATATCTATATTATGTATCTGGATATTATGAGTACGTATAGTACACGAGGACTTTGTCTTCAATGATATGGCTTCTGAAAATCATAAGCTAATTTCTTAATTGGTTATATTTGTTTATATATATATATGAGTATGTATACAATTCTGTTATAGGTCAAGTGCATTATATGTGATATGATGTGGGCATGTATTATATAATGAACCTGACTAAGATTGTTTTAATGATTACATGAAAATGAAATTATATTGCATACTATATTTTACTGATATATATATATATAGATATGTAAGAATTATACTAAACTTTTTCTGTCGTAACAATTAATGAGGTTCTTTTATGTTTGTGATTATTGCTAATGTAAAAGCTTGGATCCAAGGTAATTAGAGGTATGAACGACAATATTATTAAACGGTATATTTTTATAATTGAGGTTATGTACTGTGTTGTAACGAGTATCTTTAGATTATTTTATTTTCCACTAAGCTTTATAGCTTAGCACGGGTTTTACTATCCGTGTAGGTATCAGGATAGGTGTGTTCTTAGTTGGACAACTGCTTCGGTTCTCCATCAGAAGAGGGAATCTAGTGTGGACTGAACACCTTTGGGGTGTATATATGTAACAAGGAACTTTTAATGTAAATTATTCTTTATTTTGGAGTATTATAATGGTTTTAGAATGTAATATGTAATATTGATTTGTCTTAGGGAATATGATTAATAATGAGAATGAATGTATGAGATGTATGTGGAAAATTATTTATGCTTTGTGGTGCCCTTGAAGGGCTGAAAAATTGTTTGAGTTGCAGGTGGGTTAGATAAGTTTTAAGGCGTTATATTGCCGAATTTTTATTTGGTATTTAGTCACTTGGACAATTATAGCTTTATTACTTATTAAGTATTTCTTATTGGTCCAGCCTGGGTCGATGGGATAGTTAAGTTTCGAAAGAAAAAATCTTGCTGATTTTGGAATTGACACTTAGTGCATTGTTCCTCAAAGGGTCAATGTCCAGTGTCTGACCAATGGTCCTTGGAAAAAAAAAAGAAAAGAAAAGGAAAAAAAATTTCAGGTTATATTATGTTCAGTCAAACTGTTCAGTAAGGGTGTTACAAGGTTGACTTGCATCTGCCCTTACTTGTTGTTGATAACTCATATCATCTCGACGACTACTTGATTTACTGCCAAATATAGACCTACTAAAAAATCGCCCATCCGTTGACTCAATGAACGCCTAGGCTGACTAATACATTGATAAGGAATTTGGGTCACTGAACGTCTGGGCTGACTTATTCGACCATCAGGCACCTGGTTAATAGACCGTCTAGGCTAACTCGTTGAGCCATCAAGCATGAGGCCAGTTGAATGTCTAGGTTGTCTCCTAGATACATCAGGCATGTAGCTACGTGATCGATGCAAAAACCCGTGTCCTGATGTCAAACTACCTTCTCTTACAAGCAAGTCACCATCACGTCGACTTACAGATTGGTTTGTCTGACTAGGACCGGCATCATAATCATACTGACTATGACCGGCATCACCAACAAACTGACAAAAATTTGATTGCGATAAATATTCAAAATCTTCCCTACTGACGGACTGCATGGGCTGACTTGGACCAACATCATTCACAAAAAATTGTTGACTTGCATTAACATTTACCATTTGTGTTGCATCATTTCTATCCTGCTCATCAATTTCGTATATTGCCTACATATTAGCTCCAAACCTCCCTTCATCTACTTTAATTATTAATTCAACTATTGTGTAATCGTCATATTCTCTTAATTTTTCATATATCATATCTATGTCACTATCATCTTTCAAATCTACCGTCGTCCAACATAACGACCATCGATTGTACAGTGGACTTTTTTAAATAATTCTTAAAATCACATCGTTAACGCCTAAATTAAACTTAACATGAATTTTATGTTTCAATTCAGCAAGGGTTGGCTTACTCTTAAATCTTACTCTCTTCGTAACAGCATCTGGACCCAATATGTCATACTGAAAACCAGTAATTTCATAACTAATTTTCCCTCCCTTGTGCAAGTAAAAGTCCGTATAGCCTGACATCTGCTGCCTATATGTAACTTGTAATACAATTATATAATTTTTAATTAATATTTGTCCATAGTTTTTTTTCTCATAAAATAAAACAACAAAATATGAGATCTAAAATAAAAAAATATCTCACTTGCCATTTACAATAACTGCCAAAATAAATAAAAGAATTTTCAAATTTGTATATAGTAAACCAATTAATAATAACACAAAATGATAATAATTGCTTAATTTATATAATATTATTACACAATACTACTACAAATTATGCTTACATTTTCACTAATAGAAGCTTATAATTCTTAATAATATAAGCTCCTAATCATGGCTCTTGAAGTAAGATATGTCTGCAGCATTTATTGTATAAAATTGGTACAAAAAAATTATATTACAAATTAAACTTTATTTCATTTTATAACCATTATTTTTTAACATTAAATTTATTCATGTTATTTTATAAAATTTCTAGATTATTATGTTATAACAAAATAATATTTCTATTTCAAAATTTTAAAAGTTTTCTTATAACAACAACTAAATAATCAGCTCATTAGCTATTTAATACTTACCTTTAATATTATGATCGTTGTGTCTTACAAATTCGCTCTTTTTATAATCTAATTAATACCTGATATTTATCAAATTAAATAATTATTAAAATTCAGTTAATACATAACATTCTAAAATTAAATAAGTAAAATTACAAAAATTTAAATATAGTTACTTACCTGATAACAAGAATCATACTTAACAAATGATTGTAAATTTTTTCATAATAACACACTAAAATTACTCTCACAATAACTTTCATAAATTGACTATAAATCTCAGCAAACAAACTAAATTTTTAATGTTCAAAACCACTTATATATAGCGGGAGAGAGGGAGCTTAGTGCGCGCGACTGTGTGCTCGTGGGAACAGCCTGTCCATTTCAGCGAAAATGCCCCATTTTCGCCACAGTCTCTAGCGGAAATGGAGTCGCCTGCCCTGCACGCCTTGTGAAGCAACTGCCATTTTCGCCACAGTCTCCAGCAAAAATGGAGCAGCCGGACAATCTCCTGCACACTACCATTTTCGCCACAGTTTCCAGCGAAAATGGAGCAGCCTGCCACCTCCCTACGCGCCTCGTGAAGCTCCTGTCATTTCCGCCCATTAATCCAGCAAAAATGAGATCAACGCCCCAATTTCTCAAATACTTTACAAAACACCCCAATAACCCAATTAATTTTATAAAATGCATTATTCTTAAAATTGTCCCTAAATTTAAATCGTCGGTTCAAAAATAAATTTTAATTAAATAATTTAGATTTATTATGTACGCTTGCGGACCAAAATTTAACTCCACTTTAATAAAAAGTTACAATAGCGGATAACTCAAATTTGAATTGAGGTTATTATAATAAACAATAACCAATACAAAATTTAGCAAATTAAAAAAGAAAAAATTGCAAAGTTGATACTTGGTTTTGATGACTTAAACGTAGGCATACTTGGTAGCCTACCACAATCGAATCATCTATTATTAGGGGTGTTCAAAACCCGACCATAACAACCCGATTCGAATAAGAAATTCGGATAGAGTTATTAGGATCGGATAAGGTTGGTGATTTTGTATTTTTCGGGTTTTGGTCGGATCGGGTTAACCCCGATCAATCTGAACAATAAAATGATCTCCTCCGAAACGTTGCATTTTGTGAATCCAATCGGATTCGGATCGGGTTAACCCAAACTCATTTTTTATAATTTAAATAAAAAGGAAAAATTATTTTTAAATTAAAAAAAATAAATTCGGATTATTTGAATGGAGCCCGAAATTTTGCGGGTTATTCGGATAGGGATCCGAATTATTCATAGGGTAGTGTTGAGATATATAGAGAAATTCAGGTTATTCGGGTTCGGGTCAGATTGATCTAAACCCGCTCGATGAACACCTATATCTATTATATGGCATCATTCATTTTATCTAAAAGTTAGCTTAACCTATCCAAACGGCTAAAAACAAATCAACATACAAAATGGCTAAATTACAATCCACAAGTTTGATTACCAACTTCCTATCAAATTCAACCATCCACCCTTTCTTTCACTCTGAATAAGCTGTGATTAATTCCACAAGACAGAGAGCAATAAAAAAAACGGGGAAATTTTTGTGTGGCAAATGTTAATTATTATTTGCAGTAGTGGCATTATTAGCTATAGGCAGCTTGGTGGGAGAGAGTAGAGGTCAAGACACTTCATGCATCAACCAACTAGTTCCTTGCCTAAATTACCTTAATGGTACAAAAGATGTGCCAAAGCTTGCTGTGATCCTCTGCAAAATGTGATAAAGTCAGACCCAGAATGCCTGTGTAGTATGATCAGCAATCAAGCCCAACAGGCTGGTATTAATATCGCTCAAGCTCACCAATTGCCTGCAAGATGTGGTCTCCATGTTAATCCTCTCTCCTGCCTTTCTGGTAAAACCTTTTCCTTTCTATTTCCAATATCACTCATTCTTTTTATTACTGAAATATTCAAAATAAAACGATTTTATCCTTGCATAAACATATTTTTTTATCGAATTTTTACCCTTAAATTATTTAAAATAAAAAATTTTGCTTATATACTTTTCAAAATATGTAAATTTTATCCTTAAATTTATTGAAATAGACATATTTTACTCTTAAAGTGGATAACATAAGAAATTTAAAAAAAAAAAAGTTCAAAGTAAAATATTTCTATTTCGAACAGTCGAAGAATAGTAATCACAGTTTTTTGTAGTTTATGTTGATATGATTGGAATTCAAATTCGTAACTTTATAATCCGTAGAGTAATGTGAAATTGATTTGAATGTGTGTGAGCAGGTTCTAATAACAAGAACTCAGTTGATAATTCTTCAGGGGAGTTGTTATTCAGTTGTTGGAGGATGATGGTCGCCACAGCATTATCTGCTGTTCTTCAGATTTTATTGTGTTCATCAGTTTGATATATATAGTTGTTCATGTTTTTGTATTTTTCATTCAATTAATGTTGTTTTGACAATTATTTTTTTTTATTTTTAACAAATATATATATGTTGTATTCTAGTTCTTGGTTTGATCATTAATAAACCAATTTACACAAAAATATTTAACAACTTTTGTTCTTATTAAAGTTATAATAAATAAGCACTAAAATAATTCCTATGTTTGTCTCTTTAACACATTTTAGAGGTAAAGTTGATTTTAATATATGTGAAAATCTCAAATGCTCTTATTCTAAATCTTTTAGCATCTAGAAACCTTGAGATTAACTGTTATTATAAACCGGTTAATCGATCCATTAACAATATTATTAATCAGTTTATTAGTCTTGACCAACTATTATATCAGCTGTGGTTTTTAACTGGTTTATTCATATCAATTTAATAGTTAGTTATTTAAAAAAAATTAATAAAATGTAAAATTTTTAATGTTATTTTAATAGTTAGAAATATTTTAAAAATAAAAAATACAAATCAAATATAATATTAATTAAAAAATAAAATTTTCACAATTAATTATAAAAATTGAATAAATTTACTACTAAACTAATAATAAAGTGCTAATTATGCATATATAACAAAAAAAATTAATAACAAGATAATTACAATGTCTATTTACAAAAAAAATATATATTGTAATGATATTTTAAAAAATCATATATTATACTATTTATAAATTATAAAAATTTTAAATTTAAAATATAATATAAAAATTGTGTATAAATAAATTAACAGTTAACGAAAAGTAAAAATTTTAAATGTATCTTCTCCTCTAAAAAAATCCAATAATCCTTTATTAATTTTATACATCTTATATAATTTTAAATTTTATAAATTTATTTATATTTTTAAGATATATTTTTTATATGAAAATTTAATTTTTAATTAATCAAGATTTCGATTTTTTTCTTATCTCTGGCTAAAACGTTTCCGATCGTTGTAATTGAAAATCGATTCTAAATTTGTAATGTAGTTGAATAATCAAACTATTTATATTTTTTTAGAAAAAAGAAAAAAAAAAATCTGAGCCAATGGAAGTGTTTCCCCCCAAACATTTTCTGGTAGGAACATAAACAAATTTGAAGTCCACACCAAACATAGTAAAAAAAAAAATATCTGATTCTCTCTGCAAAATATTCTTTCCACGCTCTCTATCCCACTTCTTCTCTCAAAATATCCTAAGCCCCTCTATAACCTCCTCCACCACCACCACCACTGAAAGATTTCCCGTTTCTCCGTTTTGTCTCAATTCAATTAAATTGAAAACATTTATCTACAATCCCCTCTTTCTCCCCTTTCCTCAATGGCTTCTCTTGACATTTCCTCGCCTCTTATCTTCAAGCTTAACTCTTCTCCTAAGCTATGGAAGCTCTTAAATGGCAATTGCCCCTTTCACCGGAACCGTAAATGCAAACAAAAGCTATCAATTTCCCTCACCAATGCCATTTCCGCCCAAGCTGCTTCACTCTCTATCGCCACCGCCACCGCTGCAACCACTCAATTTGGGCAGCGGAGAGAGAAGATTGATGCCGAGCAAGACCCCATTTCCGTACTCAATGATAGAATTCACCGTGATTACAGCAAAAGAGAGGCCACCTCCAGGCCATTAATGGACTCCAAAGAGGCTGATAAGTATATACAGATGGTGAAGGAGCAGCAACGGAGGGGATTGCAGAAGTTGAAAGGAGAGAGGGAAGGGAAAGACGGGGGCGTTTTCAGTTACAAAGTGGACCCTTATTCGCTTCGTTCCGGGGATTATGTTGTGCATAAGAAGGTGGGAATTGGGAGGTTTGTTGGGATAAAGTATGATGTTTCAAAGAGTTCTAACGAGCCTACAGAATATGTGTTTATTGAGTATGCGGATGGCATGGCTAAGCTCCCTGTTAAGCAGGCTTCTCGCATGCTTTATCGATATAATCTGTAGGTTTTTCCCCATTACCTTTCCGCTCGGCTTGAACATTTTCTTGCCTATATGTTTTAGTTGCAGCTATGAAACTAAACTGTTGGCTTCTTTTTTTTTTTTTTTCAGGATTAGTTTGGCACTTATTCTGTGGAGCAGAAAAATCTGATTCTTTTCAACATTTAGTTGATTAAAAGTGAAAGTTATCTAGAGGGAGGAGGAAAAAAGAATCACTAAACGAACTCAAAATAGATTTCTTGTGCTTGACTGATTAACAACCACAAGACTTGCCTAAGACTCATGGTGGACTTTTATGATGTTGTAGTAACAAAATTATTGTTATAATTTTTTCACATGCGGTACAATTATTTCATATTTCACTCTTGTTTCAGCCCCAGCGAAAACAAAAATCCTCGGACTTTGAGCAAATTGAATGATACTAGTACATGGGAGAGGAGAAAGACAAAAGGAAAGATTGCAATTCAGAAAATAGTTGTTGACTTGATGGAGCTGTTTTTGCACAGATTGAAACAAAGAAGGCCTCCCTACCCAAAGAACCCTGCAATGGCCGAATTTGCTGCTCAATTTCCTTAGGAGCCTACACCAGATCAGATGCAGGTAACAATCAATTTTCTGGGAAACCTTTACTCTATTTCATTGTCAAAATGTGTTGAGCAATCTGCTGGACTGTATAAATGTCTATATTTAGATTTAGATTGTGTCTGATGAACTTGAGGGAACGGGAGGCCTTAGCTGTAATTTAATGAAACTAGAAGTTTTTTGAAGTGTATTTAAGGACATTTATAATGTAATAAATTCAACTTATACTAAATCTTATTCTCCATACCCTCTCTTTTACTTCCTCTAATAAATTGAACACTTGTTCTAGGCTTTTGCTGATGTTGAGAGGGATTTGACGGAGAGAGAAACCCCAATGGATCGCTTAATTTGTGGAGATGTTGAATTTGGTAAAACAGAAGTTGCTCTGTGTGCCATCTTTTGTGTGGTTTCAGCAGGAAAGCAAGCTATGGTCTTAGCACCTACAATTGTTTTAGCCAAACAACATTATGAAGTTATTTCAGAAAGGTTTTCCAATTTTTCTAATATCAATATTGGACTTCTGAGTCGGTTTCAGGTATAATTTCTTTTTTCTTCCTTTCCTGGTCTAGTGCAGTTATTGTAAGATGTTCTTTGTTATTCATTTTTATGGTTATATATTGAAATAAAGTATTTAATTGGAAGAAAAATCAAGCAAAACTTATTCAATGTTCTCTTATTATCTAACATCAGGCATACAGCTTATTGTCAATTTGAATGCTATATTGTAAACAATCATGATAGAATGATTCACATGTACTTTGACTTTAAGATTTTAAACTTGCATAATTCAAAAGGAGTTAAGATTTCGAATAACTGTTTCTATGTGCAGACTAAAGCAGAGAAAGAGAAGTATTTTGAAATGATTAAACAAGGTGAATTGAACATTGTAGTAGGGACTCACTCGCTTCTTGGAAGTCGTGTTGTGTACAATAATCTGGGACTTTTGGTTGTTGATGAAGAACAGGTTATCTTCCATAGCCAATATTTGCTGTTATCTGCAATCAACATTTTCCTTGTTGACCTCCATATCCTTGTTGTTGTTGTTTATTTATTTATAAAAGTTGATGTTTCAACTGCTTTATCATTTCAAAGTAAAGAGGAATATAATTTAAAGGATACAAAGGGGTACTGGAGTTACCGCCTGAAGATTTTGAGAACTTAAGAGTTTCTATTATCTCCAAATTACCCTAAAATGATACAAGGGTATATTTATAGGTATACAAGTAGTAAAAGAAAAACTACTATTCTACCCTTAATTACAACCTAATATCTAACAAAATACATTAACCAACACTTCCCCTTAAGTTGGTGCAAAGATATTACACATGCCCAACTTGCAAACTATGGCGTGGAAAGCTCGACTACCGAGTCCTTTTGTAAAAACATCAGCTAATTGTCTGTTCGACGTTACATAAAATAAGCTTAAAACACCATCAGATAATTTTTCTTTGATGAAATGCCGATCAATTTCAATATGTTTTGTTCTGTCATGTTGAACTGGATTATGAGCAATACTGATTGCAGTTTTGTTGTCACAATACAAAAATAGTCGGTCCCATTTAGCTAAATTCAACTCTGCTAATAACTTCTGCAACCATAACAACTCACAAACACCTTGAGCCATAGCTCTATATTCTGCTTCTGCACTTGATCTTGCAACTACACTCTGTTTCTTACTTCTCCAAGTGACTAAGTTACTCCCACAAATGTACAATAACCAGAGGTTGATCTTCTATCATCTAAAGATCCAGCCCAATCTGCATCTGTGAAATCTTCAATTCTTAGATGACCATTTTTTGAAAAAAGAATACCTCTTCCTGGAGCTGATTTTAAATACCTCAAAATGCGAAAAACAGCCTGTTGATGAGATTCTCTTGGATCATGCATAAACTGACTCACCAAGCTAACTGCATAAGCAATATCTGGTCTAGTGTGAGATAGATAGATAAGTCTACCGACCAATCTTTAATATCTGCCCTTATCAACTGAACTTTCAGTCCCTGTTTGTAACTTATGGTTACTTTCAATGGGTGTATCTGCTGGTTTTCATCCCAACATACCAGTTTCATCCAAAAGATCCAGAACATATTTTCTTTGAGAAATGAAGACCCTTTGGTTGATCTGGCAAGTTCAATTCCCAAGAAATATTGTAGCTTTCCAAGATCCTTGATTTCAAACTCCTGAGTTAAGAGCTTCTTCAGTCGAACCATTTCTTCTTTATCATCCCCTGTCATCACTATGTCATCAACATAAACAATGAGAAGAGTGATCTTACCCTTGGAGTGCCTCATAAAGAGGGTATGATCAGCATTACTTTGCTGATAACCAAAGGATATCATAGCTTTGCTGAATCTGTCAAACCAAGCTATCGGAGATTGTTTCAACCCATACAAGGCTTTCTTCAGTCTGCACACCTTTCCTTGTGTTCTCTCATCATCAAAACCAGAAGGAATCTCCATATAAACCTCTTCTTCCAGGTCCCCATGAAGAAATGCATTCTTCACATCAAATTGTAGCAAATCCCAATCCAAGTTAGCTGCACAAGATAGCAAGATTCTAATGGTATTCATTTTAGCAACTGGTGCAAATGTCTCCTGATAGTCAACTCCATAAGTCTGGGTGAATCCCTTTGCCACTAATCTAGCTTTAAATCTTTCAATTGAACCATCAGCTTTGTGTTTTATTGTGAACACCCACTTACAACCAACTACCTTTTTGTCTGAAGATGCAACTAGTTCCCAGGTTTCATTTTTAGAGAGGGCTTTCATTTCTTCAACCATAGCTTCTCTCCACTTTGGATCCTTGATAGCTTCTCTCCAATCCTGTGGAATAGACATAGAGGAAAGAGACAAGGCAAAGGCTCTATAGGAAGGAGACAAAGAATCATAAGAGACGAAGTTAGAGATGGAATGTTTTGTACACGACCTAACTCCTTTCCTTTGAGCAATGGGCAAATTTAAATCAGAATCAAGAGATAAATCAGAATCAAGAAGTGACTCACCCGAGGATTCTGGCAGTGTAGAATGCATGATGGCTTCTTCAGACCTATTCTTCCTCGAGTATCTCAACAAGTCAGGTCTATCTAAACGACCACCAACACCAACAACATTCTCCTCCCCCTGAACATCAACATTCTGCTCCTGAATAACAATCCCTTCGTTTTTCCTTTGAACTAGATCCTGAGGTAGCACAAGTACATTCATCACCACTTCTTCACTATTCTCCCCCTGAAGAGGTGATTGGATACTGTTAAAATAAGGTTCAGACTCCCGAAAGGTAACATCCATACTCACATAGAATTTCCTAGATGGAGGATGATAACACTTATATCCCTTTTGAATTGGAGAATATCCAACGAACACACATCTCAGTGCTCTCGGATCTAATTTCCCAATATTCCTAGTATGAACAAAGCAAACACATCCAAAAATCTTTGGTGGAACAGTATAGCCAGTTTTTCCGGTTAAGACTTCTACAGGAGTTCTAAAGTTAAGAGCTTTGAGAGGCATTCGATTAATAAGATAGGCAGCCGCTAATACAGCATCCCCCTAATATGACTTTGGAACATGCATGGTAAACATAAGAGATCTAGCAACTTCTAACAAATGCCTATTTTTTCTTTCAGCTACACCATTTTGAGAATGTTACAAGATTAGCTGTAAATTAGCTATAATATTCTGTTTCCTTTTATTTTATTTTCTTGTACAGAATAGGAAGTTTCTTAGTTAGGGTTTCTACACTTGTATATATTCTGTATTCTTCCTTCATTTGAATATACAGAAAATCATTCTCCAATCTCTTGTTTTACATGGTATCAGAGCCTTCTAGACTTGATTTGAGGTATTTTCTGGTTTCTTTTGGGTTGGGTAACTTGTTCCAACCGTTGGGTTATAGCTAGGGTTACTGTTTGGGTTGGGTACCCATTTTCCAGTGACCTGTTTGTCTCACCGCCTGCATCAGAAGAAGCGCAAGGATATTTCCGGCCAGTACCCAAAATCCGGTGTCCTTCCGACCGGCGAGTGGCCCTCACGCGCCGGCACAAGTTCACGCCCTTCCCTCACACGCCGGCGCGTGGCCTGACCTCCGGTCTTTCGATTTCGTCTCCGGCGTCGCCTGAAGATTTCCGGTCAGATCCTAGTACTGTCTTGGCTTGCTTCTCTCTTCTGCTGGTATTTTTGTCTCCCATAAGGTGTTGTCCTTCTCTGTATGTGTTATTCAAACTGTTAAGAATCTTGTAGCTGTTTGGATTGTGTCTTTGGCTGGGTGTTATAAGTTGATATTGGTTGCTTTGATTGTTTTTTTTATTCTGTGCGGGTATTATGGCTGATAACAAAGGAGGAGTGAGGGAAACTGTTAGTAGGTTATTGTATGTTGATAATGCCTCATCTAGTCAGCTCAATAGTGCTTTTGTTGTCAGAGAAAGCGGAGGTGATAATGGTAAAAGGAATCTGTCGAAAGGGGGAAATAGATATAATGATAATCGGAATACTGTTGTTTGCTATTATTGTAAAGAACCAGGTCATACAAAGCGCTACTGTAAGAAATTGCAGAATCGCAATCAGAGGTCACGAGTTGCTAATGTTGCGACTTCTGGTTCATCATCTGAGCATTATGTCACTATATCTGTCGAAGAGTATGCCAAGTACCAAGAATTGTTAAAGGGATCTTCAACTTCTGTTACTACTGAAGCAGGTAACACATGTCTTATCTCCTCTAGCAACAATTGGGTCATTGATTCTGGTGCCACAAATCATATGACAGGTAATCCTAATACTTTCTCTGATTTTCGATCCCATAAAACCCCTTTGCCTGTTACTATTGCTGATGGGACATCATACAACATTGTGGGGTCTGGCACTGTCAAACCTACTCCTTCTATTACTTTACCCTCCGTTCTAAATCTGCCTAACCTAGCTTTTAATTTGATATCTGTGAGTAAACTTACCAAAGAACTCAATTGTTGTGTCTCTTTTTTCCCTGATCATTGTCTTTTTCAGGATCTTATGACGAAGCAGATTTTGGTAAGGGACATGTATCTGATGGTCTATATATTCTGGATTCTTGGGTACCACGACCTGTTGCTTGTTCCAGTGTAGTGTCTCCTTTTGAAGCACATTGTCGATTGGGGCATCCTTCTCTACCTATGTTAAAGAAGTTATGTCCGCAGTTTTATGTCGTATCTTCTTTGGATTGTGAGTCTTGTCATTTTGCTAAACATCATCGTAGCTCGTCTGGTCCTAGAATTAATAAACAAGCTGAGTTTTCTTTTCAACTTGTTCATTCGGATGTTTGGGGTCCTTGTCCTGTTATGTCCAAAACTGGATACAGATACTTTGTTACTTTTGTGGATGATTTTTCCCGTATGACTTGGATTTATTTTATGAAGAATCGTTCTGAAGTTTTTTCTCATTTTTCTGCCTTTTGTGTTGAAGTTAAAACCCAATTTAATGCTTCTGTGAATATATTGCGAAGTGATAATGCTAAAGAATATATGTCAGATTCTTTTCAGCGGTATATGTCTCAACAGGGTATCCTTCACCAGTCCTCTTGTGTTGATACTCCTTCTCAAAATGGAGTTGCTGAAAGAAAGAACAGGCATTTACTTGAGACAGCTAGAGCTTTATTGTTTCAAATGAATGTTCCTAAGTGTTTTTGGGTCGATGCTATTTCTACAGCTTGTTTTCTGATCAATCGGATGCCCTCTACGGTGTTAAATGGTGATATCCCTTATAATGTGTTGTTTCCAAATAAAATACTGTTTCCAGTGGAACTCCGGCTTTTTGGCAGTACTTGTTATGTTAGAGATGTTCGTCCTCATGTTACCAAACTTGATCCTAAGGCATTGAAGTGTGTTCTTAGGATACTCACGTCTCCAAAAGGGATATAGATGTTACTCTCCTGATCTGAAGCGACATTTGGTCTCCGCTGATGTGGTATTCTCAGAAGATAAACCCTTCTTTTCATCTCCATCCAATCTTCCAAGTCAGGGGGAGGAAGATGAGTGGCTCATTTATAAGGTGACATCTTTCCGAGAATCAGCTGATGTGTCTACTGCATCTTCGTGTACTGAGCAGTTAGTAAATGATGATCCTTCAACATCAATAAGACCACAGATTGTTCAGGTCTACTCTAGAAAAAGAGACTAATGATACATGTCCCGCACCAGCAACTTCGTCATCTGATCCTGCTCCTACTGATCCCGATCTTCCCATTGCTCTTCGTAAAGGTACACGTAATTGTAAATCCACTTATTCCATTGTTAATTTTGTTTCCTATGATCACCTGTCTCCCTCGACATGTTCTTTAATTGCATCTTTAGATTCTATAGCTATCCCCAAGACAGTTAAAGACTCTTTGAGTCATCCTGGATGGTATGATGCTATGATTGAGGAGATGAATGCCTTGGATTCAAATCATACTTGGGAGTTGGTGCATTTACCTGAGGGAAAGAAGGCTGTAGGTTGCAAATGGGTTTTTACAGTCAAAGTTAATCCAGATGGTTCTGTGGCTCGGCTGAAAGCTCGACTTGTTGCTAAAGGATATGCACAGACTTATGGGGTGGATTATTCTGATACTTTCTCTCCAGTTGCCAAATTGAGTTCTGTTCGTCTTTTTATTTCTTTGGCAGCTTTTTATCATTGGCCCTTACATCAACTGGACATCAAAAATGCCTTCCTTCATGGCGATATTCAGGAAGAAGTCTATATGGAGCAACCACCTGATTTTGTTGTTCAGGGGGAGTATGGAAAAGTTTGTCGTCTGAAGAAGTCTTTGTATGGATTGAAGCAGAGTTCTCGTGCCTGGTTTGGTAAATTCAGTGAAGTTGTCCAAGAGTTTGGGCTAAAGAAGAGTCAGTGCGATCATTCTGTTTTTTATAGACAATTCGAAAATGGCATAATTCTTCTTGTGGTTTATGTTGATATTGTGATTACAGGGAGTGATTCTGCAGGTATCTTTTCACTAAAGTCTTTCTTGCATGATAGATTTCATACTAAAGACTTGGGTCGGTTGAAATATTTCTTGGGAGTGGAAGTGACAAGAAGTAAGAAAGGAATTCTTCTATCCCAAAGAAAATATGTTCTTGACTTGCTTGCGAAAACTGGAAAGTTAGGAGCTAAGCCATGCAATACTCCTATGGTTCCCAATATACAACTTGCAAAAGATGATGGTGATCCTTTTGTTGATCCAGAGAGATACCGAAGGTTAGTAGGAAAATTGAATTATCTCACTGTAACTCGTCCAGATATTGCATTTGCAGTAAGCATTGTCAGTCAATTTATGGCTGCTCCTACGATTAAACATTGGGAAGCTCTAGAGCATATCTTATGTTATTTAAAAGGGGCTTCTGGACTGGGTATATTGTACAGTGATCATGGGCATGCTCACATTGAGTGCTTTACAGATACTGATTGGGCAGGTTCTAAGATTGATAGGATATCAACAACAGGCTATTGTATCTTTGTTGGAGGAAATTTAATATCCTGGCGAAGTAAGAAGCAAACTATAGTATCCAGATCTAGTGCAGAATCCGAATACAGAGCTATGTCACAGTCTGCATGTGAAATTTTGTGGATCCATCATTTGCTTGATGAAATTGGTATGAATCCCTCGTCTCCAGCGAAACTTTGGTGTGATAATCAAGCTGCTCTTCATATTGCTTCTAATTCAGTATATCATGAACGGACCAAACATATTGAAGTTGATTGTCACTTTATTCGTGAGAAGATTCAAGATAACGTTATCTCAACAGTATATGTGAAGACAGGAGAACAGTTGGGCGATTTGTTTACAAAAGCCTTAAATGGCTCTCGAGTTGATTATCTGTGTAACAAGCTGAGCATGATTAATATCTATGCTCCAACTTGAGGGGGAGTGTTACAAGATTAGCTGTAAATTAGCTATAATATTCTGTTTCCTTTTATTTTATTTCCTTGTACAGAATAGGAAGTTTCCTAGTTAGGGTTTCTACACTTGTATATATTCTGTATTCTTCCTTCATTTGAATATACAGAAAATCATTCTCCAATTTCTTGTTTTACAGAGAACTAGTATAAGGACAACTAGTTTGGTGAATAATCCCATGAGACTCCAAATAAGTACCCAACCTACTATCCATATATTCTGTTCCATTATCAGACCGCAAAACTTTTATTTTAGCATCAAATTGAGTTGCAACCATTTTATGAAAAAATTGAAAACAGGAGAAAACATCACTCTTTGCTTTAATCAAATACACCCAAGTCATTATAGTGCAACAATCAATGAAAGTAACAAACCATCGATTTTCAGACAAAAAGACAGTTTGTGTAGGTCCCCAAACATCAGAATGAACAATCATAAGTGGCTCACTGGCTTTATTATCACTCAAAGGATACGAGTTTTTAGTATATTTAGCATACTCACAAGCATCACAAGATAAAGAATCAAACCGAGTTCTAGCAAATAAATTAGGATATAGTTTTTCTAAAACAAAAAATGACGGGTGTCCTAATCGCCTATGCCACTGAATGATCTCCTGGTTGACATCCTGATACTCCCCAAAAAGAGCCAACTCTTGACTGTCTTCCAGCATATATAAAGCCATCATGCTCTCTACCACTGCCAATCCTCTTCCCTGTTTGAAGATCCTGAAGAATACAAAAATCAGGAAAAAATTCAACCTTACAGTTAAGAGTTTTAGTGATAGTACTGACAGATAAAAGATTGACAGGAAATTGAGGAACATGAAGAACAGAAGATAATTTAATATTAGGTGTACAAACAACAGAACCTGTCCCAGAAATAGGGGTTAATGACCCATCAGCCACCCTGACACTATCCCCTTTTTAAACAAGAAGAGTAGTTAAGAAAGCCTTTTGAAGTGCCTGTCATATGTCTATTCGCACCAGAATCAATAATCCATGAGTTATGATGAGAGAAAGTAGTACCTGACTTGACCAAATTAGAGGTAGCACTGGAGGAAGGAGTAAGCTGAGACAGGAGACGCCTGAAATGCAAAATCTCATCAGAGGAGAGACTCTCAACTGAAGCAGACTCCTTAGATGATTCCACTGTTTCTAACACATGTGCTTGAGCCCATGTTGGATTAACTTGTTTTCCCCCACGGCCCCCTACTAGGTCTCCCATGCAACTTCCAGCAAGTCTCTTTAGTGTGTCTTGGCTTACCACAGTAATCACAGAGCAAATGATCTTTATCAAAAAGAATCCCTTTTGGTTGCTCAAGAGAGGTATGGGCAGTCAAACCCGACTTGTCAATAGGTGCAGTATAAAGCATAGCACCTCTCCTGGTCTCTTCCTGCTGAATTAAAGAATTTGCCTCCTCAAGTGAAGGGAAAGAAGTTCTGCCAATAACTTGAACTCGCACTTGATCAAATTCAGGATTTAAACCAGTCAGAAAATCATAAATCCTCTCCTTTTCAATCATCTTTGGAATCAACACCGCATCATCAACACATTTTGCTTGAAAGTCCTGATAATAATTCAGTTCCTGCCATAAACTACCCAATTCAGAGAAATAATCAAAAACAGTAAGCTCACTTTGTTTTGTACCATGAACTTTGTTCCTGAGTTCAAAGATACGAGCATCATTTTCCATTCGAGAGTAGGTGGTTTTTGCAGCTTTCCATATCTTCTCTGCAGTGTCAAGCAATAAATACTGTCTAGAGATCTTAGGATGCATCGAATTTAGGAGCCAAGACATAACCAATGAATTATCTAAGTCCCATTGATTAAAATTAGGATCGGTGACAGATGGTGGTTTTTTACTTCCATCGTTATAAGCCTGCAACCTTTTAGCCTTGATCGACAATAAACATGATCTAGACCAAGCTAAATAAGTACTGCTCCCCTCAAGTTTAACTGGGCTAATTTGAGAATAAGAACTGTCATTCATGGAATAATGTCTCTCAACCTCCTTATGATCATCCTTAACATTTGACATAATGAAAAAATCAAAAAAATGATCAAAAAACAACAGGAAAAAGTTAACCCAGGAAAACAAAACCTGTTCGCGCGTGACCCAGAAACCGAGGTGGTCGGAAGTCACCGGAGATCAGTGGGTTGGAGGCGGAAAAGGGCGGTGAGAAGGTCGGTAGAAAAAACGGCAACATAAGGTGGCCAGAGGTGGTGTCACGCGCCACACGCGCCGGCGCGTGGGGAAAGGGCAGAATCCTTTGATCGGCGCGTGAGCTCACGCGCGGCTTTTGACTGTGCCGGAGACTGGGACACTGGCCGATCTACCTTCCTATGGGGGCGGTGTCGAAAGAGGAGGTTTAGAACACGACCTTCTAGACTCGTCGGAAAAATAGAGGTTACCGAAAACGAACCGACTGCGGAAGGAAGTTAACTCGACCTTCGAAACGGCAGTGGCTCTGATACCATGAAGATTTTGAGAACTCAAGAGTTTTTATTATCTCCAAATTACCCTAAAATGATACAAGGGTATATTTATAGGTATACAAGTAGTAAAAGAAAAATTACTATTCTACCCTTAATTACAACCTAATATCTAACAAAATACATTAACCAACACCGCTTTTTATGCAGTAGGAAAATCATTAGATGAAAGAAATCACTGAGAATTTGTATATCTGAAAATTATATGAGTGGCTGAAGGAGATTCTAAAGGAACTTAAAACTCCACTCTGCTAAGTTCTTCCAATTATTCCTGAACCACATTGAAATTGCTTTTTGTGTGTCATGCTTTCTTATGCTGACTTGCTTTTGCTCTTTGTCTTTGCTTTACAGAGGTTTGGTGTCAAACAGAAGGAGAAGATTGCTTCTTTTAAGACTTCAGTTGATGTCCTGACTCTCTCTGCAACACCTATACCTCGAACACTTTATTTAGCATTAACGGGATTTCGTGATGCAAGGTAATTTGCATGAGATAAATTTACATACGTCATTTGCTACTTCTATGCTCCTGAATCTATATAACAATCTAAATTGAGTAAATTTCATAAGTTTCAATGTCAGTATAAGAAAGACCCTTTTCTTCTAAATGTTATGTCAATTCTGAGTATAACCAATATACAAGATGAGCATAGTACTGCCCTTGGCAGTCAACTAAAGGTGTTGTGGACATTATAAATGCAATTACATTTGTAGGATATCTGAAAGGAAGAAAACAGCACATATCAAAACGTATATGCATGAACATAGTTGAATTGATTTCTTGTCTGAAATGAACATGATTGAAAGGGAATTTATATACCTTATATAAGGTTAAGGGTATGCAGAGTTGGACGGAAATATCATAATGAGCTGATCTGTATCTCTCATACTAATACTTGATGCTTGGGAAATGATCTTAAGAAAGAATGAATTGTTATTTTTCTGAAACACAGAGGCCTCATTATAGTGAAAACTTTATTCAGACTCGTGAGTTGCAATTTTATAGTTTGGTAATGTTGAAAGAATATACTTACCCTTTTCAGTTTAATTTCAACTCCACCTCCAGAAAGAATTCCTATAAAGACCCATCTGTCAGCATACAGTAAAGAAAAGGTAATAAAAGCAATCAAACATGAGCTGGACCGAGGTGGCCAAGTATTTTATGTCTTGCCTCGTATTAAAGGTAACATTTATCCTTTTCGAGATCTAATATTTAAGTATGATTATTGTTAATACCATCTTGATATGGTGTCTCCATTGATAATTACATCTTTTCATGTTCCATTTGATATATAAAAAATTTAAATACCATTATACTTTAGAATCAATTGATTTTTTGGCTAAACTAGATAAGAGATGTAAATAGCAAATAGTGAAGAGGAGTAACAAAAATCATATATGAGTTTCTAATGCCTTTCAAATTGAACCAATTAATGTGTTATTGAGTGTATGTCCTTGCTAGAATATTCATAGTCTATCCTAGTTTTATGATATAGGTTTTCATATCATTTTTGGCAAATAGGGCTTGAAGAAGTTATGGATTTCCTTGAACAGTCATTTCCAGACGTTGAAATAGCTATTGCACATGGGAAGGTATCCTTTTACTCAAATGTCATATCTGTTGTGGGCTACTGTTTTCATGTGTCTCTAGATCAGGCCCTGTGACATAAAATTTCCATGTCATCATTGATTGGCATTATATGATGAGTTTTAAGTATGTGTTATCTTTTCAGCATTAGTATTGGTTTCTTTCCTTGGGCTTGGCTTTCCTTCAATTTTATTTCTAACAATTTTTGTTTCGCTTTAATTTCTTTTCCTTGCTTATATGCACATGTTGTGTAAATATTTGTTTATAGGGATCTGCTTCATATAATCCAACTAACCAAGCCTAGTCTTGTATTAGCATCATACTCGAGTACTTTCATATTTTGACATGTTTATTGGTGCTATTTATGAATTTGTCATTTGTTATCTGCTTCTCATAGTACTTGTGCATTCTGAAACCTTCTCATTGTATTTTGGTCTCTCTTACATTCTATTGTGATTTTTCTTGGTACAGCAATACTCAAAGCAGCTCAAAGACACCATGAATAAGTTCGCAGAGGGTGAAATTAAGATTCTCATATGCACAAACATAGTAGAAAGTGGGCTTGACATTCAAAACGCTAACACCATAATAATCCAGGATGTTCAACAATTTGGCCTAGCACAATTGTATCAGGTTCTAGACTTACTATTTTCTCCTTATTTTATTTATTTATTTTGTCTGACCACTTTTTAGAAGAGGAACGTTGGAAATTCTTTTCTAGAAAAGGCATATGGCAGATAGCCAACATATATTTTTAAAGTTTTTGAAGTCTTCAGAACATTATCAAGTATGTTTCGCAAACAGGGATGTAGCCAGAATTTTAATTTAGTTGGTCAAAACTTTTAATGATTAAATTTTCTGATATTTTCTTAGCAACCAAACAAAATATGTGTGTGTGTGCGTGTGTGATTAGGGGAATCAAGTGAAAAAGAAAATACATTTGTTAGATTTTGAAAATAAAATTAGCAAAAATATTTTTTTAACATCAGTAGCCCTTGCTGACGAAAAGGGGGAAAACAGCAAAAAGGTGAGAAAATAGCAACTTTGATTCTTTTATTCTTAAATTTTGATATAAGAGACTAGAAAATGGTTGAAAAGATAGAGAGGTGAACAAATTTGATTTTCTTGTTGCCTTTTGAATAGAAAATCTATATCCGTTATTTTATATTTTTTAGGTTCAACATATTAAGATTGCAATGACATTTACTAGGTAAAAAGTGATCATGTGACCTTTTTTTAATGGGGTCAATTAAAAATTTTAGTGGAGTCAATTTAAAAATAATTAAATTTAATAGAAGTAAAAAAAATGTTTTTACCCGAGTGACTGGGGTCAAAGGACCCCCTCACTGTAAGCTAGCTGCATCTCTGTTCACCAATCCCAAGTCTATGAGGTATTCTTTCATGTTTCAGTGTTTTTCATAAATGAAAAATAAAGTAGAATATTTACAGAATATCTTCTCTCACTTCTATGTTCTGCTGACAATAGTTGCGAGGAAGAGTGGGCCGGGCAGACAAGGAAGCGTATGCACACTTATTTTACCCTGATAAGTCGCTGCTTACCGATCTAGCACTGGTATGTTCTGCAATTCATAACCGTTCTCTTTCTATTTTTATAATCAGATGCAAAGTTGATCCCCACATGTTCTGCTGTTTGATTTATCATACACTTCATTATCTTTCAACACCTCAGGAGAGGCTTAAAGCTCTTGAAGAATACAACGAACTTGGCCAAGGTTTCCAGCTGGCAGAGAGGGACATGGGTATAAGAGGTTTTGGCACCATTTTTGGTGAGCAACAAACTGGGGATGTTGGGAACGTTGGCATTGATCTCTTCTTTGAAATGCTTTTTGAGAGCTTATCAAAGGTAAACACTTTCGCACTGGCATCAATATTGGCATTCATCTCTGCTTTATTCTCTTCTTTTAAAACCTTTTTTGATGGCTTTTACTATATTTTCACAAGATGATGAAAAAGCATTTGATATCAGTTTGTTGTGTTGTTTATTTGGGTTTTCATCTTCTTTTGATGCCTTTACGTTTCCAGACGCCACTAAGCTGTGTTATTGGACTGAAAAGACTCTTCCTACACTTTTTCTGCATCTAGGAAGATGGCTAGCATTTCCCTTTTTTCATAAACAGATCCTGAGTTTGTAGTGCCATTGATTAAAATTGTGATGATTCCACTCATTGACTTGTCTCCATAACCTTTTTGAACTCTGGTTTTCAGGTTGAAGAACACCGTGTAATCTCATTACCTTACCAATCTGTACAGGTACTTTATTACTTCTGGGAACATGTAATAATGGATCATCTGAAAATAAAATACTCAATGATCATATTGCATAGTACATTAAGATAACATCATGATTTAGGATGGGAAGATGTGAACTGCAGAGAATATTCTAATTTACTGGACCTTCAGTTTCCACTAATGATGAATGTCTGAAACCCAACCTTAGGATTAGAATGCGTTCAGGATTAAATTTTTTTACTCATTGGCGTTCCCTTCTTCTTCTTAACTTTCAATTTTCAGATTGATTTAAATGTAGACACTCTTCTCCCTTCTGAGTATATAAATAACCTGGAGAACCCTATGGAAATTATTAGTCAATCTGAGAAGGCAGCACAGAAAGATAGCTGGACTTTGATGCAATTTACAGAGAATCTGCGACGTCAATATGGAAAAGAACCCTACTCCATGGAGGTTCTGTTGAAGAAGCTCTACGTAAGGAGAATGGCCGCAGATCTTGGGATAACAAGAATTTATGCTTCAGGAAAGACAGTTTGCATGAAAACAAATATCAGTAAAAAGGTTTTCAAGTTGATGATAGATTCGATGATATCAGATGTTAATCGGAACTCCTTGGTTTTTGATGGAGACCAAATAAAGGTACTTGCATAAAGATCTCTCTTGGTGCTTTGCATGGATAATGGATTTTGCTAATTTTTATCAGGGTTTTTTTTTTGGGATCAGAAAGGCAAAAATTTATTGCCAAGTACAGCACTAGTGCAGTGAGCACCCACAAAATACAACCACAGTACCCTGAACATTATAACAAATCAAGACCAATTTTGCCAACTAATCCTATCAGTACGCAAAGTTTGACAGTAAAACAAATTCTATGCACAACTCTATTAACATCAGCATTTACATGTTGAAAAATGAAAGAATTCCTTTCTTCCCATAACCAGTAGATCTTAGCTAAAAAAGCCACCCTTCTAACAGCTGCCAACTTACTTTTCCCTTTCACTCTTCTAGAAAACCAACTTATTTTGATCGAGTTTTTACTTGCTCATCTGATAAGTATAGAAACTAAAATTTTATGCTTAAGCTTGCATTCTAGTCACCATTATGATTTGAGCTATTTTTGTGTTTTTGGAGCATAATTTTACAGACATGAGATGACTGGCTTTTGTCTGTGTGTGATTTTGTGTGTTTGAGGAAGTCTATATATTTTTTAAGATAACCAGTACCGCCCCCATTACCTTATTTGTGGGGCTGCAACCAATTTGGAATTTAAAGTTCTTGCTTGTGTAATATTTCACGCAGATTTTTCTATGTTTATAATCCATACAGGCAGAACTTCTCCTGGAGCTACCGCAGGAACAACTCCTAAACTGGATCTTTCATTGCTTGTCAGAACTTCATGCTAGCCTCCCTGCGCTCATAAAATATTAGTTCCCTGCACAGAATAAGCTGCTCATCTCTTGCTTCTTTAACAGAATCAGCTAGTCATCACTCACTTTACATGCAAATCAAAGACTTCATCGCCTCATTGGGTGTTCTTGAAGAGGGAAACTGTTGTGCATCCTCAAATCCAATGTTTTTTTGTTCCTTCACCGTCATGCCCTTGCTGAAGTTTAAGGATGTCCAAAATCAAACCAAGCTACAAAAAGTACATACATAAAGACATTTCTAATCTCTGATACGACTATAGAAGCGTATTATTTGAAGGTGAGTCGAAAGTTGTTTATTTTGATTTTGTCGCCATGCAGCATCACTGCCTAACCGGCTTTAATTTTGCAGGTTAGACAAAATGGCAAATTGAGCTATTTCAGTTGTACTCTACATCACAGAAGTATCCGCCCATTGAAGAAAATGCACAGATTAACTTTTCTTTTCCAGTATGGCCAAGATCTAGACTCTTTGAGTTTGGGAAAGGAGCATAACAATGCTTTTTAGTTATCATTGTCATAGAGAAGCTTTGCATTATTTGCAGAACCTGACCACAGAAGGTTCTTGCATAAAAGGCATTATTTAATTTAATACCATAATATTATATATATGCACACAATTGAGAAGCAGAACGTGAGTAAGAAAGTGTTCTGCCTGCTTTTTATATTATTTATGATTAGAAACTTTTCATTTCCAGGTATGCTCATGTTATTGCGATGCAATCATTTCTTGTGTAACATGTGGTCACCTACATGCCTGTTTGCATATATATATATATATATATATATATATATATATATAGGGATCTAAAGTTGGTTTGATAATTCATTTGAAGTTCTAACTTTAATAATGGCTTATTATTTATTGAGTATATATAATTGTCAATTTTACAAATAATAAAAGTAACCTACAAAAATCAACAATATAATCGATTTGCTTCGTTTTTAATTGTCACATGTAATTTGTATTTATTATTTATAGAAGGCTAAATATATATTTTCTTCCTCAAATTTCACAAAAAAACAAATTTTTACACGCTTAAATAGATCTGGCAAAATTAACCCAAATTCATGGGTCGATTCAAATTTACCTAAAAAAAATTGATCCAAATTTAATCCAATCAACATAAATATCCATTGGATCAATCCAAAATTGAATTATTTTATTTTTTAACCCAATCCAATCCAATATTCAATGGGTCAATTCAAAATTAATCCATCTCACTTTTTAATCCATTGAGTATTAACTCAATGGGTGTTTTAAGATTCAAAGGTCTTGATCCATTGGGTATTAACCAATAGATGTTTTATGTGGGTTGTCAAAACTTTGTAAGTGAGAAAGAATTTTCATCCCTCTCCTTTTAAGTTACCTCCACCGCCGCACTGCCAGTCCCAATGTTAAACTCTTCTATATGACATCGCATCTCTTCCTCGCTGCCATCTTCATCGGCGTAATCACCGGCTTAAGTGATTATCTTTATGCTTATGGAGTTGCTCGTCTTGCAGTTTTGACTTCTGCGTTGATCATCGCTACCCAATTGGCTTTCACAACTATTTTTGCATTTCTTTTGGTTAAGCATAAATTTACTGTTTTTTCTATAAACGCAGTGGTATTATTGAGTGTTGGGGCAGGGGTATTGGCTTTGCATACAAGTAACGATCGGTTGGAGCATGAATCGAAAAGACAGTATGTATTAGGCTTCTTAACTTGTTGGTAAAAAAATAAAAAATAAATAAACGATATATATATATATATATATATATATATATATATATATATATATATATATATATATATAATCTCTTATTATCTCAAAAGAAAGAAAAATGGCCGAAAAATTACTTAAGCAGCATGAAATGATTATTTGGCATGTCACATGAAATTATCATGTCATGTCCTCAGGTCACATAAGATTGACACGTGAATAAAATTCCATAAAATTTGAATATTTTTATTTCACTTGTGTGATTTTGTTATGGGTATTAATTCATTGGGTATCATTCATGGGTCGACTCAAATCAATCAAACCTATTAATAACCCAATTTATTAATGACTCATTAATAATTCAATTCATTAATGACCCATCCATTAATGACCCAGTCCAAACCCGTTCATTTGCCACCTATACGCTTAAACTTTACAAGTGTCATGTTACACCCCTATATTTACAAATTGTTTAATATAGTGAAGCTCACTTCATTAAATTTTTAATATTTTGTTTTTCAAAATACAAATTGTTTAAGGGTAGAATGATTTTCTTTTTTCAAATTTATCCTTATTTATTATTTCTTCAGTTTCTTTCTACTATCTCCCCTTCTAATTAAGTTATCAACACCAAATTAAATAAAAATATTTATTATGAAACATTCTAAAAATAATACAATTAATTAGAAGGGTATGAGTATAAAATCTTCTCTTTTAATTCCTTATAAGAGGTGAGTGATTCATATAAAATCTAATTTGCAAATGATCAACCTTCGGATCTCTCAAATGCCTCGTTTCTATTATTTCTATTTTTTTTTTTTTTGAACTTTTATAAGATGTGGATATGAAAATGGTTGTGTTTTTTATATAGATTATATAGGCTAAAAGATTAAAAACTAGGGGTGAGAAAAAAAAAAAACCAAAACTATGGTTAACTGCAAAATCGATTCAAAATTGAACCGATTTTTACAGTTAATCGATCCAATTGATTTGGTTACTGTCTTTAATTTTTACATTTTTTATTAATAGTTAAGATTTAAATTTTTAAATACAAGTTAACAGGTTTACATATATATATATATATATATATATATATATATTCTATTTTTTCTATTTCTCTCCAAAATTTATATAAAATAATACTTTAAAATATATTTAAATTATATTTTTATTTTTATAACTTAATTTTTAAAATTTTCCTATAAGATTTATATAATATTTTAAACTAAATTTATATTATGTCATTATCTTTAATTATATAGTAATATTTATATATAATATCCGATTAACTTTTAGATGTGTTATTTTTTATCATATATTGGTATTCATATTTTACTTAATAGCATTTAATTATATTTTCTTATATTTTAGAGTTTGTGTTATAACATTTAATATTATCCAAACTTTTATTTAACTTAGAATCAAACATATTAAGTTCCAACAAATATAAAATCTATTTTATAATATTAGCTATTAATTTATAAAATATAAATTTTAGCTAGTAAATTATATTTATTTCATAATTTTTATATTAAATTACTTTGCATATTTGAAATTGAATTGAATTTTGTCTAATTTTTTTTGTAATTTTATGTTGTAAATTTTAATGGTTAACCGAAAAATATTGGTTAACCAAACTAAAAAATCGAAATCAATGGACTGATTAACCGAATGTAATATACTGAATACTGGTTAGTGATTATAAAAAATATATATTGATGGACTGGTTAACTGGTCCATGCTCATCCATATTAAAAAGGTCCCTTAAATCTATTTTGAGAGTCACTTAAATTTTCTATGACTTGATTGGATAATTTCAATTTTAAAATATTAGAATTGAGTTAAACAATTACCATTTTAGTTGATCTAACAAAATATATGAGAAATTGATTAGGTTTAATATACACACGACCATTCGAACTTGATTCAATAATTATTTAAACACTTATTTTAACATTGATCTATTAAAATATACTTGTCAAAATAAAAAATATAATTTCCTATCAAATTTGAAAGATTAAAACATGTTACATTCAACTATATTGGTTGGCATTGTACAGCACAAAAATCAATTAAAAAGAAATAAATCCATTTCATTTTTATTTTTGCTAGTTTTACGATGCATGTAAAACATATATTTTCATTACAATAGTTCAAATATTATATCAACTTAATTTAACGTCGCATGCTCTAATTTTCAAAAATAGTATTAATGTGTATTTATTATTTATAAAATTAATCAATTCAAATGCTCAATAGATTATTGTTAAAGTTTAAATATTTAAATGAATAATGAAGGCAAATTCGAGCATCTCCACATGTATTAAGCCAACATGCTAATAAAACAGATGGAGGTAAAATGCTTTCTATTCAATTTTGGCTTTTTTAAGTGCTATTTTACTTAATTTTGATTAATTGCGGTTGAAATGTGGCCTAATCAAAATATTAGAGGTTTAATTAACTATTGAGACAAATTTGACGTGCCTATTTAATCCTATATATATATGGACATCTTTTATTTGTAACTAAAAAAAAAAAAAAAAGAAATTAAAACAACATGAGTTGGCTCGTTTTGATGGGTTGGCTTATTATCCATTTAATTTAATATGAATTATTTGAATGATGACATAGATTCCGTTATTCGAAATAATGTCTATTTATGATTGGTGGGTTTATAACACAACTCACCTATTTGCTGCATATAATTCCTTTTAATATTATAAAACTTTTTTCTTTTTTTTTTTATCTAAATTATAAACTTTTAAGTTAACTATAAGAGCCCGGACCCATTTGCCGGTATAATTCCCTATAATTATGGAGGTACTCACTAGTTGCGACTTTAGGGTACGGTGCATAATTCAATCATAATCCAACAGAATAAATTATATTTATTTTTATTTCGACTAATTATTCAGTTTAATTATTATTAACTTTACAAAAAATTTAATCATTTCGATTTAATTTTTAAATATAAAAATCACAAACTAATCGAATCAATCAAAATTTAGAAAAAAAAATATTTGTTTTTATTGTAAAAGTCAAATTGTCTAAATTTTATGTATATAATAATATTTTTATATATTTCTTTTAAAAGATGGTGTTATTAATTTAAATTTGTCTGTATTATATGATCCAAATGGTATATAATTGAGTTAATTGACTCTCTTATATAATTTTTTAATCAAATATTATTTATTTTACTATAAAATTTGAATTATACATAATTACATTGTTAGGATTTTATCAATTTTCAGATTAATTTATTTTTTATTATTCTCTTAAAACTTGTTGAAAATATCAAATTATTCCTATCTTACAATTTAGCAAGTATTTTTTATATTTTTTTTGTGAACTGATAAGTATTCATATATGAGGATAATTTGATATTTTTAATAAATTCAAGTGTATAATATAATATACAATTAGTTCAAATAGTAAATCTAATAAATATTGATAGTTTAAGAAAAAATTTATATATTATTCATATTTTTTATAAATAAGCTAATTTAAAAATTTTATAAAAATCGAATTAAAATATTTCAGTTATTTATTTTTTGTAGTATCCTTAGTTCTCTATTTTATAAATAATTTAATTTTTTTTATTAATTCAATTGGTTCCAGTTATAAAATCGAACCGACTCATGGTATGGTCCCATGGAGCATTGATACTTTCCTAATCCGTTTTCCCGCGTTAAAAAAAAAGGGGCCCACAAATTTCACGTATCATGGGTCCCACATGAAACTTTATGATTAACTTCGTGCGTTGGCTATGCCCACAATTAAATAACTGAAAATTTCATTTTCTGTGTTTAATTTTAGTCTAATTAATCTGCCTCACTGTTTTGTGGATCATTCTTTTGATTTTGACCCGTTTTTATACACTAATGACACCTCCATCTACTACTGGTAGTTACTCTCTGTTAGGGTTTATTGCTGTTTTCGTCTCCGTTTTTCTGGTCTCCGATCACTAATACCGCCGGCCATATGAGTTTCCAGAATTTTCAAAATGGCAAAAGGCCGGTCCCTTCTTCTGCTTCTCCTTTGTCCAGAAGCCCGTCGCAAGCCGTCGCTGCCGGCATTTTCCAGATCAACACCGCCGTTGCCGGTTTTCGTCGCCTCGTCGATGCCATCGGAACCGCTAAGGACACGCCCGAGCACCGCCAGAAGCTGTCTGTTGTCCGCCTCTGTGTTCATTTATTTTTCTATTTATCGTTTCTGCTGAATAGCAATCATGGAGATCTGTTTATGTTTCAATGGCAGGCATAATGCGAGGCAGCGGATTCTGCAGTTAGTTAAGGATACTTCAGCTAAGCTCAAATCTATTAGCGAATTCGATCGCGATTCTAACGTTAATGTAAGCAAACTTTTACCTTTCTATCTTTTATGTCTTTCTTTCCCAATTAGAATGTTTATCTGATCGTCTGGTGAATTGTTTAGGCGAGTAAGAAAATTGAAGATGCTAAGCTTGCAAGGGATTTTCAAACCACATTGCAAGAATTCCAGAAAGTACAACAACTTGCCTCCGAGCGTGAATCCACTTACTCCCCTTCGCCTCCTGCTTCTTCATTGCCTCCCGGGTATTTGCGCTCTCTCTCTCTTTTACTCATTTTGTTATTTGTTGATTTACGCCTTCTAAATTTGGTTCCTTTCTGGATACAGGTCTAGTTCTAGTGAACATGTGGCAACTAGCACGGATCATGATGCTCATCCTTTTGTTATGGAACAGAAAAGGTATATATAACTAACTATGTTCTACGTTACATGATTACCCGAATTGGTATTGATCATTGTTTAACGTCTTCACAAGTCTTCTGTGTTTCTTTTGCGTTGAAACGTCAATTTACTCTTGCTTAGTTCACGCTCCCCCCTTGCAAATATGAATATTTCAGTTCGAATTATTGATTCATGTAGGATTAGAGCAGTTGCTCATCGTATTTTGTTAAAAGTTAGCACACTTTTTTTTTTCCTTTTAATTCTCTGAATAATTTTCAACGTGTCCCCTCAGCAGCAAGGCAATGCTGCTATCTAAAACGCTCTGTGATAAGTTTGCTATGTTATAAATGTGATCCAATTCCACTGAATTTTATCCCCTGAATGAAAAAGTTCAACCTAACCCTCGGGCCTACCTTTTGGGTTTTATGACTGTTCTTCCTAATCATTGCTTTTGATGAAATTGCAAGAATCTCTTTCTTTCTTTTTTTTTTTTTGGTGTTAATTTCCTTGCCCAAAAAACATGCAGGCAGGAGCTAGTGCTGCTAGATAATGAAATTGTCTTCAATGAGGCCATAATAGATGAAAGAGATCAGGGCATTAGAGAAATACAAGAACAAATTGGGCATGTAAATGACATGTTCAAGGATCTTGCTGTTCTAGTTCATGAGCAGGGTGTGGTTATTGGTATGGTTCCCAATCCTTTGAAGATCTATGTTCCTTTACAAGCTTACTCCTGACACTTGTGGACCTTTATTTCATTTCTCATATGTTTCTGATGTTTGCAGATGATATCCAATCCAATATTGATACTTCTGCTGCTGAAACTACCCAAGCAAGAGTTCAGCTGGCAAAGGCTTCAAAGAGCATGAAAACCAGATCCTCGTGGGTAAGTTCTCTATCTTATTGAGGTGAAGCATTAAAGGATTCAGGACTAGCTGGCTCTCCACATATATGACAAGTAACTTTAGTTTGATTCCTTGCCGAATTGGAAGAAAACAGTGTAGTTGGACTATCTAAAAGTTTGAAATATAATTCATTGCCATTTAACTCCCTCAAGCACCACGAAAAGCCTCTTTGCTTCTAAATTCTGTCTTCACGCATGAACAAGGAACTTGAAATAGATCAAATTACTGCAAAATGGAACATATAATTCTACCATCTAGGTCAAGATATGGAGGTTACCCCTGAAGGACCGGTGCCTTTTCATGTTCCTGGTTTGCAGTGATTACTTCACCTTCCATGTTTTGAACTTAGGTTACTATTTTGTATCTATTTCTGGCTGTCTTGAATGCCTCTAAAAGGCTACTTTTCATTCATCAGAGGCCTCTGAAATTAAATAAGAACCTAAACTGATGAGTTTTTTCCCATTCTGAGTTGTGTTCTCTTTTTCCCTTTCTTCCCTTGTCTGTCTATCTAATATCTCCTTGTTCTAATTATTCTTTTATTCCTTTTTCAACTTCTGTGTGCCTCTCCATCAACTTGTTCTGCCCTGCTTGAGCCATATAGGTTCATAAATATATACATACATTTTTCCTTATGGTGTGTTATATTTAATAGACATGTTTATCTGTCGATGACAGTCCACAAATTTTATTGACAGTTTTCCTACATAATGCATGACAAGTATAGAAGAAATTAAATATATTTTGTTGAATGGCCTTGGAGACCTAGTTCTACATGTAAAATTGCAATTTTGTTTTATTCTGAGCTTGTTTCCTGTTCCACAAGAAATGAAACTAACCCTGCTAAGGCTATTTGGTTTTGGCAGTGCTGGTGGCTACTAGGAATTCTTATATTGGTAGTGGTGATCGTTGTCATCATCCTTATTATATAGTGGGCAAACACACATATGCTGGTGTGGTGTGCGTTTCTGATATAGATTCACAGAGCTCTTCTTTCTCTCTTTTGATTTATTTTATCAAACTTAGAATGATTAGAGTGGAAAAAGCTGGACAGGTTCTTTTCCTTTCTCCATTTTTGGGCCTTGGGTTTTGTTTGGTTTGATTGTTAGCAAATGTGCCTCTGTATATCTATGGTTGTTTGTATTTATTTATCTTTAGACAGAGGAAATAAACCGGTCATTATTGTTTGTCAAGTTTTTCTTCGTTTCCTTTTTGGTGTGCAAGTGACTGAAGAAGAGAGCTCCAAATGGTAAAAAGAAGAAATGGTCGTTAACTTTTTTCGATTTATGCATGGCATTCTTGCACAGAGACCATGTTAATCTTGTATGTACCATTCCAATTTTATAGGATGTCCCCCAAGGGACATGGTTGTCAACTTTGATTTTCAAATATTAACATCTTTACAACTAATTCAACAGAAGTTGTTGTTTCATAGGCTTACATCTTGTCAATTTCTTGGTTTCCTTTTTTCTATTGTCCTTTTTTTTAAAAAAAAAAAAAAGAAGAAGAGCTCAATGCATATTAGCCCTTGTATTTTGCATTTTTTTTAATACTCGCTTTATTCTTTTTGTCTAATAGACAATTGTATTTAAATTTTTGGATTTAATAAAAGCATACAGATACGTTCCGGCCATTTCTATTATCACTCTCTCTATCAACCGTATCTATTCCAAATCATAGGATTACTCATTCAATGAAGTAAATATGAATCCAATATTTATTATATTTAATAAAATATCAATCTCTTCAATTTTTTTTTAAATAAGATAAATATCAAAATAAGTTTTATGGTGAAAATTTAACAAAGTATTATATATTTATTTTTGGTAACATTTAAATGTTACGTATTAGACCTTGTATTTTGGCAAGCTCTAGAAAAAGCCACTCCAATGAAGTCAATTTAACTAAGTAATATTTAAATGTTACATAACTAAAATCTAAAATAAAATGCCAAAAAAAAAAAAGTTGCGAGATTAAATCCGTTACAGAAGTAAATTAGTATTTACACATTTTCTTTTCACAATTGTTATTATTTATGCACATCACTCGTTATCATTGATCTTGATCTATATGTATATACTAATCAGCAATTTGCCCACATGCTGCAATATGCAATTTTATGTCCAATTGAGGTAATATTATTTTCGATATTTTACAATTAGAACAATTTTTCCCTTAATCAAAAGTTACTTTTTAATGAAATTAATAAATTTCCATCCTCAAAGTCATTTCAATTATTTTCAGTTTTGCCGTCAATACGATTAAAATTAATTAAAAACTAATATAGGTAAAATTAAAAATAAAAATATTCAGTGTTTTAATTGGAAAATTTAGTTAAAAAATGTAAAATTTAAATTACCTAATAATGAGTTTTGGAAAAAAGAAAACAATAAATAAAAGAGGAGAGGGAGAGGAGGAGGGGTGGGGGTTGCCAGCAGCTACGAGTTAAAAGTCGATGAAGGTTTAGTTTAAATTGGTGGATCATCTTCGGAGCTGAAAATTGTTCAAACCAAACCAAACCTACCAAAAGTCATCTTCTTCTTCATCATCATCATCATCATCATCATCATCATCAATGAACCCTTAGCAATACCAGAAATGGCTGCCCTAGTTTGCCAAATATTCTCCTCTTCTGCACTTATATCACTTGGCCTTTCCCGTCTCCTTTTCACCACTTTCAGTTTCCTCAAATCCCCTCAATCTTATTCTGCTAAACCCTACCATCCTCTTCCTTCTTCCTCCAATCGCTTCAAATTTCTCCAACTTTACCTTCTCATTCTCTGCCTTCTCATCGCTTTCGCTCACCAAACCTTCGTTTCCTCCGATTCCGATCCTCTCCTCAAAGGCCGTACTCCTGTTCATCGCTTCACCTCTCTACAATCTGCTGCTCTTCTCTTCCTTTTTCTTATTCTTTCCGTTGCCCTTCTTCTCTCTGAATGTACCTCTTTTCTCCCTCTCCCTTCCGATCTCTTCTTCGCCTTAGCTTCTGCTCTTTTCCTTTTGCAATACTCTGTCTCTTCTTCTGCTGCTTCTGTTCAGACCTCCGATCTCCAAGCCAAATGCGACACCGTCTTTGCTCAAATCTCGGCTTGCATTGCTCTCCTTTGTTTGATTTTGGCTTTTCAGCCTAGGATGTTTATTGCTGACCTGGGATTGGGTGGGGCCATTTGTTTGCAGGGGCTTTGGGTTCTTCAGACTGGGCTTTCGCTTTATGTGGAGGCGTTCATTCCTGAAGGTTGCCATAAGTTGCTTGATGTGGTCAGGGGTGTTGAAGGTTCTACAAAGTGTGATCTGGAGGAGTCTAGGTTGAGGGCGGTGGCTATTTTGGATCTGTTGTTTGTAATTCATGTGACGTTTGTTGTGGTTATTGTTATGGTTACTTATGCGGTTATGGCTAAGAGTGTTGGTATTAGGAGATTGGGATCATACGAGGCATTGCCTACTAATGCTGATTCTAATCATAATCATATTCAGATGAAAGCTTTGACTGGTACCCAAGCTTGATCTTTGGACGGACTTCGGTGGATGTGTCAGTGTGCTTTCCCCTTCTTCCTTATTTTTCTTACTTTTTTTTTCTTAACTAGATTCTTTTTTTCATTATTATAATTCTTATGGTACTGGGGAATCATATGAGGAATTAATTGTATTACTTGTTATTTTAGCTTATCTGAACACTGTAACCCCCTGGAACTTTTAGGGATTTTTGTGCATAAAAGGCTTCTCTTTTCTTTCTCTATTTGTTTTCTTTTGTTAAATTAACTAGCAGCTTCATCTTCACGTTATTACCTTTTTTCTATAGCAATCTTGTTTCAGTAATGCGTTTGGGTCTGACTTATTGTTGTCTGCTTGCGCTGTTGGTTTGGTTCTTTGTCATAATTTATGGTTTAAAAAATTGAAATAATATGCCTTAAAAAGTAAATGATGGAACTGCGATATACTGTCCTTGGTATTGTTAATATTTTTCATGATTCGGGTGGCTTTAGCTTTTCTCAAATTTTTCTTGGTCCCCAAACACCATTGCTATGTGGTCCGTGTTCAGTAATGGTGAATGGTTGGATTGGTGTACTTCTCATCACAGTGCTTGCAAATCTTATATTTTTCATTCAGGATATTATTGCTGGGTAGAAGTATTGGTTTGGAAATTCATTGAAGTCACTATGTGGGGTTTGTGGATTGGGAATTATGCGTTTGGGTCTGACTTATTGTTGTCTGCTTGCGCTGTTGGTTTGGTTCTTTGTCATAATTTATGGTTTAAAAAATTGAAATAATATGCCTTAAGAAGTAAATGATGGAACTGCGATATACTGTCCTAGGTATTGTTAATATTTTTCATGATTCGGGTGGCTTTAGCTTTTCTCAAATTTTTCTTGGTCCCCAAACACCATTGCTATGTGGTCCGTGTTCAGTAATGGTGAATGGTTGGATTGGTGTACTTCTCATCTCAGTGCTTGCAAATCTTATATTTTTCATTCAGGATATTATTGCTGGGTTTAAGTATTGGTTTGGAAATTCATTGAAGTCACTATGTGGGGTTTGTGGATTGGGAATTATGTTGCTATACTCTTTGTATGAGTTGAAAGTTAGTTTCCAGTATACTGTTCTGCATCTTCACTTGGCGCTATACCTAAATGCTCATTTTTTTCATAACGAGAGGGCCTGTTGGTTCCCAAATGAACTGATTTGCGTAATAGTCACTGACTGATTTTCTACTTTATTGTAAGGGGAACTTTTCCATCTCTGTGCTAACTGCCGAGACGCCAGCAAGAGTTGTACTGACGGGTTATGATTGATTTTTCCATTGGCAATTATCCTCAATGATTTCTAATTCTTCTTATGGTAATGCAGCAGTTGATGGATGGTACTGCCATGCATCTGTTGCCAACAATATAATCATTTAGGTCTATCTTTTGGATTCTGAGCAATGATGTTCTTTCTTTTCATTTAGTCACCCGTCAATCTCCCTTGGGTGTTTGTAGGTTCTACTATGATTTCTATATCTTCTAAAGCGAATGTAGTTGGTGGAAAGTACTGCCATGCCTCTGTTTATTTCTTTGCTTCTTGTACCTACTATCTTAAGGGTTTAGGTCTATCTTGTGGATTCTGAAGAACGATGTTACCGCTGTTGTTAAATCATCTGTCATTCCCTCTAGGTTCTCCCTGTATCGCAGATTCACCTGCTGACACTGCTAATATAGCAAGGCTACGATCTTTTATATAAGATGGGAGTGCTTCCTTTTTGGAGTCTCTGCTGCCCAATTTAATCGAGATATTTAAAGAGAATGGTGACTTCTTCCTGGTTAATAAGCATACCAATCATGATGGTATTTGATAATGCAATTCCACTAGGCTGCTTGCAAATGAGATCTTGTGATCAGGGTTTGATGTTGGCACGTTGGGAAGATATTTAAGGAACTTAAGAGAATTTCAATGGTTTGTTCCCATGTGGCAATATTGCATATTGCAACCTGCTCAAGGTTATTGCAAGGTTGAATGCATAGAAAAAGATTTTGACGTGATTGGAGACATACAATCTTTTGGAAGGATTTTATTTTTTTGCACCGTTCTGTGTCTCCTTTGATCATTTAAATTTTTTTATAATTGTCTGACGTCATAATACAGATGTTTTTTTGTGGTTTACAGTGGATTAGACAGTTTTTTTAATGCATTAATATTCATTGTTTATATTAGAGCAGTCCAGTCGCTTTTTCTCCACTGTATCCATAACTACGTCATATATTAACTGTTTCATCCCTCTCCGCTTAGGCCTATCTTGTCTGTAGCATATGTGGAAGGATTTCATTTATAGTTGTTCCATTTGTGCTGCATCATAAACGAACGTTTTTGCAATTCTCATTACGTCAAAATATGAGCTGCCTATCTACCGATGCATTGTAGCTTTGGGTTTATGGTGTGCGGTTCATAAGATGCTGGTGAACATTCACTGTTATTGGCACGTTCACAAGAGTCTTGAGTGAAGGAGGAAAAGGATACACTATTTATGCATTTGCAGGAGGATTTAATTGTTGTATGATTTATTTTTTGTTCAACTATTTTGTATGAATGCACTGGCAGAGCATATTCAAAAGGATAATCTGTGATTAAAACTCAAATGCAGATTGTATGGACCTTAGAATTAATGCTAGTAAGCTGTGTTGTAGTTTGATATCACCAACGAATCTTCTGGAATTATTTTTGTAGTTCACTTGATACTCATGCGCCGCTTCCTCACCTTATAATGCATGTGTGAAATAGGTATTTGCAGTTGCAATCTGTTTGGCTGAGTGTAAGGAGTTGAGTTTTGCTGTATCAAACCACCAAAAAAAGACATTTGTACTCAATGTAGTTCCAATTTAATAATTATTGATGGGTTTTCAACTTCAGTTTTCAAAAATGCCCTCGTATCTCTATTTTATATTACATTTTTATCCTACGATAGTAACTATATATATTATAACACAAACCCAACTTTTTTTAGTAATTAAATATATCATTTTTTTTTGGTATGCAATTATTATTATTATTCTGAACTATTACATATGAAAAATAATAATTTGGTCAATTGATTTTCTTATAATACAGTTTAAATTTATTATAAAACTATACAGTCATTTCAATAGTATGAGAAACAAATTAAAAAAGTCATACAATTTCTTTAAATACATTACAATAATATACATTATAAAGAACACGAGGCCCCAACATCCAAACATAGTTTTAGTGGAGTTGGGGGATACTTATTTTTGGTTTTTGACTTGTTTAAAAAGGACCACTACCAATTCTAAAAAGCAAAAACCCCTCAAAGTATGCAATATTCCTGTCCATCTATTCTATGCATTTGTTGTTGTGAGGCTATCCTAACTATGCATTTAATTTCTTGTGCTGTAAACATATTTGGAACACTATACTACTCCCTTTGTTTCTTTTTATATATTACTCACTTTTATTATTTCACTACAATTAAAAAATAATAATTAAATATTAATATATTATTAAATTGCATAATTAATATTAAATTATTAAATTTAATTGATTTTAAATAAATTAACTTTTATTGAAAAATAAAACTAAATTGCAAAAATAAAATTATATTATATTAAAAGTGTAATAACGATATAGATAAATAAAATTTAAATTTTATTTAAAAGTGATACATAAAAAAGAACGTACCTAATAGGGCAAAGGGCCATTGTCTGATCCAATGCTATTAAAAACGAACCGGATAAAGAACCGAAGAGATAAAGAATTATTGATTCGACCGGTTCGATTAGATTTAACAGGTCTTTTCTTTTTTTTAAATAATATTATTTTAAAAATTTTCTATAAATATTATGAAAATATAACTATATAAAAAATAAAAAATAGTTTAAAAATATTTATCAACAAAATATTAATCATAAAGCAATATTTTCAAGTTATTCACTATTTATAATGAATATTTAAGATAAATATAGTAAAAAATTATAAATGTTCAACAATATTTTTCAATTATAATTTTTATTTTATTCATAAAAAAATTATTAAAATTGCCTAAATTTCAATTATTTTTTATTTATATTTATATTGTATTTTTTCAGCAAAAAATAATATTATATGAATATTTTTGACAAAAGATTGTTTTTTTTTTCAAACCGATTTTCTTTGATTATATCCGGTTTTGGTTTGGTTTTTATTGATTATACGATTTTATCCGGTTCATAACGGTTTTTACGTTTTTTCCAATTAGGTTTTTAGTTATCGAACCAATTGGACCAGCTCCCGGTCTGACTGGCCGGTCCGGTATTAATGGCATTGGTCTGACCTATTGAGAAAACCTTCAAAAGAAAAAGGCCTAATTTTTACTCCCAAGACAAACTGTTCAAGACAAATACTTTTATAAGTTCAAAGGAGCATGGAAAGAGTCGTTTACCGGCAATGCATATTCTTTAACATAGCAAACTGTGGAGGGACCACATTACTCATTAGATGGTTTTTATTTCGTTTCAGAACAAAAAGTACTGAATCTGAAGATCAGATTTCTCATCTCTGTGGAACAATGTGAAGTTTGGAGTTGCACATAGCAAGCAGAATATTGAATTGCAAGAGAAATACAATAAAAAAGTTACAAAATTGAGGGAGTTAATTTCTTTTCTTTTCTTTTTCTTTTCGATTCCAACAAATAATATTTGCCACGTTTACCAGGGTAGATGAATACAAGGTAATAGAGGTAGTTTACCAGGGTTGCCGCATCGCATAGATAAGTGCCCCTTCCTAGTTCTCGCGGTTTAATCACCAGCTAGCAATTTGGATTCTCTAAGGAAATTTACCAAACAGGTTGCTTTCAAAATTTCACTCATTTTGGCCGCTGCCAAAAAATATATTAACAACAAATAAGGGAAAAAAAAAAAAAGGAAAAAGAAATACCGTATTCCACTTGTTAATCAAGTTTGCATATTTCCATTAGAATGAGACCTCAGCACACTTTTCATAAGAATATAGCTCCTTTGGTTCACATTTCAAAGCCCCGTTTTGTCCTTTTGAGCTGAAAAGGATTACCGGCTAGAGTCGAATTTATTCAACAAAATATTTCAAAGTAAATCTGGATTTCAAATACCAATTGTGTTTATCAAATTTTTAATTCATAAGTTTTCCTATTGTTTCAACTTAAAGTATATTCTTTATTTCAAAAATTAAAAAAGAAATCTCTAATAAAATCTAGAACTCAGGTAAATAAATATATTCAGTTACAGCATGTATTATTTTGTTTGATGAAATTAAACCCAAAAAATGCACACCACTAGAAGCCATTTTGATGTGGGGAGGGAGATTCACACTCAGCCAATAGAATCATAAAAGATGCAATTACAATGACATTTCTCTTCCTAATTTCCCTAGGTCAGCAAATGACATGAAATTCAACGGATTTTTATTGTCTAATTTTGGCTTCATGTGAACTTTGCATCAATATCAACCCTTCTTTTCCCACCTCTTTGGTGGAAATTTCTTGTTTTGGCTTCACCTGAACACACTTCTTATATAACCAACTCTTCAGTTCAGGTGTACTCCCCCCTCTCCTCTTCTGCTCCTCTATGCCTCTTTTTTCAAGAATTTGAGAAATGGAAGCTACAAACATATTGCACAAAGGAAAAGATATAAATATATATTTCATGTTCACAGCCCAGCAAAAGAAAATTTGTAGTATTTGGCTTGGAGACTCAGCTTTTTCTGAACTCTCTCCCTCATAGGCTTCCCAATTATATGCTCCCCGTGAATGGAGAAGAAATATTGAGAGAAGCCTATGAGAAGAGAGCTCAAGAAAAGTTTGGTTCTCTTCCTGTTTTTGCCTCTATATAACCAACCAGATGGCCAGGTCTGCCGGTGTAAATTTGTGTTATACGTCTAGAGAAGAAACCCACTAAGCCGCACAAAACTGGCTTACTTGAGGCCAGGGATACTATCTCTACGATAAATTATTGTCACTTACATCATTTTCATTCCTTTACATTGCATGATATGATCATTGGTCCATACTCATATTAGACCTGCCTCATGACTCATGCAGACATGGTAGTAGCATTTGCTATTTTATAATAATTGCTGTCTATCATGAAAAAGTTCTATCCCAGCAAACTCAGTTAGAGTTTGACAGTAACATAAATTTAAATACTAGGAAGTTTTCTTACCTTTTTATTTCTCGATTTTGTTTGTGAGACAGCTTTATCTTCATTCCTCCAGACGTTTCTCATCAGAAACACCCAGCTGCAGTTCTGGCAGACAGTGGCTCTTCCACGGTTGGAGATGTTCAATTGCTCAGACCATCAAATCAGCAATAGAACAATCATATTCAGATTCATGGAACCTTTCCCTCCACGACAACACCTGCCAGCCTAACAAGACACCATAATCTGCTGAAGCTGTTAAATATTGCCAATGAACTGCTGCAGGAGACCCATGAACACCTTCTATGTGTAAATTCAATTCTTTGGTATTTTGCGTACAAGTCTCTCAAACAACAGTTAGTTCAGATATCAATTTTGAATCTCTTCATTTCTCTTTTCTTGAATTCAAGGTGGTCATAAGAAAGTACAGAACTTGTGTATTATACAAAGATGATGCAGTTATAAAAACAGGTAAGGAAATAAAAGGAACTCCAGAAGCAGTAGATTTGATTTCTTCATCTGTTCTGAAAAGAGTTAACTATTTCCATAAATTGGATATAGTGAAATATTACAACAATTCTATCAGGAAACTATTTGTTTCTAGTGCTGTATCTTTCTTTAACAAGATAGACTAGAAAGTTCGGAGGGCCGGTAAAAACAAATCATATATGCATGAAATTACTGTATATCTATCCAGCAGTTACCACTGAAACTTTAGGAAGTTGCTTGGTGAAATTCTCACTGTACAAAAAATAGATAATTTCAATAGCCAAATGCGTTGATAGATCCAGACAAATTCCTTTGTGTCAAATTGTTGACCCCAATCTAGGAGGGAGCTCCACAAGAGGAAATCTGAATTATTTGATTATTGCAAGGTCATCACCTCTTTAGCCACTCCCGGAAATAAGATTGCATTTTGTCTCGAGTTGCAGGGTTCCCAACATTGACCGTGGGTATTATCTTGTCAGGCTTCAAAAACTGCAGGCAGGAGAACAGGATCATAGACTAAATTTCTCAAGGACAAATCGAAGTTCATACTTGAGGAAACAATATTAGTATAGGAATGAATAGATTTTCTTCAGATATGTTAAAAAATGCAAGTGATGTATAGGTTTCAAAATGAACCTGAACAAACTCCTCCATTTCTGTGAAGCTTGAGTGCTCACTGTACGGAACCCCTGTGTCAAAATAGCAAAAGGAAACTTCAAGTATTGCTCCTTACAAATTGGCAACAAAAATTTTACGAAGAAGTCACAAATTGTTTTCATTTCATATTTCAGTCATTGCAGAGAAAAAATTTATCAGTCCTTACAGGCTACTGTAAGTCAGGTTATACTATATTGTAAAGTTGTTGCATAATACTCCCAAGCGTATCATGATTTTTCAGGGAACTGAAAACTTATATGATCTTACCATAAATTGTGACAGTGCCTTTCGAATTAGGTTTAATTAGATCAAGCTGTTTGCCTATGCTCTCAGAGTAAGTCCAACCTGGATAATGTAAGATAGAAAAACATAGAAGTTTCAGAAATCCAGAATTTCCAGACAAAATGCCATAATAAATTAAACAAATTGCAGAGTTAAAAATGTAACCAAAATATTTATCATTAACCTGTTGGCCGAAATGCCAAAATTGCTGCATACCGATTTCTGTGGCTCTTCAAGTAATTTTTTAAGGTCTGAAGGAAGTAGCAAATAAGAATAAGATGGATTTCACGATAATGAAATAAATTCTGAAACCAGAAATTGAAGGCTCAATTAGACCTCAAATCTCAGGGAAGATATGGGCAACACATGGAGAAGTGTGTCCTTTGCTTCGGAACAGAGACTCCTTGACAAGTCAGGCCAACCAAAAGATTCCAGAATGCGTCTCCTTGAAGCACTAGCATAAATTTTTACCTAAAATGGACAAAGAATCGGTAATGTGTTCCTACAAAAAAAAAAAAATCTTGTTTCCTGCTCCCTATAAAAATGTAGAAAACAGAATCAGACGCTGTATTATCACTTTCTTTCCTAGACAGGCTTAAAGACTACCATCTTATCCCAAAAATCTTCTTAAGTTTGGTCTACAGATTTGGAAAAGCAATATGATCCACCAAACAATATGCATACTAAAGCAAAGAATGTCCCGGAGTAACATGAAGGAGAATGACCAGATGAAATCATTCATGATTTGCCATTTACAATACTGATATAATGCTCGTACCCTAAGGTGCATCATTTCGTAAAATACGTCCACCAAATATAACAAGAAGATATAAAGGATATCTACATCCATACCCCTAATGCCTTGGAAATAGCGAGATAGACACATTCTTTTCCAATGCTGTACGCCCCAACAACCACAAGGGTTTTGGGTTGCCTTCTGAGGAAGTCTTTAGTAACTCTAACAACAAAATCTAACACATCTTCTTTGGAAGGGAATCTGAAACCAACACGATAAATTTTATTAATGAACTGGAAATGTGAGATGCGGTAAACAAGATAAGTTAACATGAAACAAGTTTTATACCTATATTTAGGATTGCAATATGTTGTATCCAAGTAAAGCACATTAACTCTGTGGTTTACAAGAAGGTGATAAGATTGCATAAGCTTAGAAGCCCTAAAATCTCCGGTATGCAAGTAGCACATTCCAGTCGGCAAACGAAAGTGAATCAAAGCTGCTCCTGGGCAGTGATTAGCTTCTAATAATGTCACTTTAACTCCTTCAATAACATGCTCAATATCTAGTTCCAAAGGGTGGACAAATCTGTGAACATAGAACCATAGAAAACAAACAAATCTCAAATCTCTACATAATGCAGAGGGAAACAATATGTGAAAGTGACGAAACTCATCATTCTTACGAAGAATTAACAGAGAGGCAGAGCTTGAGAAGGCGAGCAGTAAGAGAAGTACAGTAGATAGGACCGTGAAACCATCCTTTGGTAAGACCACCATAGTGATCACAATGGAAATGTGTAAGAAAATATGCAGAGCAACCTTGAATTGAACCGTAACGGAATGCATCCACGGAGAAAGTTGTTCCTGTAACCAACAAATTGGAAGAAAACAGCACGAAAAGAAGCCAAAGAGCAAAATAAAATGATATAATAATCTACTCACCCGGAATTTTTTTGTAGAAAGGGCAAAGGCGAGGCCGATTCTTTTGCTCAGACTTAACAGATTTGCTAAAATCACTTGGAATTGAATTTTTAGGGTTAATAGCAAAACCTAACTGATTCTTTAATTTCTTGGGCGGAATAGGATATGTTAAAGAAAGAGGCGTGGGCTCCTTCAATCCCCAAACTTCCAATAGATTGGCCTGTTTAAGCTTTCTTTTGTTAGCATCTCCATCATCAGACAACAAACAAGAACAATCGGTTCCAGAGCGATAGAAATCAGCTGCGAAACTGTCTTCTCCTCCGCCTTGTTTGTCCTGAGGAATTGATAGGAGTTCGTCGTTCGGGTCTTCATAAATCGCATAGTTTTCTTTCTCTTCGTCTATAAGATTGTCCATTAGCTCCGGCCATTCTGTTATATCGACGCAAGCGTCTCCGTAATCAGCTTCACCGTCTTCTGCAACTACGTTCATGTCCTCCGACACCTTTTCAGCTGATTTCGCCTCAGGTGAGCGCCAAGCTTCAAACTGTGTTTTCTTTTTGTTCTTTAATTTAATTTAAATTACTTATGAAAAATCATATTTCCCCGGGGTATTTCTGAGATTCAAAAAGCGATGACTTTGGCCGAATGTCGAGCCCACAAAAGATTGAGCACATCTGATTAATGCATCTTTTTGGTTTGGCTCCCAAAGGCAAGCAGGATTGGAGGGAACATCCTCAGGTCAAAAGCCAAAGCCTAACTCCAAATTATTCATTATTATTATTATTATGACTATTATTATGCCTTAAATAGTAAATACATTTTTAGTCCTTCATATTTACCTAAATTTTTCATTTAACCTTTTGTAATCATTTTTTAAACTATACTTTCGTTTTTATAAAGTAGATTTTATTTCACTCAGTCCATTTTATTTTGTGTTGATGTAAAAGCTAAATATTGAGTAAACCCTTGTATGTAATGTTATTGATAAAGCAAGTTTTGGCTTTAACTGTAAGAAGGAGAGCTGACAATTGTGGATCCGATCGGATGAAAAGACCTATAAAATGGAGTATCATGTCGGATCCGGGCATTAGCACTCTGAATCTTAAGTTAATAACTTTTAGAGAAAAAGAGCTTAGAGATAGGATCTCAGATTTTCAATATCTGAAGTTATCGTGTTTTTGGCTATTTATACGAGTTATTTGGAGGGATACTCGAGTACCTTAGGGGGCAATAATTGGCAGTTGGAGTAGATAAGCGACGATGTGACAGGAAGCAGGTGGAGAGTATGGGCGCCGGCTTGTATCAGTGGATTGACAGGACGTGTTGTCTCATCGATCCGATTAAACATCAAGCCTTCCGGTCTTGTCTTCTAGTTCACGCTTTGCCTTTTTGTTATTGGGCTTGGGCCCTACCAAACGTCGTTGGGCCATCATGATTGGGCATTTGAGAATGTATTTTCCATAGTTATCACTTGTCCCCCCTCCAACAGGTCCGATCGGGCGATGCATTACTTTATTATTTAGGCGGGATGTTTGAATTTTTGGAAGGCACCCGCTTAAGGAGATACGTCCGTTCATTTCAAACAGCTGTCTTGCATTACTTTATTATGTCGGCGCGCCTTGCTGTTGATAGCGCCTTATGCAAGAAGTACGAGGAGGAGTTAAATAGGCTAAGGGGTGAGTACTCACGACTGAAAAACAATTGCCTCAAAGCCAACACTGACAAATACAAGGCATTTGCAGACAAGGATAAAGCTTTATCAGAGCGCGATCTTCTCCTGGCAGAGGAGAATTCCATGGAGACAGTTTTGGCGAAAAAGGAGACAACTTGGGCTGAAAATTTGGCAAAAGAGCTGGATGCTCAGAAGGAGGAGGTATTTGATCAATTGGGAGAGGCTCAAGGGAAGTTGCTGACTCGGTTGATTTATGCAGCCAAGCAGCGGTTCCCTGAAGCTGACCCTGACTAGATGGAGGATCCGAGAGTTTTTCCTGATCCTCCTTCTAACGAATGATAAGGATGAGGCTTTTCCAATTGGAGAGACTGAAGGGACAGCTAAGGAAATCTCTTTATCATCACAGGCGGTTGTCAATTTACCGATTGAATTCGAAGTCATTATTCCTCCATCAGCAGAGCTTGAAGCCCCAGCCTCTTCATAAATGGAGCCAAAATCCATTGTTTCTCTGCAAACGGAGCCTAAAAATGGGCAACCAAATGTTGAGACTACTGCAGAGCCCACTGTCAAGCTGATCGTTGCCACGGTAGAGATTGTAGACATAGAGGCTTAGCCTTTTTATTATTTTTGGTACATTCATTCTTTGTAATTTGTAAGCAGTTCTTGTATATATGAAATTTGGCCTCCCTTACATTGTGGGTTTGCACTGTAATTTTTACTTTGAGCAAAATTTGTTATAAAATTAACTAAGTGGAGCAAACAAAAATCTTTATGGAGAACATATAAAATTAGCGAAATAGAGTATATCGAATATGGAGAATACGGGAAATTGACTGAGTATAATACTTCCTGAATCATAAGATGTTTTTCAAGCGCCGTAGGACACAACTCTTTCAGAATCATTTTTTTTTAAAATGGAATAAATTATAAACCTTTCGTTTAGGCGTGAGTTATGACTTAGAGTTATGGCGTTAAATGCACTAGGTGACTTTTCAGTCTTCAATTTGACTGAAGTGTTATCCGATCGAATATGAAGACTGGCTATGGCGAGTGACCTTTCGGCCTTGTGTTGTTCCAAAAATTTGGTGATTTCATACATTAAATATGGAGGAGATATAAATGGCTTAATCGCTAATTTTCGCATTTTGGGTCCAGGATAGACGCTGAACCTAGCGAACGAATTGATGTAAATCGGATGGAGACGCCTCGTAATCTCGTATATTTGATTGGAGAATAATGTCAAATTTGGCGGACTGACTTATGATGGAAAAAAGCTTTTCCATCTCGAGATAAGCGTTAAGCCTAGCATGGACGTTGGGAGCATAATGGAGAAAAGATTTCGCATTTTAGGCTCGGGGTGAGCCTAGCGAATAATCATTCTCAACGATCGGGGTTTTTGTAGAATGGAGCAAAATGAATAACCTGCAAGCAAATATCGAAACTAACAAACAAATAAATGAAAACATACATTTTTACCAGAGACGAAGAGAAATGGAGCAAATTTTTTTTATTGAATGTGAACTCGGTACATAATTATACATGGTACTTTTTGAGTACTTCGGCATTCCAACTTTTGGAAATATCCGGCCCTTCAAGGGTTCTGAGTCTATATGTACTGGAGTTTAGAATCTTGGAGACTTCATAGTGGCCTTTCCATTTTGGCATCAACTTCCCGACTCCGACATTTTTCGAGCTTATGTTCGCCTTTCTGAGCACTAGATCACCTACGTTAAAGGTTCTTGCCCTTACTTTTACGTTGTGATATCTAGCGACTCTTTGTTTGTAGGCGATAATTTTAGCGTAAGCATCTTCTCTCCTTTCCTCTACCAGGTCCAAATCTTGGCATCTATCCAGGATATTCATCCGATCGAAATATAATATTGTCCGATAGGATGAGAAACCAGTTTCTACATGTATCATTGTCTCGGAGCCGTAAACAAGAGAAAATGACTTTTGATGCGTGCCAGCTCTTGGGGAGGTCCTGTAAGACCACAAGACGCTTTGCAGCTCTTCAGTCCGGTTGCCTTTTGCCTCCTCGAGCTGTTTCTTTAGGCCTTTTAGGAGAGTCTGATTGGAGACCTTAGTCATCTCGTTGCTCTAGGGATGGGTGACAGAGGTGAACTTGAGGCCGATATTGAGGCTTTGGCAAAAATTTCGGAAGATCGAGCTGTCGAACTGCTTGTCATTATCTGTAATAAAAATATTATGTAAGCCATACCTGCAAATAATATTTTTCCATACAAAATGTTTGACTTTTTCGCCATGATCGTAGCCAGGGGTTCTGCTTCGATCAATTTGGAAAAGTGATCGATTGCGACAAGGAGGAACCTCATTTGCCTTTTTTCTTGGGGAAAAAGCCCTAGAATGTCCAGGCTCCACTGGTTGAATGGTCAAAAAACTCCGATCGGTTGCTGATATGCTGCCAATTTTCTGATGACTCTCCCACGGATTTGGTATTTCTGGCACTTTCTCACTTTTTGTTGGGCATCCTTAAAGATGATTGGCCAGAAGTATCCAGTTTGGAGTACCTTTCTTGCCATGGCCCTACTGGCCTCGTGTGCTCTGTAAATCCCTCCGTGGATTTCCTCTAAGATGTAGTATCCTTTTTCCTCCGTTACGCATTTGAACCAAGGGTGACTGAAAGCCTTTTTGAACAATTAACCGTTAATAACAGAGTAATTAAGAGATTTGCAAGATATCTTTCGGGCTTTCAATTTATCTTCAGGCAATTGCCTTGTTTGCAGGTATCGCTTAATAGGGCTCATACATGTTCCTTGTACTGACTCAATTTTCATCATTTCTGGTTTGTCTAAAGAGGAGGCCAGCTGTTCAATGATGGTTATATTTTCTTCCCATATCCCTTGTTCGGCAGCAGATATTATGACAAGCCGATCGGCTAATAAGGTTTGATCTCTTGGCACCTTCTATAGGATCCACTCAATTTTGCATTATTCGAGCATCTTGAGTGTTGCCTTGACCTTTGTTAAATACTGTATCATGTTGTCTTCTCTAGCCTCGAAGGTGCCCAAAACTTGTCTCGTCACGAGCTGAAAATCACTTTTGATGACGATTGATTCCGACCAAATGGCATAGAGCAGTCTTAACCCTTGTAAAAGCACCTCATACTCTACCATATCAATAATTATAAATGTTACCTTACAAGCATGGATGAGGGCTTCCTGGCCGAGCTCAACGAACAAATCGACCGCCCCTACCACTGGCACCGTGGCATTGCCCAATCCGATCAGTGGCGTGGCATTCGGCTTGAGCTCTTCGATCGGCAGCCCCATTGCTCTGTAGGCTTGCAATGTAAGCATATTTACAGCACTTCTATTGTACACCAATATCCTTTTTACATCGAAATTATTGATCCGTGCCCTGACGACAAGGGCATATTCGTGAGGGAACGTCACATGTCGTGCATCTCACTAGATATGGTAACTAGGGTTGTCTGTTCAGATGTATGAAAGACGTAGATGCCCTTCCCCTTTCTCTTTCTGGATAGATCCTCTCCGTAAGATGATCCACCAATGATCATATTTATAACACCGGCTTATGGTCGATGTGGATCCGCATTCTTTGGCTTTCTCCACTCATCATCGTCGGAATCATCTTTCTTATGGTCTGATTGTCTGTAAGGGCTTGCCCCTCGGGTCGGACCTATGAACCTATTGAGGTACCCTCTTTGCAGGAGTCGCTCAATTTTTTCTTTCAGCTGGTGACATTCGTTGGTTGTATGGCCGATATCCCTGTGAAATTTATAGTACTTATTATGGTTCCTGATCCTTCTACTTTTCTCATCCATCTTTCTCAGCCAGTTGATCTTTTGATTATTCTTTTTTATCCATATCAACACTTGCGCGGGATTGATGTTGAGTGGGGTGAAAGTTCGAGCCTGCTGACCAGTCCCCCAATCGAACCTTGATCGTTCTGCCTCCTTTCTTTTTCCCAAATTTTTTGAAGTTGATGCTCTCTCAGGGCTCCTTGCAATCCGTTTGGACGGTGGAGCTCGATTGAATGATTGTCCGTCTGGATGCTGCAACCTATCCATAACGCTGTTCCTTCGACCTTGGCTGGACCTCAGGGCGTCATCCAGCTGAATGTGCTGCCTAGCTCTTTCCATTAAATTGGAAAAGATGACGGGCGGCCTTGTTGTGATTGATTCAAATAATGGCCTATCGATAGTGCCATTGGCTAAGGCAGTGGATACAATTTCTACACTTACATTCCTTACTTTCGATATTGTGGCTTGGAATCTATCGATGTAGTCTCAAAAAATTTTATTTGTCCTCTGATAGAGGTTGCACAGATCGCTCACAGACTTTGGCGCTTGTGTCTGTACAATGAACCATGTAATGAACAGCTCCTTTAGTTGTCAGAAAGAGGTGATTGAACCCTACAGGAGCTCGTGGAACCATGTGAGAGCATTTCCTCCCAGCGTGATAGGGAATATCCTGCAGGCAACCCTTTCATCGTAGGTGTACACCTGCACTTTCGTTAGATATTCAGCAAGATGAGTAGTAAGGTCGGTTTTACCTGTATACCTATCCATTATTACGTCTCGTCATCTGGGAGATAGCTCTGACTCCGTGATTTCCCTACAAAATGGTGAGGTCTTGTTGCCACAGGTGTTGTCTTCAAACACTCCTTTTTTGGATCCTGTCAAGCCAAACTGCTTGAGCTTCTGCTTGAATCATTTTTTCTCCCTGCTCATGGCAACCGAGGCAAATTCATCTCGTTGTCCCTTGGTGCGGCTGCGATTTGGCGTGCACATGAAAGACAAATCATCCCCAATGGACGAAGTGAAAGATCTATTGGGGATGTATGGGGAATTTTTGCTTGAGGACATCGTTCCGTTTCCCTTATCGTACTTGCCTGGGGTTCTGACCCTCATCTTCCTACTATCGTGAGCTATTGGCTCGTTGATGAAAATCTCCTTGTTCCTTTTTTTTCCGAAATCTTCGACCATGAAATCCGTTTCATGGCTTCTTTCATAAGTTCTGGGCATTTTTTTCTTTTTCAAAGTTTAGACTATGCTTTTAGTGAAGTCACTAAGAATGGCGTGCATGTCCCTAATGGTAATAGGGGTATCTTCCGATTGCCGCATGGCTACAAGTTGAATTCTGGGAGGAGGTCACCCCTAATAGAGGATATAGGAGACCCCTCTCTTCTTTTTGAGGGCCTAGATCTGCCTTAACTATGGTGATTATACTCTCCCGAAGTTTCTTGTGCATTGGATTTCGAACCTGCCATTTGCTCTCAACGAAAGCACCAAATGATAAATTAAGTTTTGGCTTTACCTGTAAGAAGGAGAGCTGGCAATTGTGGATCCAATCGGATAGAAGGACCTGCAAAATGGAGTGCCTAGTTGGACCCAGGCGTTAGCACTCCGAAGCTTAAGTTAATAGCTTTTAGAGAAAGAGTGCTTAGAGAGAGAGTCTCAGATGTTTAATACTTGGAGCCATCGTGTTTTTGGCTATTTATAGGAGTTATTTGAAGGGGTACTTGAATACCTTGGGGGTGATAACCGACAGTTGGAGTAGATGAGCGGTGATGTGACAGGGAGCAGGTGGAGAGTATGGACGCCGGCTTGTGTCAGTGGGTTGATAGGACATGCTGTCCCATCGGTCCGATCAGACATCAAGCTTTCTTGTATTGTCTTTCAGCTCACACTTAGCCTTTTTGTTATTAGGCTTGGGCCCTGTCAAATGTCGTTGGGCCACCATGATTGGGCCTTTGAGAATTTTTCATAGTTATCAATTACTAAAACCAGATCGGATCGATCGGTTGAATCGATTTAACTGCAAATTGGCATATCAACTGGTTGATTTAACTACTTAAAATCGAATTGGCAAAAAATCGGATTAAACCGAAAAAAATGAATTTTTGGCTAAAAAGTTTAAAAAATAATATCTTTTTTGTATACTCTCTCTCTCTCACACACACACACATATATATAATTTTTATTATTTATTTATTTGGTAAAATTAGTATTTTAAATTCTAAATATGCTACTTAATAATTTAATATACTTATTATCTATTTGGTTCAGTGTGTGTATATATATATATATAAAATACTAATTTTTTTAAATAAATAAATAATAAAAATTTAATATATATATATATATATATATATATATATAAAATTTTCATTATTTATTTATTTAAAAAAATTAGTATTTTAAATTCTAAAACTATCACTTAGTAATTTAATATAATTATCATAATTAAATATAACTATACTCATATATGCAAGGTTAATGTTTTTTATGTTTGTTTCATTAGTACTCCATCTAAGCAATAATTTTTTTCATGATATGATTGTATTTTTATGTTTTTGACATATGATATTAAAAAATTCATAATTAATCACTTGTAATAATAAGATTGAAATTATATTTTGTAATTTATTATTAGGATATTTGTGATATATATTTAATATTTGATGATTATTTTTTTATTTTTATACAATAGTATTTATAAAATTATAATAATTAATAATATTTTAAAAAATAGAAAAATCCGATCGAATTCTGTTGAACCAATCGAACCACAAACCTTCAGACTTACCGGTTCTTTAAATATGTTATGATATTACCAATGTTATTAAAATCAGATCGGATCGTTTTAACCACAAACTTAATACATAGAAATGGGCTGACAAAAAAATGTAAGAAATCGGTTAAAATAATGAAAACCAGCCTGAAACTAGATAAAACCAAATTTGAACCAAAGAAATCGGTTTGAACCATAAAAATTAATTTTTATCTAAAATATCTATACAATATTGTTTTTGTTGAAAAAATAAAATATAAATATAAATACAAAATAATTGAAATTTGGACAATTTTAATAAATTTCTTATGAATAAAATAAAATTATAATTTATAATTGATGAATATTTTTGAATATTTACAATTTTCGACTATATCTATCTTAAATATGTTATAAATATTGAATAACTTGAAAATATTGTTTTATAATTAACATTTGATGATGAATGTGTTTTTTAAATTATTTTTTATATAGTTATATTTTCATAATATTTATAGAAAAATTTTAAAAATAATATAATTTAAAAAAAAGAAAAAATTTAATTAAATTCTATTGAACCAATCAAACCAAAAATCCTTTGCCTGTCCAATTCTTTGTCGGGTCTGATTTTAATAACATTGGATATTACACAAATAGTTGTCCCGAGAAGATTCTCAAATTACAACTCATGAATATGTTATGATATGTTTATTTCATATTTTTGTTTTGTTTAAATTTTTAAACGGTTAATTGGTAGTTTTACATAATTTTATATATTTTTTTAATCACATTTGTTTAATTTTTATTATTATTTTTACATTTTAATATAACTTTAATCTTATATTTTTTTTCATTTTTTTATTTTTTCTTCTTGTCAAAAATTTATTAAACCTTGTCATACTTAGTTTTCAAATATGCTAATAACAATTATAATTTTATTATTACATTCTATGAACTCCGATTGCTTATTTAAGCATCTGAATTATAATTTCAGCCAATTTTAAATAAAATATAATCTTATATGTCTTGTAAATTCAGAGCGTTTACCTCAACATCCATTACATTAGCTGATTGACTCAGTTCATAATTCAAAAATACATCTATCAGTCTAAGAATTATTAAAAATAAACGCGAAGGGGCTCAGTGCAAATTTTCTAAAGTTCAAAATTGCTTCAGAATATTTTGGTTTTTCAAATCAGTCACCCATTATTTTATTTATTTATTTTTATATAGATTTTCTTTTAGGTGTAGTGGTTGATACAATCGGCAAAATTTCACATTAATTTGAATTTTTTAGTTCTAGAGGGACTAAAATTTATAACTTTAAAAATCTTAGAAGTTGTTAGTGCCTTAACGGTTAATATATGATTATTATTATAAAAAAAATGAAAATAAGAGAACACAGAACTAACAAAATTGACCCAAATTCATGGATCGATTCAAATTTATTTAAAAATTAATTCAAAATCAACTCAATCCACATAAATATTCATTGGATCAACTCAAAATTAATCCATTTTATTTTTCTAACTCAACCAAATATCTAATAGATCAACCTAAAATTGATTCATTTTACTTTTTAATCCATTGAATTTGAACCCATTAATTTTTTCTAAAATCCTCTTTTTTTGGATTTTATATAGCTCCTGATTTTGTTTCTCTCTCTTTCACCCGTTAATGACCCATCAAAATAAATTTTAGTGGTGATCCAGAAGCAACACAATCTCATCAAAATAATCCACCTCCACCACCATCATCATCATCACCCAAGTCACGTGAAAACTTCACCATCAGATCTCGCAATTCCTAATTCTCAATTGCCTATGCCTACTGATCCTCTGTGGGATTGGGATCAGCTCGACTTTTATTATGCACAAGATCATCAACGTTGATTCATAATTATCAGGGAAGAAATAATTAATTGAAGATTCTGATTAATTTGAGATGTATACTTGACCTATATTTATTTTTCTATCGGTCAGAAATGATGTGTTTGTTTCCTAGCAAATGCTGAATTCAAATAAGATTTGATTTTATAATAATTTATATTAAATTATTGAATCGATCAAAATTAATTAAATTTATTAATTATTTATATTTTTTGACCTATTAATAATTCAATTCATTAATATTTGATGATTATTTTTTATTTTTATACAATAGTATTTATAAAATTATAATAATTAATAATATTTTAAAAAATAGAAAAATCCGATCGAATTTTGTTGAACCGATCGAACCATAAATCTCCAGACTTATCGGTTCTTTAAATATGTTATGATATTACCAATGTTACTAAAATCGGACCGGATCGTTTTAACCCCAAACTTAATACATAGAAATGGGCTGACAAAAAAAGTAAGAAACCGGTTAAAATAGTGAAAATCAGCCTGAAACTGGATAAAACCAAATTTGAACCAAAGAAATCGGTTTGAACCATAAAAATTAATTTTTATCCAAAATATCTATACAATATTGTTTTTGTTGAAAAAATAAAATATAAATATAAATACAAAATAATTGAAATTTGGGAAATTTTAATAAATTTCTTATGAATAAAATAAAATTATAATTTATAATTGATGAATATTTTTTAATATTTGCAATTTTCTACTCTATCTATCTTAAATATATTATAAATATTGAATAACTTGAAAATATTGTTTTATAATTAACATTTGATGATGAATGTATTTTTTAAATTATTTTTTATATAGTTATATTTTCATAATATTTATAGAAAAATTTTAAAAATAATATAATTTAAAAAAAAGAAAAAATTTAATTAAATTCTATTGAACCAATCAAACCAAAAATCCTTTGCCTGTCCAATTCTTTGTCGGGTCTGATTTTAATAACATTGGATATTACACAAATAGTTGTCCCGAGAAGATTCTCAAATTACAACTCATGAATATGTTATGATATGTTTATTTCATATTTTTGTTTTGTTTAAATTTTTAAACGGTTAATTGGTAGTTTTACATAATTTTATATATTTTTTTAATCACATTTGTTTAATTTTTATTATTATTTTTACATTTTAATATAACTTTAATCTTATATTTTTTTTCATTTTTTTATTTTTTCTTCTTGTCAAAAATTTATTAAACCTTGTCATACTTAGTTTTCAAATATGCTAATAACAATTATAATTTTATTATTACATTCTATGAACTCCGATTGCTTATTTAAGCATCTGAATTATAATTTCAGCCAATTTTAAATAAAATATAATCTTATATGTCTTGTAAATTCAGAGCGTTTACCTCAACATCCATTACATTAGCTGATTGACTCAGTTCATAATTCAAAAATACATCTATCAGTCTAAGAATTATTAAAAATAAACGCGAAGGGGCTCAGTGTAAATTTTCTAAAGTTCAAAATTGCTTCAGAATATTTTGGTTTTTCAAATCAGTCACCCATTATTTTATTTATTTATTTTTATATAGATTTTCTTTTAGGTGTAGTGGTTGATACAATCGGCAAAATTTCACATTAATTTGAATTTTTTAGTTCTAGAGGGACTAAAATTTATAATTAGTGCCTTAACGGTTAATATATGATTATTATTATAAAAAAAAGAACGAAAATAAGAGAATACAAACCTGATAAAATTGATCCAAATTCATGAATCAATCCAAATTTATTTAAAAAAATTGATCAAAATTTAACTCAATCCACATAAATATTCATTTGATCAATCCAAAATTAATCTATTTTATTTTTTAATTCAACAAAATATCTAATGGATCAATCCAAAATTGATTTATTTTACTTTTTAATTCATTAAATTTGAACCCAATAAATTTTTTTAAAACCCTCTTTTTTTTGGGTTTTATATAGCTCCTGATCTTGTTTCTCTCTCTTTCGCCCGTTAATGACCCATCAAAATAAATTTTAGTGGTGATCAAGAAGCAACACAGTCTCATCAAAATAATCCACCTCCACCACCACCATCATCACCCAAGTCACGTGAAAACTTCACCATCAGATCTCTCAATTCCTAATTCTCAATTGCCTATGCCTACTGATCCTCTGTGGGATTGGGATCAGCTCGACTTTTACCATGCACAAGATCATCAACGTTGATTCATAATTCTCCGGGAAGAAATAATTAATTGAAGATTCTGATTATTTTGAGATGTATACTTGACCTATATTTATTTTTCTATCGATCAGAAATGATGTGTTTGTTTCCTAGCAAATGCTGAATTCAAATAAGATTTGATTTTATAATAATTTATATTAAATTATTGAATCGATCAAAATCAATTAAATTTATTAATTATCTATATTTTTTAATCTATTAATAATTCAATTCATTATTCGTTCAATCCGTCTACTTGCCACCGCTAAGAGAACGTGAAAAAAGAAATATAATTGAATATAAAACTATATTTATTTTTGAATCCAAACGAAAGTATTAACTTGCATGTTAAGCATAAAAGAAAGAATGAAAATTGAAATGACTAAAATAAAATTTATTTTCTCCAAAAATTGAAATGGCGAATCATGTGTTCCTGGGGTATTTTTGAGATTTAAAGTGGGATGACTTTGACCAAATGTTGCAGATTGAGCACATCCGATTATTATAAAAGCGTTATTGATTAAATGAATAAAGCCGCCATTTTCGGCATCGGTTTTTTTTCAACCAGAATTGTCTCCTGCAAATTTGGGAGGAATGAGATTTAAAGCCGATGTCTGTGTTCTTAAAATATACTACATATTAATTAAGAACCTTAAAAGCCGAAGGCTAAATACGAATTATTAATAAAATAAAATAAAATAAAACATTAGAAGGCGGAGGGTGGTTCCAAATTATTAATGATTAATTGTTGATTGATATGTAATATATATATTATTATATTCATAGAGAAATTTGCAATTTGAGGCTAAAAAGTATATGAGAATGGAAGATTAGTCAAAGCAGGCACTAGAAGACGTCTCTCTTTCTACTATTCTCCTTCTCAATTTTATAGAATTATTACCATCAATCTTAGTCTGAGTTTTTATTATTTTTGGCAATTTTCATTGTCTTTTATGGGTCCTCCAATATTCATCTTAAGGTGCAATCATTCCAAACATTAATTTAATCAAAATAAATTAATGTTTTATGGACCTAATAATATAATTTTGTTTTTTTTTAATTAAAATTTGGATTCACTATATGCTCAGTAAAATATTTAATTGCACATAATAGGAAACTGTAAAAAATAAAAATTGAATAACTGACTGAAATAAAATACTAGTTTAACAAAAATAAATAAAATATCAAAATTCAACAAGTATCTAAAAGACTAAAATTCATTTTTGCAAATTCTCTAGTCTATTTCCGTTTAAGAAACTTTTCCCAGTGATACCTTTCTGTTTAAGAATTAATTTTTAAGTATAAAAATAAAAATCTGAGTCTCCAAAACCAAAACTCCAGCCTTCTTTTCAAAGTTTCTTATTTTTTATTTTTCACTTATTATTAGATCTGGCCATTCCATCTAAGAGCTGTAGCCCCATTCATCTTTTTCTTCTTTTAATTTTAGTTTTTGTATTTTCAATTCTCTAAGCAATTTTTTATTTTTTTAAATATTTATATAATAATTTTCAAATCAATATAAAATTTTTAATATTCATTCGTTGTTCTTAAATTAGTAAATTTTTAATTATCGTTTTGTATCTTTATTTTAATAAATTGAGATTTAATATTTAATATTTGTGTTTTTTCAGATATTATTTGTACTTTTGAAAATTTTGTTGGTTTGTGTTAGTTAAAATTGAATATAGATGAAATTTTATTTTACAAATTTTTTCTTTTAATTTGAAGATTTTTATCTTTTTAAATAAAAATTTTATATCCTTTTTACATAAAAGATGATTCGATAGTTTTTTTTAAATAACAGATAGATTAAATTTTCTGCTGAAAACTATATGTTATCTATAGCGTCACTATTATTTATGGTTTTTCCGAAAAAATTCAAAAGTATATTACAATAATTTTATTAATTTTGTATATTTTATGTATTTTAAAACTTTATTTATATTTATTTTTTATATTTTAATGAAAATTTATTTTACATTAAAAAATTTAATTTATAAATAATTGAGTGTTTTTATTAATACTTATCATTTTTTATAATACAATTTTGAAGATGAAAAAAGATGTGATTTGAATCTAGTTCAATCGAGAGAATAATCAAACTTTTAAATATTTGATCTGCAAGTAATTCTCTATTAATATTTATTTTTATTTTTTAATATAAATATTTTTTATAAAAATTTAAATACTTAAGTGACACATTCAAATACAAGAAATTCATGTTCTTAAAGAAAGAAAGAAAAAAAAAATACTTGTATTAATTATTTTATTTAAAATACGGAAACTGTTGAATTACATGACCACATAATTTTCTTACTTTATTAATTATAATCACTTTCATCCTTGTTGGACCGCTATTTCTTTCTTTTTTTTTTCCTATACTTACCAATGCATAAAAAAAGAATATGCCATTTAAAAAAAAATCATAGTTCCCCACGTTAAAAGAAAAAAAATATAAAAAGGCAATAAAAGGAGAATATTACTTAAAATGCAAAATTAAAAGAGTTCCTACTCTTCTTGAAGGGAAGATTGTGGTAAAAAACATAATACTCACGTAAAAGGGAAATTATTCTCTACTCTCAGTTCTAGCAAATCACAATAGTTCACACTCATCGTTTTCTTACAAATTGTGTAGGGAATAATGTCAGGGTGTTAAGAAATGGAACCAGATGTACCAGATTGTTTCCCCCATAGTTGGGTACGGACGCAATAGTGGTCCACGTTGCAAGCTGGTGAGGCATCAAAATTGTGCTATTGACCCAACACCTTTCTTCTCTTCTTCTTCTTTCTCTAGACGCCTGAGACTTGTCAAAATTTAATCTTTTTTCTCTTTCTTTCTCTCCAATTTCCTTTGTTTCTTTCATTTCATATTTTTTTTCTCACAATTTTCATTCAATAAATACTCACGCTTCTTCTTTTTATTTGTTTTCTCTCTAACAAACAAGTTTTGTAAAAAGAAAGGTTGATAATAATAATAAAAAAGATTACCCTGTTCACCTTTGGATCCGTTGCATTTCAACCATTGGAAAAACAAAGCTGTGGTGGTGTGCATTTTTCTTGTCCCTGGAGATTTCGAGGTAAAATTCTTCTTCCTTTTTTGATTTCCTTGATTTTGGCTTAATCTTCCTCTCGATGCCTTTGATTGATCTGCATTTTAGCATTCTAGTTTATCAGATCAGGAATTGTCTTTCTCAACGTTTTCTTTTTTTTGAATTTCTTATGTGGGTTAAATTTACCTTCTCCTTAATTTGTGATATCAATATCTATTGCCCCTTATTTCTGGATGCCCACCACTTCCCGGTGCTGAATTGAGATATTATTATTGTTATCTAATTATCATTAAGGTATTGTTTACAGCTCTACTTAAATTTTATCTCATATTAAATATTTGCAGGTAAAGTCCAGAAATTTATAATCATTTCCACCTGCAAACTGGTGTTTCTTGGTTAAGGGTGCTGCAGACTTTCTGTTCCAAATCCAGAAGAGGATTTTCTCTTCTTTATCCTAGCACTTTTCTGTTTTTCTGCATTTGTTCTTGGTTGTGAGGATTATTAATCATCGATTCTGCATAGCTCTTGGTGTACAACTGCATGTGGGCCCTCTCATTGGAGGCTTCACAAGCTGTAATCCATGGGGGATTGGATCATTGGAGCTTTCATCAATCTCTTTGGCAGCATTGCCATCAACTTCGGCACCAACCTTCTTAAACTGGGTCATACTGAGGTATGCATAGTTACGTTTACATTTCTCAATTCACCTTCTTTTTAGTGTCTACTTTTCTTTTTAGTCATGCTAAACGCTGTTGACATTTTTATATTTCTCATGTAATTCATGTAAATTTATATGTTTCAGTTGATATACTACTTTTGTACTTTAAGTGCAACTGTACCTGATAAATCATTGCTAGTTAAAATTCTGCTGCCAGCTCTGCATTGTTACTGCCATACTGCATTTGAGTTGCAAGAAAAATGCCTGTTTTATTTAGGTTCACCATGTATAAGTATCACCTGCATGAACTTCAGTTCTGTAAGCTGTTAACTTTAGAGTTTAGTACAGAGATGAACGTTTTTTAGCTGTTATCTTTCATTCAATCCCTTTCATCACAGGTTTATGCCCTTATTTTGGTATGGGACTGTTGTATCATCTATTGATTTTGATGCTTTTACATGATCACATGATGTAGTGAGCTTTAATTAGTCTGGCCTAACTATTTGTAGCGAGAAAGACATTCTACACTAGAACTTGATGGAACAACTGGGAAGAGTCACTTGAAGCCTATAATATATTTCCAGACTTGGAGAGTCGGTTAGTTCTGATCTTATTGGTGCTAAATTACTCGGAGGAGTTTAATCTTCTGTAATCTTCACCCTTAAATATGTGATATTCTTTATGCAGGTATTCTATTTTTCTTTTTAGGAAATTGCCTTAATTTCATTTCCTTTGGATATGCTGCTCAGGTCAGTATGGATATTATATTGCTACGCATTGTTATATGCAAGTGTAATCCTCCCTATGTGTTCCCCCACCCAACACACACAGGCATGTACACATGAGTGGACATCTCTTTGCTTTCAATTTTTTTTATTTTTTTTATACCTTTCTGTGCAGTCTCTTCTTGCAGCCTTGGGATCAGTACAATTCGTTTCTAACATCGCATTTGCTTACTTCGTGCTGCACAAAATGGTGACTGTTAAGTATGTTAAAGCCTGAAGTGAGCTAATCCTTAGAAGTGTGACAATCTGAAGTTTCATTTGCCACTTAGTTTTAAGAAAGCAATCTCAAGTAATTAATTTGATTTTCTTTATGACAGAATCCTTACTGCGACAGCCTTTATTGTTTTGGGGAATGTTTTCCTTGTTGCCTTTGGCAACCACCAGTCTCCTGGTATGATATGCTCTTGAGAAATTGGCAAGCTTAATTTCTTGTTTTGTGATATATTGTATCCTAAAATTGGTCTTATAAAGCATGTTGTGCCACAATGCAATGTATTTGGTGAGTCATATCCTAAGTCTTCTATTCTACTGATGTTGCCATGTCGTGTTAATAGTTCTCAAAACAAGTTGCAGTTTGTTGAATTTTGTTCGTACTTGAAAAATAAATGCAAGGAAAATGATTTGCATTGCTGAATGATTAATAATTTTTCAGTGTGAGATCTTGCAAATCATAAGTGAATAACTGCGAGACTCACAAATAAACCTTGAGTTATCAAAATCTGCAACCTAGGACTTATTTTAATCAATGGAACACATTGCTCTAGATGGTGAATTTGTGAGTCTAGGGCGTAATATTTATCTTTTAAGTGTTAGCTTCTTCTGTATAAATATTTATAGAAACTGAGATAATAGAGCTAGAGTTGCTACCATCTTATCTGTCAGATTTCCTAATTAGATTATAATTCTATTTTATATTCCTAACTAAAGTTTATTTTCTAGTTAGTTTTTATCTTTCCTTATCAGAATAGATTTAAGATTCTTTTTATTTTTTTTATAAATAGGTTGTACATTTTTCGATTTCTTAAGATGGAACAATTAATAAAATTTATATTCTAAAAATTTTTCATAGTATCTGAGTCTTGCTCTTTATGGAAGTTGAGTTTTCTCCTTCTAAGCAATAGGTAAAATACCGGTTTTTAGAAAGGTGTCAAGAAATTGAGCTTTCCTTCTTGTTACATCAGAAAAATTTCTTATTTTTTAGATGTGGTTTGAATATCTTGTAATGCAAAAATTTAGTTTAAAATACCTAATTTTTCTGTCGTGATATAAAAATCCTAAAACACCAAAATTGGAGTTTTACTATTTTGAGTAGGAGGTAACTTACACCACCATTGTCAAAGGGTGTGCCACCTTTAGATCTTCCAACCCACCAAGTCTGGTCACCAGAGGAGTCGCGAGTGAAACACACGCACCAGTTGAAGACGGTGAGGTACTGTTCATGCGCTGGTGAGCGACTCGCGTACCGGTCTTTTTGGCCACCATTTAATCCCGATTCTTTTCCAGAGCTTCTTGTCGGCATTTTCCGACCTTGTCTGAGGATTTTTCGGCCTTGATTTGTCATCTCGTTTTTGGATTTCCTTTCTAGGTTCTATTTGATTCCTGTTTCTTCTGTTGCATGAAGCCCTCTCCAGACGGCCTTTTCTAGTCATCGTTGGACTTCTTGGTTGTTGAGTATTCTCCATTACAAACCGATGTTTACTCTTAATATCAGTGTTGACACAAGATTTTTTTAGTGCTGAGAATATAATGGCAGGAGCCTTGGAGAATTTCAAGAGCTGCCATAATTTAGTTTCGTACTGCAAGGATGTATTTACTAAAACACTTCACTCCTGGATTTGTCACATTCTATTTTGCAAGTTGGGCATGTGTGATTCCTATGCATCAATTTGAGGGGAGTGTTGGATTTCCTTGATAGATTAGAATTCTATTTTATATTCTTAACTAGAGTTTATTTTCTAGTTACCTTTTATCTTTTCTTATTAGAATAGATTTAGGACTCTTTTCGTTTTATTTATAAATAGATTGTACGTTTTTCGATTTCTTAATATGAAAGAATTAATAAAATTTTTATTTTCAAAAATCTTCACTATCTTTGTTTCTTTCTTCTTCTTCTTCTTCTTTTTTCTTTTCTCTTTAAATTTTTTGGCTATTTATAATTTCTATCTTACTGCTAGCATGATATTTTCTTTTTTGGAACCTTTTGTTTTCCTTTGGAACATTTCTTATTATGAAGGAGTTGTATAGATTGCTTTTATTGGTAAATGGGTATGCTGGCACTAAGAGGCAATTGTTCTCTGCCTTGTGATAATATGGTACAAAATAAAAAAACTATACCCACGGTTCTCCTGCAGTTGAAATTTTCTGAAGGTTATTTCCAAGGCAAATTCACATTCCTATTAGGTTTTTATCCAAAATACGAATTCATGCATTGGTAACAAGCTGTCATAATAATTGATTACTACTTCTTCTGTTAGAAAAAAATAAGTTGTTTTGCTTTTTTCTTTTTCCCCATCTTATTAGTGTACACGCCGGAGCAACTGGCAGAGAAATACAGCAATATGGCGTTTCTTTTTTACTGTCTGATTTTGGTCACAGTTGTTGCCCTACATCATTACATTTATAGGTAACTTCTTGTTCGGTTGTTTCATTGTGCTTTGTCAATTTTTTTCTCTCTCTCTCGCTTTTTCTTTTTTGCTCACTCTTTTCTCCTTCTATTGTGGAGTAAAATTTACAGTCTCAGTCTCTTTCTCTTATCCAACTTTTAGGAAAGGTGAAATTTTGGTTGCTGTTTCTGGACAAGAAATAAGACCTTATTGGCAGATGCTTCTTCCCTTTTCATATGCTGTAGTTTCTGGTGCAGTGGGATCATTCTCAGTGCTGTTTGCAAAATCTCTGTATGTTAGCCACCTTGGATATCAATTTGCTTCTAAGACGTGACATGGATTGTTCATTTATATTCTTAATCTAATGGAAAGTTTCTTTCTTGCAGATCTAATCTGCTAAGATTAGCCATGTCTAATGGTTATCAGTTGAACACCTGGTTCACTTACTGCATGCTTCTTTTATTTTTTAGTACAGCTGGATTTTGGGTAAGATTTCAGCCCAAGTTTGACATTCTTCTTGTTTTTCAATTTCAACATATCTAAATTCCATTCGTTCTGGAAATGACGGTCTAGCAAACTTCTTATCAGATTGAGTCTTTCTAATTTTGCAGATGACGAGGTTGAACGAGGGACTGTCACTTTTTGATGCAATCCTTATTGTTCCCATGTTTCAGATTGTTTGGACTTTCTTTTCCATTTGTACAGGATTTATCTACTTTCAGGAATATCAGGTCATTCTCTTTTTCTCTCTCCAGTTTGGTTGCAATGTTTACACCTTGTTTGGATGAGGTGTATCATGGTGTGGCGTTATATGATATGATATAGTATAGTATAGTTTAATGTTGTTATTGTTAACATGTTTAGGAATATGATATTGGTATCATAGGATAGGGTTTTATAAATTTTTTGGTAAGAGGGAGAAGTCGCAAAAAATAAAAAAAACTAAATGCTTTTTGACAAGGATGAGAAATAAGATGATGATTATATTAGGATATAATGAAGATAATAAGGGAATAAAAATATAGTGAACCACAATGGTTTAAAATTCAAGGCAAAAGTCGTGGTTCTGAAAACCATGAGTTTACCATCAAAATGCCACACCTATGTGTTAGAAAATTTTCTCACACAACCACATAATCAATGCTATAACATATTATACCACACCTAACCATCATCCAAACAAGGGGTTATTGTTTTTTCTGTTGTTTTACCAGTGAAATTTTACCAATTCTGGAAAAATTGAGGAGTGACTTTTATCATTAATGCTTGTGTGAGGGTGGACTGTAAAAGTTTGCTACGAAAACAATCTTATCCTTTGTACTCTCAAGGCAAATAGCTATTGACTCTATGAATTTTTCTGTTTATCTGTTCTGGCTACTTATCCCCTCTCCATGAGATAAAATGCAGCCAGCACAGAAATGACATATAAAGAGATCTGTTTTATTTCTTCCTTTTTATGTACATGACCTTGAAATTGAATGGAATAATTCGTATCTATTAAATTACGAGGCATTCAGCAGATATATAGATATTCACTCCATGCATTTTCTATTCTAGAATTGTCTGAGTGATCAGCATTCAGATTTGCATTATGCATTTTTTGCAATGCTGGTGCACTCAGTCTTGATAATTTTTTTTTGTTGCATTCTTTAATTGGATGCTTGAAGTAGGGATTCACATCACTGCTAAGCTTATTGTTACTCAATAACAGGTATTTGATGCACTGAGGATAACGATGTTCATACTAGGGATGATGTGTGTCTTTATTGGCATTTCTTTGCTGGCACCAGATGAACCCAGAGGTACTTTTGTTAGGGTTTGTATTAAATCCAATTCTACCCAAGACAAAAACTAAAACTTCGTTTTGAAACTTTTCAGGTGGTGAAGTCAAAGATACACCTTTAGTTTCAATTGTGTCTTCAAGTGTTTCAAGTGAATCACACAGGTACAATACATCTATAGAAATAAATTGCTTTCAGAAATCGCTGATTTCTGTTCACATTTTATGCTCAGCTTTGTGATAGATAGGTCATCAGGTTCATATAAACATGATATGCCATCTAGTATTTTCAAAATGTATGAACAGGATTTTGTATTAAAAGTTAATTACTCCTTCAAACTCAGGCAAAAAGCACATTTTAGAACTATCCGTACGGTTTCAATCTTGCACTATTCATTTTCAAATCTTGTAATAGGCTTGAATAAACATAACAAGGCATTTTTACAGTTACTTGAGAGCACCTTACTCTGTAAGTGACTGAGTAAAATGTTGGTAAACAAACAGGAATATTTATAATATTTGTGATTTTATGACTTCAGGTTGGAAACTTTCAAACTTTTTTGAGCTTGGTTGGTTCTGTCTCTTTTCTTTTTCTTCTTCCATTTCGTTTTCATCTTTCTTGATCTTTCAGAACAGAGAAAATAACGTGTTTTTATGACATACCTTGTATGATAATCAATTGTGGAATGCGAATATCGAACTAGTTCCGTTGTAGGTTTTGCATTCATTTTCTGCCATGTTAGTCTAGAATTTGTCTCAGGGTTTAACAAGATATTGTCGCATTTGTTTGTTGCAGACTGATCAAACCATCTGAAGATGCACAAAGTAGAGACCCGAGATCACTAATGCAAGGAATATTGGTGAAAGTCTCGGAGATGCTAACCAAGGCAAAGGTTGATACCAATAAATGCTTCCTTTCATTGTTGGTGAACTTCAAAGATGGGTAAATATGTGGAAAAGCTAATTTCATTTATTGCTTGGCAGGCTGCTTGTTCTGTGTCTCTCGGCTTCGGTGAGGACTCGATCAATGCATCTGCAGTTCTTGTGATGCCAATGGTTTCTTCAAAGATTACAGGATTCCGAGGAAGCGTTTTAGACCGCCCGAAGGTCTTCTCGCTGAGAAATGCCGGTTGGAGTAAGATCTCAATGGATGAAGATGGTGTAAAAGTGTTAGATTCAAACCCAGAGCTTCCTCAAACTCTATGATAGGAGTAGCAGCAATTAAATATTACACATTTCCCACGAGTTCTTTTGTGCTTTTATTTTTTATTTTTTAATAATATTCTTCTACCCCCTTTTAAAATGCATTTGTTAAATGTAGAAATTTTAGGATTGACTGGTTTGTTGCAAGTCTCCAGCATTGTTGTAGTATTGAAACAACACAATATTGTATAGTCTATGCTCCTCATTTAAAGGAATGGAAATTTTTATTTTATTCTTTCCCTTTGTAATGAAAAATAATTTTAGGTTGACATTATATAATTTATATTGCTTTTATTTAGAAAGAAATTCTGGGAATGCAATGCTGCCTGTCCAGCTTTCCAAAAGTTTTGATACACAATCAGTTCAAAAGAAGTGTATATAAAGATATTTAGAAGAAAAATACAAGTTTGCACATAAAGACATAGCATGAGTATTATTGTTAGTCGACATCCCAAACGTAAATTAAAATTTGTGAATGAAGAAGCTGAAACACTGGTTTCTTCCTCGTCTCTTGTGTGTTTTAGCACAAACTCAATCTCATAGTTTCTTTACTACACACCTTCATTCAAACACATGCATCTCACTCATCAATCAATGCGCCTCTCTCCGTTCTCTGGAAACAATCCACGCTTCAATGCTCAAATCCCATCTTCTTCTAAACCCCTTCTTCCTTACCAAGCTTATTTCTCAATACATTTCTCTTGACTCCATTTCTCACGCCTACTCTCTCTTCGCTTCCTCTCTTTCCTTTGATCCCTTTCTTTGGAACGTAATGATCAGTGGTTTCGTCGATCACGCCCACTACGATCGCGCCATTGATTTATACCGCCAAATGCTTTGCCTTGGCATTCCACCCAATAATTTCACCTTCCCTTTTGTTCTCAAAGCTTGTGGCTTCCTTCAAGATATTCATTTTGGTGTTCAGGTTCATGATGATGTTGTGGAATTTGGGTACGAATCGGATTTGTTTGTTGCCAATTCGCTTATTGCTATGTATGGTAAATGCCAAAGTTATGAACTTTCACGTCGAGTGTTTGATAAAATGCCTGAAAGAAATGGTATTTGCTGGAATGCTATGATTGGTGCTTGCTCTGTTAATGGTCGTTATGAAGAAGGGCTGTCTTTGTTTTGGCTGATGTTAAATGAGGGAATTAAACCCAGCAGGGTTGCCATTTTGAATGTGATGGCTTGTGTTCATAGAGAGAACAGGGCTAATGATATCTTTAGGGTAGTCGTACGATGTGGATTAGATGTTGATCAGATTGTCCTCAGTGCTGCAATGGGAATGTATGCACGGTGTGGAAGAATTGATTTGGCTCGAAATATATTTGATTGGATTTTAAATAAGGATTTAGTTACATGGGCTTCCATGATTGAAGCTTATGCACAAGATGATATGTCCATTGAAGCTTTAAGACTCTTTAAAGCAATGATGTTGCAAAGGATATTCCCTGATTCTATAACCCTTCTTAGTGTCGTTAGAGCTTGTTCTCTTGTTGAATCTTTTCAGTATGCCCGTGCAGCTCATGGAATCATTGTTTTAACTGGTGGGTTCTTCAGCAGTCAACTTGCGTTGCAAACTGCCGTAATTGATCTGTATGTGAAATGTGGGAGTTTAACGTATGCTAGAAAGGTTTTTGATCGGATGCAGAGCAGAAACATAATCTCTTGGAGCACCATGATTTCAGGATATGGGATGCATGGCCATGGAAGAGAAGCGCTTAATCTCTTTAATCAAATGAAGGGTTCAATAAAGCCAGATCATATAGCATTTGTATCGATATTGTCAGCTTGCAGTCATGCAGGGTTAGTAGCTGAAGGATGGGATTGTTTCAATTCCATGGCTACAGATTTTGGGCTCACACCAAGAACTGAACACCATGCATGTATGGTTGACCTTTTAGGCAGAGCCGGGAAGCTAAACGAAGCTTATAATTTTATTGAAAGAATGCCCATGAGACCGGACGCTGGAGTCTGGGGTGCACTGCTTGGAGCTTGTAGAATACATTCAAATGTAGAACTTGCTGACAAGGCATCAAAAGCATTATTTGATTTAGAGGCAGGGAATCCAGGGAGATATGTTCTCTTGTCCAACATTTACACAGCGTCTGGCATAGTAGAAGATGCTAATAAGATTAGAAATCTGATGAAGAATAGAGGGGTAAGAAAAATTGCTGGCCACACAAGGATAGAGGGTTAACAATAAGGTCTATACATTTGCTGATGGGGATAAGGAGCATCCACAAACAGATCCAATATGTTAAGTGTTGAAGTAACGGACAGGATTTTGACAAGAAGGGAACATACTAGATATAAATTTTGTTTTTAATGATGTCAAGAATGAGAAAATGTTGTATATTCCTAGTGAAAAATTGGCCATTGTTTCTGGGTTCTTGATCTCAAGGCCTGAGAGTGTGATTAGAGTTAGGAAAAATCTGAGAGTTTGTGAAATTGTACAGGTTCAACCATTTCAAAAGATGGGACATGCTCTTATGGAGATTATTGGTGGACACAAGATTAGCTGGTGTTTGAAATGAAGCGAGACCGTTAAGCTCGATACATTGGCCTTTGAATGTTTGTTGGTTAGGACTGTCCAGGAGGATGTGATGCAGACGGCTCTAGTTTTCAACTATCGTACAAAAATCTGGTTGATGTGGGGCCGGTTCAAAAAAAAATTACTTTTTTTTTTTTTTTTAATTCTGGCATCCGAAATCCATAGATGCAAAATTGGGATCTGCAGGAAATATCCTCCATAATTACTAAATTGTTTACTGTATCTGCATCTGGGCCCACTGGATACCATCAAAATTTGAACTTTTTCAGTTCGCTATATGTGGGTTAATTAGCCCTTACTCAAACGTTTGTTGGCGTTTACTTTATATGGCATGTCACTAGAACTTACCGTTGGGCTCATTGATTTCTCCCCTTCTTCAATTTCTCTATCTATTAGATCAAAGCAATTCAAGGGATATCAAATTGAGAATCAATGGATTCCAAAAAATCCATGGAGCTCAAGATCATGTACTGCAGGGATCTCAAAGCGTTCAACTTTTTCCAGAAACTTCTACCATATGTCCTTGTGTCCCTTGTGAGCGATGATCCTAACAAGAAATTGAAGCAGAATCAACAACAGAAAACACCCACAGACACAGAAGGAGATGGGGATCCCGAGTGGAATCACGAGATGCTATTTGATCTGAGTGAGATTTCATTTGTGGATAGTGATAATTTGTTTTGTCATTTTGATATACGCCATGAAGGACTTTATTTTGGGGATAAAGTTATTGGGGAAGTTCGTGTGCCATTGAAGGATTTGATCCAAGAAAGCAGTGGGATCCTCAGGTTTGCAAATTATCAGGTCAGGAGTCCAGATGGGAAGCCTAATGGAATGCTGAATTTCTCATATAAAGCGAATGTGAAGGCTGAAGATGTGGGAATTAATGCCCCAACAAGCCAGATCACTGGGTACTCTGCAGTTGTTCACCATCATCATCAGTCACCAGAGACTCAATATCCCTCATTAGAATTTGAGAGCTCATCGCCAATAATTCATTATCCATCGCTCAAATCAGAAGACAACTCTCAGGAAATTTACCCTCCAGTTAGCTATCCACCTCATACCTCTCAAGAAAGTCATTATCCTCCCACCCCTTATGCCTATTATCCTTCATCACAGCCTCTGTCAACTCCATTGCCGCATCATCCCCCACCCCCAACCCCGGCATATGGAGCATGTTGCCATCCTCCTTGTCCACCAGGCTTCCGCCCCTGCTCACCCCGTGGGGCTTATGACTATAATGCGCACAGGACCTGGAGCCCGACTTGGGGACAACCATACAGTTTTGGTCGTGGAGAAAGATGGAGAAATGGCTCTCAAGAGTACTGGCATGGTTGATGAGGTACACTATGGAAACAAATGCATAGTTGTTTAACATTTGAATGGTTGTTGTGTGCTGTTGCTAGTGCTCTTTTGTAGCATTACTTTGCCAGTAATTATGGCTTCAATTTGAATATGAGAGTTGCCGGGGCTTTGCACTGTACTAATTATTTGATCTAAGTATGTGGATATATATGTATATAAAACCAGTAAAAGTATCTAATATGAGATGATGAAAGATCTACATATTCAATAACAAATAAAGCTACTGCAGCAATATTAAGAGTAAAGAATGGATCTTTTCCATATAAAATCAGTAAAAGGTTGTGATATAGAGATGAGCAAATATCTGCATATCCAAAATAACATATACAATTTTAAACTGGCCTACAAAACTAGAACCAGCTAGAAAATGACAAAACTGTTTAACAGGAGACATCCGTTAACTGGGTATAACGATCTTTCTTCTGCCTATCCCTCAGACCATAAGAAGCTGGTGATGGTGTTGAACAAGTGATAGCAATAAGGATATTCAACAACCCAAACTCAGTAATGAATCTCAACAAGCAACACAATTGGAATGAAAATATGGAAATCCGTATATTGATGAAGTAACAATCAATTACAATATATTTGGTGTATGTTTTCTACTACGAATAATTGAAGAACAAATAAAGAAAGATAACTAAGGAGTTTCAGCTTCAAGGATGAACAACCAAACAACTCTGCTCATTCCTCTCCACACTCCCCTCACACAACAAACTAACAAATCCTCACACACCTTTTCCTACCCCGGGCTTTCCTTTTATTACTCCTTCCCATAACTAACTTTGTGCCAACTCAGCTGCTTCCTCTTCTCCTCTGCTTCTTCTTGCCAACTCAATTGCCACCTCCTCTCATTTGCTTCTTGGGCCTCCTAGCATAAACTCTCCATACCGTGGGCTTGTGGGCTGGTGCTCCTGCATGAATATCATTTTCTCCATCATTGCCATCGGGTGGAGAAGCAGTCTTGTCCTCAAGACTGAAATCAGGAAACTGGTGACTAATCACAAACTCATCCTTCCAAGTAGCATTGTCAGTTCTTCCATCTTGCCATTGAACTAACAGATGTGGCACCGTCTCACCATGTCTATTGATAACCTGTTTAGCCAAAACACGGAAAGGAAGGACAGTAGGCCCCTCAGCTGGTTCGATATCTGCTGGTAGAGAAGGACAGATTGGAGTAGTTCCTAAGGATCTCTTCAACAAGGACACATGAAAGATGGGGTGAATCTGAGCCCCTGGTGGTAACTCTAACTTGTAGGCAACAGGCCCTACTCGTTGGATGATGGAAAAAGGGCTGTAAAAACGAGGAGCCAGTTTGGGGGTAATTCGAGAGGTGATAGAGTGCTGTTGATGGGGTCTCAATTTGACATAAACCTGTTCGCCAACAGCAAACTCTACAGGGCGTCGGTGCTGGTCAACAGTTGTCTTCATCTTGGATTGAGCTCTAGCCAAGTGAGACTTCAATTGACGTAAAGCTTCATCTCGGTCCCTTAACTCCTGTCCCACAACTGCCACCTGGATTTCTCCTGGAACATATTGAAAAATTGTGGGTGCCTTGCGATCATACACTGCCTCGAATGGAGTGGTGCCAATTGTTACATGGTATGTGGTATTTTACCAAAATTCTTCCCATAGCAGACAAGTCATCCAAGTTTTTGGTTGGTCAGTAGCAAAACAACATAGGTAGGTTTCAACGCACCTATTAACCACTTCGGTTTGGCCATTCGTTTGTGGGTGATAGGCTAAATTGAAGTTCAGGGTGGTGCCCTAGAGTTTGAAGATTTCTCTCCAAAAATGGCTGATGAATACGAGATCCTGGTCACTAAGAATGGACTTAGGTAACCCATGTAGGCGCACCACCTCCTGTACAAAGATTTCAGCCAACATCCTAGCAGTAAAAGGATGTTTGAGGGGAATGTAGTGAGCATATTTAGACAACCGATCCACCACTACCCAAATCGTGTCGAAACCCTTCGATCTAGGCAATTCAGTGATGAAATCCATAGAAATTTCGTCCCAAATTTGTTCCGGAATAAGAAGAGGTTGTAGTAATCCCCCCGGCACTAAAGTGGATGCCTTATAGCGCTGACAGATGTCACATGCTTGAACGAAGCGCTGGACAGTTTTAGTCATCCCAACCCAGTAGAAAGAAGAGGCCAATCTCCTATAAGTCCTGTAGAAACCCGAATGCCTACTACTAGAACTAGTATGGAACTCTGCCAACAATTTAGGAATCCAAGAGGAGTTGGACGAATTGACTAACCTGTTTTTGTAGAACAAAGTACCATGCCTTTCTGCAAAACCAGGATGAGTGAGAGGATTCTGTTGCAAAGCCATCCTGATTTTCTGGAGATGAGCATCATTGGCTGCCTCTTGGGACAACTCTTGTACATCCAGCCAGATGGGAGTGATCGTGAAAGCCTGCAATACCCCTGCTGGTGCAGTAATATGAGACAAGGCATCAGCAGCTTGGTTTTCTTTTTCAGGTTTATACCGGACTTCGAACTTGTATCCCATCAACTTGGCTACCCAATTCTGCTGTAGTAATCCTTTGGTGAAATATTTGTCTTATGCTTTGTTAATCAGTATATACAATGAAGGGTTGTCCTAGGAGATAAGGTCTCCAATGTAATACTGCAAACACAATAGCCATGACTTCTTTTTCATAAGCTGACTTGCTGAGATTTTGGGGAGATAAAGCCTTGCTAAAATAGGCGATGGGACGGCGTGCTTGCATAAGGACAGCCCCGATTCCACTCCCTGAGGCATCACATTCTATCTCAAAAGGCAAGTTGAAGTTCGGCAAAGCTAACAACGGAGCTGTGGTCAACTTGTGCTTCAATTCTTCAAAAGCTTTCTGAGCCTCTGAGTTCCACTTAAATCCATCTTTTTTTGTAAGTTTAGTAAGCGGTTTAGCGATCTTCCCGTACCCTTCAATAAACTTGTGATAATATCCGGTGAATCCAAGAAACCCACATACCCCTTTTACTGAAATAGGAACCGGCCAAGCTTAGACAGCACTAACCTTACTTGAATCCATTAAAACCCCATTGCCATTTATAACGTGGCCTAGGTACTCGACTGATTCTTGACTGAAGCTGCACTTTTTGCCATTGACTACATACTGGTTTGTCGCCAGTATTTCGAAGACCAACTTCACATGCTGTAGATGTTCTTCCCACGTACGGTTGTAAATCAAAATGTCATTGAAGAACACCAAGACACACTTCCGTAACAAAGGCCTAAATATGTCGTTCATGGGGGATTGAAACGTTGCTGGAGCGTTCGTCAATTCGAACGGCATAACCAAAAACTCGTAGTGTCCATCATGCGTGCGAAAGGCAGTTTTTTCAATATCCTCAGCCCTTACAAGTATTTGATGATACCCGGATTTGAGATCCAACTTTGTGAAGAATGTTGCTCCCTCCAACTCATCAAATAATTCTTCTATGACAGGAATCGGATATTTATCCAATATAGTCACCTTATTGAGTGCGCGATAATCGACACACATGCGCCAAGTTTGGTCCTTTTTCTTCACCAAAATAATTGGGCTAGAGAAAGAACTTTGGCTGTGTCTAATAATTCCCTTCTTCAACATCTCAGAGACCTGCTGCTGTATTTCAGCCTTGTGGTGGTAAGGGTAACGGTAGGGTCGAACACACACCGGACCCTGTCCCAGTTGCAAAGTAATTGCATGTTCAATGGCTCTCTTGGGAGGAAGCCCTCCAATTCATTAAAAACTCCATAGAAAAGATTGAGCAAGCAACCCATTTGTTGCTTCTGTTTTGTGGCTAAATGGTCCAGGGCCTTCCAAGACTCCTGAGGAAAATCGAAGTCTTCAGCCATAAGCTGGTGGAGGTACCCATCCAACCAGCTTTGCAATGATTGCAGTCCCTGTAATTCTGTCTTGATTCCCTTCAATTCTATTCTTCTCCCTTGAGACACAAACTTCAAGCTTCCAATTGCCCAATTAGTAGTGATATCACCCAAGGTTCTTAGCCATTCTACCCCCAATATTAAATCTAACCCTCCAATATCAGTAACCAAGGCATCAATTACGCAGTTGTATTCGTTGAAATGGATCGAAATCCCTACACACTTCTTGTCTACCCCAATCACATTCCCATCTCCCAATCTAATTTCTAGAGATTTAATGGGACGTACCTGGAACCCCAGAACAGAAGCAAGCTGAGCTAAAATGAAGTTGTGTGTAGCCCCACTGTCTACTAGAATCTCAGTTGGGAAGTCTTTGATGATCCCTCTCAATTTAATGGTGGTCAACTCCCCATCATTTGCTTCGGGTGCTCCTGTTTTATGGTGAAAGTGATTTAATTCGAGGATCCTGCATTCCCCATCGATAGGTGGTTCATCTCCTTCATTTTCGACATCATAGAATTCCTCTTCTTCAATTTCTTCTCCTTCTCCTAACAGCTTAACCTTCAATTGCGCCCTAGGACATCTGTGCTGTGGAGAGTAATTCTGCCCGCACTGAAAACAAAGTCCCTTCCGTCTTTGTTCTTCCCACTCTGTCTTTGTAAGATGCCATACTCCTGATCGTCGCTGCCCCCATCTGTCGGAGGCCAAGGAAGACGATTGAGGTTGGCTTGTTGGAAAAGCTGGTGGGTTCTTGGTTTGGTTTGGGCTTCGGGGTGAATTGGAAGAAAAGCCAAGTCGATTTGATCCAGCCCAGGTACCATTAGTCACTTGTGCCTTAGGCGTGCCCTCCTTCTCCTTCGTTGGGTGCTTCAAACTCAGTCCCCCTCTTTCTAGTTGCAGAGAAGCTTCAATGGTGCGTGCTAAACGTATAACTTCGATTCGGTCACCTGGTTTATGCACCTTCACCCAGCCTTTGAGTTCTTCTCTCAATCCACTTATGAAATACCCCACATACTGTGGTTTTGGCAACCCTGATGCATTAGCTGCTGTCATCTTAAACAACTCAATAAACTCATCCACACTCCCTGATTGTTGCAGATCAGCTAACTCCTTAAACGCGCTGGACGAATAAATTCCTCCATACTGGCGCATTAAATCCATCTTGAACTGCTCCCATGTCAGAGATGGTAATACTTCAAATAACATGGTGAACCAATTTATGGTTGGTCCCTCCATACAAATCTCGGCCAACGAGATTTGCAAATTTGGTGGAATCTGGTTCAATCGGAAATAAGTTTCCATCCTCATTGTCCAGCCTCTTGGGTCGGTTCCGTTAAACATTGGTAACTTCACCTTTTTCAATGATGCTAAGGGATCTGCAAATTGGCTGGTATGGATGCGATAAGCCAAGAGTCTAGTTGATCCTTGCTCCTGACGAGTTCCTCCCCCCTCCATGGTCATTTCTTCCTGGGAACTACTCTCTTCTGCATGAGTGGGCTATTTATCAGATTTTTTAATCCAGTTTAGCATCTGGTTCCATCTTTCTTCCTTTTGCTTCTTATCGACTTGATAACGACGTTCAAAACCTTCCAAACGAGCTTGGATCTGATTGATAGATCTGGTTAAATCATTCACACAGGCGGTTAATTCCCCAACCTTGTTCTCTATTTCTTCCAGATGAATGTTTACACAAGCCGTTAACTCGCCTACCTGGTTTTCTATTTCATCTAATAGGACATTCACAGATTACAAACGGGTCTCCATTGTAGTTTTTTTTTGCTCTCAGTGGTGGATCCGGCAGGTTGGACCAATGATAATCTGGCAGGTCGGACCAATGATAGCAATAAGGATATTCAACAACCTAAACTCAGTAATGAATCTCAACAAGCAACACAATTGGAATGAAAATATGGAAATCCGTATATTGATGAAGTAACAATCAGTTACAGTGTAATGGCCTCAATGTCGGACTGATCATAAATAGTACTTTCCGACAGTGAATAGTATCTTCAGGCTGAAAAATGACACCCGAAAGTGAAAAATATTTTATTGGACCATTGGAAAGTACTAGTCACGGGTAGTTTGGGGTTAAAATTTGAAGTGAATTTGAGGTTAAATAGGCCTTCGAAAGCCAAAAGAACTAAAACCGAGAAAATTAGGATTTAAGGTTTTTAATTGAATTTTTGATCGTTTTGGCTATTAAAAATATCTAATGAAGTCTAAAAATTTTCAAAAATTACATATGTACCTAAAATAATATTTATAATATTTTGGTAGCAAAAAGTAAATTTTTCGGTAACACCGGTATTTTTGAATTGGATCGATAAAATTGAATCGAACCCGAAACAAACTCCAATTGGGCTGAAATTTTAAGAATACCCTATTTTTAATGTGATATGAATAATGAAATCAAATTTGAAGAGAATTAAAGTTGGAAAGTGAGAGAAATTAATTAAGGCTATTTATCGGGTAATTAGTGGGCCTAAACAATTAAATTATTCAAGCCCACTTAAAAGACAGCCCAAGCCCATTAAAAAGACCTATAAAATGCCAGAAACTCCAGAACTCTCCAGCAACAAATCGTTCTTCTTCAGCTCCTTGGTGGCCGAACACTTCACATCCATTTTCTTCACTTTTTTCTTCCAATTTTCTCTCAATTCTCACCAAATCAAAGTCTAAGAAATTGATTTCAGCCTCTCTAGAATACCCTAGCAAGCTCTAATCTTTTATTCAAGGAAGAGAATCAAGAGAAATCAAGGATTAAAATTTAGGTGTCAAAGTTAGGTAAGTGAATTAATTGATTTTAATTTAGTTTTTAGGTGTCTACTACTAGTTTTGGTTGCCTAGAGTTTATTTTTCCTATTAATTTTAGCATTTGAGGCCAAAATAATTGAGTTTACTTTGATGGAAATTTCGGTTTGTGAAGGAATTCAAGAAGAGGAGCAAATTTCTCAAGCCAAAGGAAAAGAAAAGGAAGTCTAGACAAGGCTAATTAATAGAAAAATATGTGTGACTAATTAATCCTTTTATTTCCCTATTAATTAAGTAAATTTTCTTTAGGTTTCTTAAGAAAAATTGCATATGTTGGGGTATAATTGAAAGTAATGCTATATTCATTCATTTAAGAGTTATATATGCTTATTAGAAACCTTAAATGAAGTTAAAGGAAATTGTATGATGGAGTTGTAGTGTAGGCTGAATGATGATTCCTAAGAAACTAATGTAAATTTTGGTGATTTTAGTGATTTTAAGTTTTCTAATGTTAATATTAATGTAAATAAATAGTTACAAATTTTTATAGAATTTATGGAAATTAAATGAATATTTTCAAAATAAATGTTAATTAGGTATTAGTTGAAAAATGTGACATTTGAATGAATTATGGCATAATTTATAAATTAAATGGTAAACTACTGTGAAATGATTCATAGATTGTGTAAAGAAGATTGACTGTAATTATAAGGCACTGATACTGTATTGATAAGAAATGAAAAGTAAGGAAAAGGATGAAAGATTAACTAGTAAAGGAAAAATAAGAAAATTGTGCCCTTAGAAAGAGTCAGGCAGTAAAACCTAGTTCGAAATATAATTGGTTGGCCATAGGGATACATATACCGTAGTGCAAGTCATGGCGACTTGCTTTACTATGGTTAGATCGTTGATCACCATAGTATATATATCATACGTACTATCATATGTTCATATATTTATGAGGGATGATTCTTGGAGGTCATTTCTCATTCTTTTGTGGCTCTGTGGGGTCTACGTCCCGCATATCCGGTCTGAGAGTTTTCTGCCGGATCTGTATTAGGGGCATATTGATAAAAAAAATGTTAAAAATGTAAAAAGAAAAGCTAAAACGGAAGTTTAATATGAAAAAGGACTAAAATAAAATTTTACATGAAAAATGTTAAAATAAGGATTATTCAGTAATTTATAAGCTAAATAAGGTAAAATAAGAAAATAAGGAATAAAATGGTAAATTAGTAATTAATAGTATAAAATGGCATTTTTAAAATAAAAGAGAAGTTTAAGGACTAAATTGAGAATATAAGAAAGTTTATAAATTAAATGGAAAGTTAGTTGCTAATATTTAAATAAGAAAAATAGATAATAAATAACTTAAATCAAAATTATTAAAGATATATATATTTTAGGAAAATACTATAATTTTTAGTCACCACTGGGCATGTTTAATACTCAGTACATAGGCTTTACTGTGTGCAGGTACAGATAGTTTGGAGCGTGGGTACACAAGAGAAATTGAAGCTGAAGAGCTAGAAAGAATATTTTGTGGCATGTATATATACCCATTATGTTTTGTTTTATGAGAACGATATTGTATCGATAATCGTACTTTGTATTGTATATAGTGGTATGTGGATGAGGAATTGCAGAGAATGGATGGTATGCATGTGTTGCTTAATAATATTTGTGGATTTGTTATATGATTGGATTTAAACTGTTGTGCCTCTGAGAGGCTGTGTAATTGTTTGCTTTTCAGGGGGTTAGTTAAGAATATAGCCGTTATATTGCCAAAATTTTATTAAATGCATAATAAATTTCGGACAGTTATCGTTTAAGGATTAATGAAAGTTATATATGCATGATGATGATTAAGTTAAAGGATAAAAAAATTTCCGACCAATTGCCTGTCCGATAAGACTGTTACAGTAAGAGTGTTATATTTTGTGGTATTAGAGCATTGGTTTAGCCGGTCCTAAGATCGGAGTGGGAATAAGTATGATTTAATTACCTGTATATATACATGCCAATTGTAAGTAATAAAGTGTGATGGAAATCTAATGAGTACTTGCTCATTTCTGTTTTATAGTGTAAAATGTCATCTGATCAAGATAGACAGGTGGGGGATGGTGAAAGTGAAGCTTCCATAGGTACTAGACAGCAGGAGGCCCCACAGCAGCAGGCTTCCTCTCCAGCAGTGCCACCTCCACCCCCACAGCCAAACTTCCTTAATCTTATGGCTGACTACATTCAGCAACGACTACAAGCAGGTCAGACTCAGTCCTCCCATGCTGTTGTTCAGGTTCAGCTAGCTCCACCTCGAATAAGACCTATTTTGGAGCAGTTAAAAAGGTTGGGAGCTGAAGACTTCTCTGGAATGGATCCTTTGACACCCTCACAGGCTGAAAATTGGTTATTTAAAATAAAGAGGCCTTTTGAAATCACAAACAGTTCAATAGAAGAAAAGTTAGAAGGTATAGTTGCTTTGTTGCAAGGATCAGCTTTTGTTTGGTGGGATTTAGTCAGGAGGCACATCCTAGTGGATCAGTTGACTAGGGATTTCTTTGTGTCTCAGTTTGAGCTTAAATATATTGGGTCTGAGTATAAATTGGCTATGCAGGATGCCTTTTGGAGGCTTAAAAAGGGTAATAGATCAGTGGCTGAGTATGAGCACGAGTTTGAGCGCCTTAGTGCTTACCTTAATAAAAGTCAGTCTACAGATGCAAAGCTGTGACATAGGGAAATACTATGATTTTTAGTCACCACTGGGCATGTTTAATGCTCAGTACGTAGGATTTACTGTGTATAGGTACAAATAGTTTGGAGCATGGGTACACAGAAGAAATTGAAGCTAAAGAGCTAGAAAGAATATTTTGTGGCATGTATATATACCCATTATGTTTTGTTTTATGAGAACGATATTGTATCGATAATCGTACTTTGTATTGTATATAGTAGTATGTGGATGAGGAATTGTAGAGAATGGATGGTATGCATGTGTTGCTTGATAATATCTGTAGATTTGTTATATGATTGGATTTAAACTGTTGTGCCTCTGAGAGGCTGTGTAATTGTCTGCTTTTCAGGGGGCTAGTTAAGAATATAGCCGTTATATTGCCAAAATTTTATTAAATGCATAGTAAATTTCGGACAGTTATTGGTTGAGGATTAATGAAAGTTATATATGCATGATGATGATTAAGTTAAAGGATAAAAAAAAATTCCGACCAATTGCCTGTCCGATAAGACTGTTACAGTAAAAGTGTTACATACAATATATCTGGTGTATGTTTTCTACTACGAATAATTGAAGAACAAATAAAGAAAGATAACTAAGGAGTTTCGGCTTCAAGGATGAACAGCCAAACAGCTCTGCTCATTCCTCTCCACACTCCCCTCACACAACAAACTAACAAATCCTCGCACACCTTTTTCCTACACCGGGCTTTCGTTTTATTACTCCTCCCCATAACTAACTTCTTGCCAACTCAGCTGCTTCCTCTTCTCCTCTGCTTCTTCTTGCTAGCTCAGCTGCCACCTCCTCTCATATGCTTCTTGGGCCTCCTAGCATAAACTCTCCATACCGTGGGCTTATGGGCTGGTGCTCCTGCATGAATATCATTTTCTCCATCAACAAGTCTCTGTCCGAGTTTTTCTTATGTTTCCCCTTAATTTTCCCGCTTTCAATTCAAATTGTTTCTCTTTCAATTCCAATTCATTCAATCTTGTCTCAGATTCTTCAGATTTCTTCGCCTTCAAATCAACTTCTTTAACTCTCTCATCAGTCAGCTTCTTTTCCAAATTCAATTTCTCAGCATTAACTTGATTACTCAACTCCAATTGATTTTCTTTATCAGTAAGCCATTTTAGGTGCTAAGAACAGTTGATGAACCCTCTGGTATATAAATTGTTCCATATACAGTGATACAGTGACTTGGCTGGGAATGAAACTTTTTCCTTATCTTTTCAGGAGATGCAAATTTCTCCTGTTCCCAGCAGGATTCTCAATCCCAGCTTTTTTGCTTCTTTCTTTTATTTTCATTTGTAGGGGAGTGATTCACCGGTACGCTTGTACATGTGGTGTATTATGATGCATGCCATCAGATTTTTGTAGAATTAATCCCACCCATTCAGTTATTTATAACTTTTTACATACGACTAGACCGATTCATGGCCACATTTTTTCTTGGTTTGGGTCAGCTTTATGGTGGACTTCGGTGGTTTTCTAAACGAGATAATTATACCATATACCCCTTTTAAAAGTCCAATTTCAAAAATACCACCATTCTTATAGTTAAGTTTTACAACTATCAATAAACATACATAAAAGAATTTATAAATTATATAAAAACCCCAAAATAATGTATAGGTCTATTTTAAATGAATTTGATAAAGATGATATCAAAATAATTAAACAATTAGATAAAATTGATACTATAAATATGAATAATAGGAAAACGATACAAGAAATTAAAATACAATTAAGTCCTAAGGTCGATAAACTAAAAAAATTTGTTAAATAAAATAGAAAGTATAGAAGACTTAGAATTAATGAAATATAGAATCTTAAGTCAAATAGAAAATTATCTAAAATATGTAGCTAGAAAAATGGGATATAATGGATAAAATAAATGAAAGAAATAAGAGACATAAATGGATATACATATGATGAACAATTTTATCAAATAAATAATAATTTAAAAATTTTAAATCATAATATTAAAAAAATGAATACAAAAAAATATAGTTTTACAAGTACACTATATAGAGATGATAAATATGGAGAAGAAAGTTTAAGTTTACCATCAATTGTGTTTAAAAAATCTAAATAAGAAAATACTGATGATAAAATAGATAAAATATTTAATATGTTAATAGAAATTAAAGAAGAAGTTACAGAATTAAAAACTAGAGTAGAAAAGATGGAGAAAGGAAAAGAAAAGGCAAAAGAATATACTCAAGAAGGAGTAACAATAAAAACTCACATGTTAACTTTAGAAAAAGGACTAAAGTTATATGAAAATAATGAAATAAATGAAGAAAATATGTTGAATCTAACGTATAATTTAGAAAATTTAAAAATGAATACTAATCCTACTTCTACACAAACAAAGGTAGAAACAGGAGAATATTCTAAAACAATAAATGAAACCGAAGAAAATATAATAACTGATAATATAGGTATAAGAGAATATGAAAAATATAAACAAAAAATTTCTAGACAAAGATCAATGTATAACAATTCAAAATTTACAGTAAAAACATCTGAGACAGAACCTGTTAATCCAAATGGAATATTATTAGATATAAATTGTAAAGAAGATATACAAAAAGAAATTGAAAAATGGATAAAAATGAATAATTTATCTATAATATTATATGGATATGATTTATAAAGAGCATGCAATTTTTTAATTAGTACTTTAACAGAAAATGTGAAAAAATGGTGGAATGCTATTAGAATAGAAGATAGACAAACTATAAAATATAGATTGAATAACGAAAATTTTATAGCAACAGACACTATAAAAGATCTTTTACAAATATTTGAATTTACAATAAAAAGAGAATTTTTAGGAGGTTATTTGTTAGACCTTACAGAATCATCAAGAAAATTTGGACAAGAAAATTTATGAAAAATACAAAATTTAACAATATGTAATATGTGTTATCTAAAACAATATTCATGTGAATTCAATAATTATTATTATAATATAGCAAAAACAGATATATTACAAAGACCATAAATTAACTTATTAAAACAGTCTTATGTGACAAAACTACCAAAACCATGGGGATTAAAATTATTTAACAAAATACAAAATAATAATGAAATATTAAAAGGAACATTAGGATTTTATCAAACTTACATATTTAAAAGAATAAATGAAATGTGTAATCAAGCCTATGAGAATAGAAAAATAAGAAAAGCAATTAATAGAGGATTATGTTGTTCAATTTTAGCTGAACCAACACATTGGGAATGTTATACAAAAAATAAAAAATATAATAAGTATAATGTATCAAAAAGAAAAAATAATAAACCAAAATATTAAAACTTTTATAAGAAAAAGTTTAAACCTTTTAAGAAAAATAAATTTAATAAAGGACGATATTTTAGGAAAAATCAAAGATATAGTAAGAAAAATCCTAAAACATGCACTTGTTGGATATGTAAAGAAAAGAGATACTATGCAAATGAATGTCCTAAAAGAAAAAATAAAAAAATCATAAAGCGTATAAAATATATGAAGATTTGATAGAATAAAATTATGACCTAATCGAAAATAGTAAAATATCAGAAAATGAAAGTATATATGAAATAGATTCTCAATATAATTCTGATAATTATATAATTCAGATAATTATTCAGAATTCGACAAAGAATCAAAATCAAACTCTGAAGTAGAATCAGAAATAGAAATTGAAAATAACTTTGATATATAAAACTTTATTCAAACTAAAATGAATTTAGATAATGAAGTTCTTGAAATTATAGATAATAATAATATTTTTAGTTATAATAAAATATTTGATGAAGAAAAATTTGGTCAATTAAATAATCATAGACTAAGCATTAAAAAAGAAGATATATTTACAAGAAGATGGTTTCATAGATTAGTTAAAGCAACTTATATTGCAAAACATTATGAGTCAGCTATAGATATATATCAAACTAAAGAAAATACAGTAATACCATTAATAAATAAAGATGAAATAAATAAAGTTTTAGCAAAATTATCAGATAAAAATAGATATAAAAATTTATATTTAGGAGCAATACAAATAATTATTAACGCACATTTTAGACAAGGGATAGATAGTCCAATTCAATTATTTTGTATGGATGATAGAATATTAAATGATCCAATAGATGCCCTATTAGGAGTAGTATTAGGAAATTTAGTATATAAAAAATTAAAGTTTACAATAAATCCAGATTTTTCAGTAAGCTTACAAGATAAAAATATAGATCAAGCTCTTAATTTATATCATAAATTATATAGAATAAAAATGACAAATGGATCAAAATTATATTCATTAACATATAGAACAATATATGCATTTACAACTAGTCATCATAAGAAATTACAAAAGACTAATATACGATTACAAGTAGATATAGATTATACATTTTCAGATTTAGTTGAATATATACCACCTAGACAATTAACTCCATCTAGTCTGACAATTCCAGATGAGTTAACAATGGATTTAAGACAGAAATAAAAATATAGGTATTATACCTAGAATACAACATGTAGGAGAAATATTATTAATATCTTCAGGAGAAAGTTCTAAAGAAAAACTACATAATAATTCACTAATAATAGATGAACAAGGAAAAATACATACAAGATCTAGAAGAAGTATAGATTTAAGATCATCAATAAAGGCAAAACAATATTATATTGAAGCTGAATTAGATATTGGAGGAGAATGAAAATTGTTAAAGACATTGATAGATATAGGAGCAGCAAAAAGTCATATAAACGAAAATTTAATCTTTTCATTCAAAAAATACGATCTAGGTGAAAAATATGAATTTTTAGATTATTTAGGGTAGAAACATACAATTAATCAGTATATAAGAATAAATTTAGCCTTAACAGATGTTTGAGAAAAAATAGTAATTATACCAATGAAAATAAATATGGATACAATATTATCTACACAAATTCCAATTTTATTGGGATTAGACTTTTTAGAAAATATATCACCATATAATCTTACAAATAAAAATATCACTTTTCGATATGATGGAAAAGAATATAAATTTCCAAGGAATAGAAACTAGTCCATATATTATTTATATCAATATAGAAATCATTTATAAAGATTACCATACAGTCTCATATCATGCTTTCATAAATACAGGATCTGCAATCATTTTAGCACAACCTTATATATTCCCCGAAAACTTATGGAAGAAAACTATGGATTATAAAATATGAATTGATATTATTGGTAATACTACTACGTATGATTTAGTTATAGAAAAGTTAGTCATTCAAGTACAGTCCAATATACATCAAATATCTATAGTATTTCAATCAACAAATCATGGATGTAATATCTTATTAAGAAATAATTGCTTGACAAATTATTATCCTTTAAGTATTGGATCTCAATATATTTGATTAACAACTCCATGTAAACATAGAATTATTTATCCTCGACTTTAAGCCGCATTTAAATGGAAATCTTCACCCTTAGTTCCTCGCACAGTGAACCGTGGTGAGAATATAGAAAAAGAACCCATTAGAAAATGTGAAGAAACTCAACTTATAGAACAAATCACAACTCCACAAGAAATTATCTTTTTATTAGAAAAATGTATAGGAATAAATCCTATAGAAAAATGAAAGAAAAATGGTATTTATGCTTTAATAAATTTAAAATATAATATACCAATACGAAGTAAACGAATGTTTTATAATAAAAATGATGAAGAAGAATTTGATATACAAATAAAAAGAATTATTAAATAAAAACCTTATTAGACCAAGTAAGAGTCTTTATAGTAGTCCAGCCTTTATGGTTATGAATCATGCAGAAATAAAAAGAAATAAACCTATAATGGTAATTAACTATAAAAAACTAAATAAAGCAATAAAATTTAATGGATATTTGATACCTAATAAAGAACTCCTTTTGAATAGTATAAAAGGAAAAATATGATATTCTAAATTTGATTGCAAATCTGAATTTTGGCAAATAAAAATACATCCAAAAAGTGTTAAATATACAGCTTTTAATACATCAAGAGGACATTACGAATGGTTAGTTATGCCATTTGGACTATGTAATGCCCCTCAATTATTTCAAAGAAAAATGGATGATATGTTTAAAGATTTAAGATATTTTTGTCTAGTATATATTGATGATATAATTATTTTTAGTGAAAGATTAGAAGAACATTATAAACATATTAAACAATTTTTATTAAGGTGTATTAAAAATGGATTAATGTTATCTAAAGAAAAATTAGATATAGCAAAAAAAAATAGAATTTTTAGGACACTACAAGAAAATTAGCAAATAGCAACAAAAATTAGCAACCAAAATTGTTGAATTTTCGTTACTAATAAAAATTAGCAACGGAACATTTGGTTGCAGATTTGGCGGTTGGTAATTTTTAGCAACGGATTTCATTTTTCGTTGCTATTTTTACCAACCGAAATCAGTTTTCGTTGCTATTTCTAGCAACCAAATTGAAGTTTCGGTTGCTAAATTCAGCCAATATTATAAAAAACAATTGCGATGGAATTTTAGTCGCTATTCTGTCACTAAATTATTGTTGATTTTTTTATACAAAATTTATGCAAAAGCCTATATCCAGCAATTGAAATAAAAGAATGAGCAGCAGCAGCAGCAAGGGTTATCTATCCAAACGATTTGACAGATATAAGATGCAGTTAATCATTCCATTAATTTTAAATCTGATGGAAAACAAATCAGAAAATAAAAATTACAAATAAGAATTAAAAACTATACAAAATCAAATCATATTTTTTATGGGCATATTGATTTTTTTTTAGAAGCTATAATGTTAGAGATAAAGAATAATCCTAATTAGGATAAAAGAAAGCATCTGTAAAGTTCCCCACAAAAGAAAGAAAAATGAAAAAATTAGTTAAAGCCGTACGAGCTGTAGCTATGTCATTCTTTTGGAGTGTCCTCCTTTTGTTCTCCGCTGTGTGATTCCAAAACTGTAATGTCAATTCGAGTATGAACATCTCACAGGCCCTGGCAAACTGAAGCGATTCAGTAGCTGAAACACCGATCATCTGGTTAGGTTGATAGGTCAATATGCCATATGCAACCGAAGCTGCATTGCCAGCCACACCTGCCTGTCCATGCCCTTGCTGCCCCTTCCACGGTTTCCCCTTCCAAGCCCACAGCCTACAACATGAGTAGATCATGGTCAAAATTCAACAAAATACATGTATATATTCCCACATATTTGACAAAAACTTTTGTTTACTCAAGTGACAACTCCAAATTTCTAAACTAAAACTTCGGAAAAGAAAAAGTAGCCACCAAATTTCAACAACTACCCTAAGACACGTCTGGTGAAAGAATTCAAAATGCATCCATCTCCATCCATTTAAAAGCAGTCATTGTTAGTCATATTCAAACAACTCTTAAAGTCATCTAAATTTCATTCGCAATTGATATTCCCAGTCACTAGCATTTCAGTTTTAAAGGTCACTTTTTACCAAATGCAGACAAGTTAGAAATGTTTTTCTCATGCCATGACCTCTGGTTTTTGTTGTTCGATTATCTTTAAAATTCCTCTTGTTCAATGACCATTTTGCTATAATTGTACTTCCCAAAAAAATAAAATAAAAAATCACAAATAAAGGCATCTTACTGTACACATTTACAAAGAAGTAAATGCAAAAAAACGCATAAGAAGTTTAAGAAAAGAAAAAAAAGTACCACGGCCTTGTGTAGGAATATAGTTCCCACGGCCATAGGAATCACACAGAAAATAAACTCGGAAGTGAAAGCATCTAACAAGCCAAAAAGAGACTGAAAAATAATAAATCTTACAGACTTGTTGCATTAGTGTTCTCGTTCTCTTTCTTTAATTGCTCTTCCCGCAAAGAAATGACAAAGGAAGTCATTGGAAGGCTTTAGCTCTTCTAAAAAATCTATACGCATATAAACTTGCTTGTTTTATTACTTTTAAACATCTTTAAACGATAACAATCATTTCAATGACAAATTAACTAATTAAAAGTAACAAATAGACAAGTTTATAAATTTATATGGCTTGTAAAACTAAAGTATCTAAATTTTGTCTCTTTGCGTCAAATACGGAAGTTTGCAGATGTATTTACTAAATAATCATAGAATAATTACTTTTTGATAAAGAAATTGCGCTAGAGGATGAACTGAACACAAGAGTTCTCCTAATTATAAAAAAAACTGGTGTTTTTATGTCTACTTTAATATTTATACGACCATAAATGGACATGCCAACATGAAATTACCTTAGGTTATCAATATAGAAAATCCATTTTTCACCAATCAATAGGGGTGTGCATCGGTCGGGTTCGGGTGAACCCGATCAACCCAAATTAGTGGCAATCCTCTCACCCGATTCGACCCTATATAAAGATCGGACTCTTATCCGATTAACCCGAAAATTATCGGGCCCCAACCCTTTTAACCCGACCAACTCGAATTTAGTATTCTTTTCTTTGTTTAAACTTAAAATTAAATTGAAATACAAAATCTAACACTAATCACCACAAAAAAAAAATAAAAAATTATCATTTCATTAATAGCACATATTGAATCAAGCAAAATATTTGAAGTCTTAAAATCTCTGTACTCATCAGGCAATCGGATATTTGTCGATGCGAAATCGAAAGCACTTGAAGGTCACTGGAGAGAACGAAAGAACTCCTCGCCTTAGGCATCGCCATCAGGCGATCTATATGTTGCCGATGAGTGGGGAGGAATGGAAAGAACTCCTCGCCTTAGGGACTCGTCGGGGCCGATCATGTCATCGATTGCCGTCGCAGGTCACTGGAGAGAACGAAAATAAGCTTCGACCAAGAGAGAGGAAGAACGGGGGAGGATGAACCAATGGAAGGAAACACCATAGTGGAGAGCGATGTTGGCGATGGGAAAAACAGCCGCAGTGTGAGTCGTTGCCGATGAGGGGTGTCGACGTGGCCGTTCATCAACGACAGAGGAAAGAAGAAACAGGAGAGGGAGGAAAACAAGGCATGGTGGCTCTACCTGAGCTGAGAGGGAACTAGGGATCTCAGATCTGGAAAAAGGAAGAGGGAGTGAAAAATTAGGTTTTTTTTCCTTTAATAGTTAGAATTTCGGGTTGATTTTCGGGTTGGGTTTTGAGTGAATCTAAACCGACCCGACCCAAATCATAAAAAATTCTTAAACTCGAACCGAAAAACCCCAAACAACCTCACCCAAATAAAGTCGGATCGGATTTTTCGGATCCGTTGGTTCGGGTTTTGCACACCCCTACCAATCAAGAATTTCTAGTAATATAATGCCAATAGCATTATTTTAAAACCCAATATTATCAAATTTTTTGCTACTTACGCTCACCACTTTCATCTGCGGAACCATCAAGACATCAACCTGCATTTTTTGACTATTTTCCAGGAGAGAAATTTTGAATTTATTTCTGTAACTAAATCAGTAGAACTCATGATAATCATTTTAGGTAATTCTTATTAAAAGAAAAATATGTGGGTACATGATAATTCAGTATACAAATAGCGCAGTAAAATAATAATTGTGATTAGAGAGAGAGAGAGAGAATCCCATATTCCAATAGAGGAATCTATTAGCTCAATGTAGAATTATAAACAAAGAAATTTTACCTTGTTTTTTAGGTCATTGATTGTATTTATCATTACATCGCCCTGAAACACACACACCAAAAAGAAAAATATCACAACAAATGAAATAAAATCAAGTACAAATGGGTATGTAGGAAATGCAACTTTGCACAAAACTTTGCATCCATAACTCGTTTTAAGCCACCTTTAAGTGTCTTCTCTAATTGTTCTAGTTCTTCAATGTTCAATCCTTGTAGCTCTTCTCCCATCATCTGCCTGTCATTTAACGAATTATTTATTAGCATTGTCTGCCAACCTTTGCATCTAGTTTTTTACTAAATATTAAAAGGCATGCAATTCTTACCTCAGTTCTTGGGTTCTATCTCCCATTTCCTTGCTCATAGCTGCAAGGCTAATATTCTCAAGCTAAAAGAAGAAAAAGAATTGCTTGGCCACGATGAAGAAGTAGTGAAAATGGATTTCATGATCCTATCTATATATATATATACAGATATGTCCAAACGGTAACCACCATCTTCGTATTCAACAACAAATCCATTTCCTAAAAAAAGCATGCAACTATCAATATGTTGCAGCATCAACGATCAAAATAAACAGAAAACCTAAGATTTGAAGCTTTATTCTATTCCTTGGCCACTTTTTTAAATAAAAATACAAATTCATAATAAACATATATAGCAGAGGCTTCTACTTCAAATAAATGAACCAAGAACAAAGCAAACACACAAAAACTGAACTGGTTTAAGCAAAGAAAAACCTTAAACTTGTTGATTCCACAACAATCCCTCCAATTATATTTTGAAATAAAAGAATAACATCAAAATTCAATTAGACATACCTTTTCCTCTTGGCCTTCCTCTACCACCCCGACCCCTGCCTCGATGAGCCCTCTGCATTATATAACTGACTTTAAACAAATGAAAAACATAGATAATTGCGAAGGTGTATAGATAATACAAGCCACACTGTTGTTCTGATAACAGTGTCATCAATCTAATTCAGCTTGTCTTTTTAAATAAATTATATTGATATCAAGAAATAATTAAATGAAAAAAAAATCTACATTGCAATAGAAAAAGAAATATTAAGAACAGGTAAAATGCAAATATATTAACATCTCAATTAGTGCCAGAGGGCAACATGGCCTACCACATATTAAAAATCAAATATTGAATAAAAATTTATCAAACTAATGCTACACTGTTGTGGATTTACTCACAAAAGATGAAACTAAGTATAAAATCCACATCACCTCCAGCTGTAACTTCTATTATAGAATAAATCATGCAAATTTAACTCCTCTTAGGCGTCAATGAATTCACCAACTTCTCTTGAGACTTGCCTACTAACTCTAGAGCAAGCAGGGGAGAGAAAGCGGTTAATTTGGTATTGTCTCCAGATTTGGGAATAGTTACAAAATGTAGTAAAAATATCATAGGTTGCATCTGATATTAAACCATGAGACCAAAAGTACTCGGCTCTGGAATTAAAATCTGTGTTAAATTCTAAAAGTGGATTTCCAATATGCAGCCACCAGAGTTCAACCCATGTTAATTCCAGCACTTTGGATTTATTCAAGTAAAGAAAATCTAGATGGATATCACAAAGAAAATTTATGTTACTGCTATTCCTTTCAGGTGGATTTCTTCTTTTGATTGGACAATGAGCTGTGCAAGCTGGGAAACATAGTGACCTAATAACAAAAACAATTTATTTCAGTTTTGCCTTTTCTTTCTGAATCTTTCTCTAGTTTTAGTGTACTAAAATTGGTAAGCCTAAACCTAAGAAACTCTCAACTAAGCAGATGCATTTATACTACCTTTGACAAAAAAAAGGTTATTCAATATTTTCATAAAGGAAAATTAAATCTAAATTAAATGAAAGAATATGAATCAGTAAAGCAAGAATATTAATCGTTTACCTTTATTCCAGCTATAATCATTTTTTATGAGTATGTCTCCACTGGGTTTATCCAATGCCACTAAGATGAAACTAAGTATAAAAATTTATCAAACTAATGCTGCACTGTTATGGACTTAGTTGACAAACTGAATGTTCACGAAGGATACTTACCTTGTCTTTACTTCCAGCAGTTCCAACAACATATCAGCCTGCTAATTTCGCAAACTGCCCTACAAGCTGACCAACAGCACCGGAGGCTGCAGAAATGAAGACATAACTCCCCTTTCTTAGGAGAGAAAATCTCATGAAAACCAACATGAGCAGTCAAACCAGGCATACCTAAAAATGATAAAATCAATTACATGATTTGACCATAAGGAAGAAGAAATTATAAGATAAAATTAGTAAAAATTACTGCAATATGAGTTCTTAGCTAGTTCTTATTTCTCTCTCCATCCACAAATCTATCCAATGATTATAAATTTAGGATCTGCGGTTATATATTGAATGAGATATAAAAGTTAGTAAGTGGAATAACTTACCAAGAATTCCAAGATAGAAAGAAAGAGGCACATCTTTGTCATGAATTTTGAATAGTGTCTCTGTTGCTATTATGAGACTGTACTCTTCCCACCCAGCCATTGCCATTACTATATCATCTTTCTTAAAATCTGAATGCTCTGAATCCATAACTTTGGCTACGACTCGCCCAATAATAGGCTGCAAAAAAAATATATCAATATGCCAAATGGAATATAGAGTAACAATACATTGAAACCAATTCTAAAGCTTTCACCAGAAACATACACAAACTCTCACAATTGCCTAGGGAATTAATCACACAAAGCATATCCATTTATCCCCTGAATTGAATTAAATTTTTGCTCTCAGCAAGTGTAGTATGATTAACTAACTTCTAGCAACATACGACGTTCAAATTCAACTGTAAAGATCCAAGTTGGAGCTCCAGGCCATCATGTATATATAAAACCAAAACCAAAACCCAAAAATTATAGAGTCAACGAAAATCTCATGAAAGCCAACAACTTACAAAAAAAAAAAGAAGTCACAGAAATGAAAACTGACTTGTCCTGCAGAGACATACCTCAAGCAGACTCGTGGCATATGAGATATATCTTTCTCTCATAGTTGTTGCAGAAAAATTATGAAGATGAACAGGTTTAATAGCGATGAATTTTGCTTGGCCAAGAAAGAGCCCTCTTCTACGGCTTTGTTTCTTCTTTTACACCCTAAACCCCTGACAAAGAAGTGTCGGGTTTTATATACAATGGCTCTGCCAGTGAGTGAGATAACGGAGTTGAGTGAGGCTGAGGGAGAGAGTGAGGCAGTAGAGAGAGAGCGAAGCGGATGGCAAGGGCAAGGGAGAGACAAAATGAAGAAAGAGAAATAAGAGGCCTTTTATACCTAGGGCAAATAGCAAATTACCAACAGAAATTTCATTCGGTTGCAATTTTAGCAACGAAAATTCAGTTCTGTTGCTATTTTTGAACCTAAATTTTTTCTTTTTTTGGACAAAAAATACCAACGGAATTTAATTTTCATTGCTGTTTTTGAACCCAAATTTTTTTCACCTCTTTGGGATCAAAATACCAACGAAATATTAATTCGGTTGCTAAATAGCAATGGAATTTAATTTCTGTTGTTAAATAGTAACGGAATATATTTTCCGTTGCTATTTTTGGACCAAAATTTTTTTCACCTCTTTGGGATCACAATACCAACAGAATATTAATTCAGTTGCTAAATAGCAACGGAATTTAATTTTCGTTGCTAAATTGCAATAGAATTTAATTTTGGTTGCAAAATAGCAACGGAATTAAGTTTCCGTTGATAAATTTCGTTTCAAAATTTTTTCGCCATTTGATGCCGCCATATTTAGCAACGGTCATAGATTTTCGTTGCTATATTTTGGCGCTAAAATTTTCCTTTTTTTAGCAACGAAATACCACCATTTTTTATTCTTTTGCTAAACATAAAAAATTCAACCAAATTTAGCATCGAAATTGAATTTCTGTTGCTAATTAGCAATGAAAATAAGATTCTGTTGCTAATTAATTCCGTTACTATTTTCAGATTTTCTTGTAGTGATCAAAGGTTTCAAGTAATATCATTTTGAGACATTCTCTCTATATTTTCTGTCTCTAAAAGTCTTACTAATTCAAGTATTAGAGTATTTATTTCGATCCAATTGGGTACTCTATTTTTCTTATGTCTCACTCAGTTGCATGATCCGGTCGGATCACTACTTTCCTACTCAAACTCTCTTTCTTTCTTCAAATATTTTGAGAAATATCAATTTTCAAAACCATTTTAATAAAAATTATTAACAATTTTTGATATTTTAACATATTTTGTTACAAGATTTATAATAAAATTTTTAGGATGATAATGTGTAAAAAATAATATTTATATTAACACTTGCAAAAATATAGTAGTGTATAAATTATAGTTAGATTTTAAATAATTAGATCACAAAAAAATTAAAACATTAAATAAAAAATTAAAAATTTACGTAAATATAATAATTACCTGATTCAAACTTTTTAAATTTTTCAGTTGATACCTCTGAAGCCAAAAGTGTAGTCAATCTTATCCAGTTTTGGCAACAAATAAGAAGTTCAGCCGTAATCGGAGTTAAAGAACTTATAAATTTATCTAAAATGCCTCAATCAGTGCTAAAAACTGATTCAGAAGCTATAGTCAAGTACTGAACAACCAAAATATTTCTAACAATCTTAGTCAAAATTGGATAATTTGGCTCATTTATCTTCCATCAACTTAAAATATTAAAATAAAGAGAATTTTTTACTAATTTATCAGTCAAATAAACATTCAAATTTCTTTAAAATACAACTTGCTTTTTATCCTCATTTTTCAAAAATCACGCATCAATATTATCATCAATTTTAGTGATGGGTTTACAATTTTATTAGCATTAACTTCTTCTTTTTTTTTTATTTTTCTATTAATCCATTCAAAGCAACTGTCATTTTAAAAATTAATTTTTTCAATTCAAACTCACCATAAAAAGCTATGTACTTTGAAATTAGAAATTTCATTTTGAATCTAGAATCCCAAAACCTAGATGTTTCCAAAATCTAGGATTCAAAGCAACTTTCCCTTAAATGTTACCATAACCCTAAAGTGCTTCACTTTTCCCTTGATAATCTTTACCTTCAAATATATATGTCCAGACAGATAAATCAATTTTTATAAGGAGAAAATTTTCTATTTAGAAATTAGAGATTTTATCCGAATATATTATATTAATTAAATCAAGCCATTAATATTAAATAATAGTATATAGCGGTGATCATTAATGAAGTAATGCATATCAATTACAATTGACTCTTTAATATTGTTAATATTCAAATATCAGTTCAAACATTGCCCAAGTTCGAAGAGTTTAAATTATATAGTTGAATCATCACCTATAATTTCTTATTATTTTTAAATATAAAACTAAAATTTCATTATGTATGATAACTATATATAATTATATTATTAATTTACGTATCCATATACATATTGTGTCAATACTTCATTGATTTGGTAAATTTCATTATATATAATAATTGTACATAATTATATTATTAATTTACATACTCAATTACTCATATATGTATTGTGCAAAAATAGATAAATATTAGTTGAGTGGTACAAAAAGTACACGAAATTAATTGATAAAATATTTATATACTCATATATCTACTTCAATTGGTTAAAATTTTGGTATATATAATAACTATATATAATTACATTATTAATTTGCATACTCGTATAGGTATTTGGCAAAAATAGATGAATATTAGTTGATTGATACTAAAAATAAATTAAATTAATTAGTATGATTATTATATACTTATATAACTATATGAATTGATAAATTTCATTATATAATAATAATTGTATATAATTACATTATTAATTTACATACTCGATTACTCATATAGCTATTGTTCAAAAAATAGATGAGTAATAGTTGAACGATATTAAAATTAAATGAAATTATTGGAAAGTTAATTATATACTCATATATTTACATTAATTGATAAAATTTCATTATAAATAATAATTGTATACAATTACATTTTTAATTTACATATTCATTAGTTATTGTACCAAAAATAGATGACTACTAGTTGAGTGACATTAAAAATAAATGAAATTAATTTATAAAATACTTATGTGATAAATTGCTCAAATTACATATCTATATAAATATTTGTACAAAAAGAAAAATTAAGTAGTAGTTGAGTAAAATTAAAGGTAAATTAAATTAAAAATATATAGATACAATAATTATTATAATAATTAAATTCATCTTATTAATAATTAAATTATTAACTAATTATTATTTTAATTTTGTGCATTAAGATATATAATGCAAATAATTATGAAGTTAAATTTATATAAAGTAGAAATTATAAATAACATATATATATATATAAATTATTAGTATTATATATAATAATTAATAAATATCGGTTCTTTCGGTATAATTTGATTCTAGAACAATACGGTACAGTTCAATACAGTTTTCGATCCGATTTTAGATAAAATATTCAAATCTATTCTAAATAAAATTAACGGTACAATTTAGTTTAGTTATAATAAAAAATTCAACGATACAGTTTAATTCTGAATTTTTTTTTCCGAAATTTCGGTTCGATATGAAAAGATTTAAATTCGTGTACACCCTTAGCTCCAAGCATTGAAGCTTTTTCAATGAACTGCTTAATTAATTAACTTAAGTTTATTTAATGTAATTAATCCATGTTTAATGGTCCAGGTCCAGCTCAATTTGGGTGCATTATGTACTATACTTTTTTTTTCAAGTATGTACTGTACTTTAATTTGATTCTAATAATGGAGCTCAACTATGTGTGGAGCCCATTATTTTGGTCTTATGTTCCTTCCATATATAAATAAATTTATTTAAATCAATCTGACCTACCACTGCATTTTTTACGACTAATATTATTATATGGCTGAATGCTAATAATCTAGTAATTGAATGGGCATATCCAGTAAAACAATAAATTATGTATATTATTTTAAGATATGCCGATTTAAATATAAACACAAAGTGTTGGAATTAAGAAAAATTATTTATGGAGAAATTCAGTGTTATTGTTAAATAAAATGCAATGCTATAAAAGAAAAAGTTTATGATTTTGGATAAGATAAGAAGAATATTTAAGTTAGAAATAATTGCAGAATGGGACTTTAGGGTGGCCAATTCATGTCTTTGAAGGCCATGGCATTGGCACTGCCACTACCGCAAATATTCTGGACTATTGGTAGGAGACCATTCACCTAACAACAGGGGTGTGCCTAATAAATCAAAAGAAAAGGGTTAATCAAAAAATTGATCTGCCATTATATTAAAATTTTCGATTAACTGCTCCATCGGTCTGTTGTTATAGTTTTTATAATATCGGTTTTTTTTTTACTGTTTTGATTTATAAGTTGCAAATAACCATTAGGTAACAATCAATTGATTACTATTATACATACTTATTTTTACACCTCAAAAATATTTCATATGTATTTTTCTTTCCATTATTTATATGATATATTATTTTTATTGAGTATATTTTGTTAATTATATTTCACTTGAAAATTTATTTAGTAAGTATTTAATTTTTTTTTTATATCTTCGCATATATTGGCACTTTTAGCCATATTTTATTTAGAATACAAATGGATAATAAATTATGATTTCTTATATATTCTTAACCATTATTATTTTATATTTTACTTTGAATAGTTGCCCATAATCTATTTAATTTCATATTTTAATATTACTTTGTATAATTTAATTGAATTTATATGATATTGTTATAGTTAAAAAAATTACGATTAACCGAATTATAAAAGGTAAAATTAATGAAATGATTAATCAAAGTGAATAATTAATGTAGAGTTAATAATTTTTAAAATTTGATACTAATAATGAATTGATTAATAAATTTATTTATGTGCTAATTTTTCTTTCTTCAGCTGATCACTTATAAATTACCATGTTTGTCTTTTATTCCTTTTTTTCATAAATCAAATCAAACAAAAATTCATTGATAGGGATGTAGCCAATAATTTGAGTTGATAGGTTAAAGTTTAATAAAATAAACTTCATATGTTTTATGCATTCTGGGGTGAACATATTAAATTATTAAAGAAGTTTACCAGGGTCAAAAACCATTATGTAATAATTCTTCAAAAATCAATGTCAATTAAAAATTTTTGAATGGAATCCAAAAAAATATTCATTGGGCCAATAAAAAAATGATCTACTAAATATGTAATTTATTTGTATATTGCCTATGATACCCAATGGATCTCCTACAAAATGCTTAATGGATTTAGCTATGATACCCATTGGACCAACTAAAAAATAATTCTTTTGGATTATCATATTTTTTTTACTGCAGTAATTTTAATATTACATTATATTGATGGTTAATTTTATTAAAAAATTAATCAAATTGATTGATTTATATCTGAGGTACATGCGATTCATCTGGACTACAATACTATCTATATGGGCCACCCGATTCATTTGAATTATCCAATGCAGTATTTTTTGTATCACGTTATTGTATAAAAGTATTAATTTTATTAAAAAAATAGGTCAAATAAGTTCATTTATATCTGAACCACAATATGATCCATCTAGATCATCCGATCCATTTAGGCTATCCAATATATTTAGACCAATATTTTTTATTGTATTATTTTTTGTATCACTTTATTTTATAAAATTGTTAATTTCATTAAAAAAGTAGGTGTAATAAGTTGATCTACATCTAAGTTACATGCGATCCATCTGAGCTCAATGGACCTTCTCATTCACTCAATGTAGTTCTCCCCCCTCTTTCTCTCTTAAAATCGTCTATTCCTTCCACCCTCATTGTAACACCCTTATCACTCCGATTATACGGAACAGTACATGTATATCGTAAAAATTTTTTTTCTTTTAATTAACATTTAATTAATACCAAAATTCGATATTACCAATTCTTTGAGTATTCATTGACCTATAACTGTTCCGGGTTACTATTCACATAATAAAATTTCGGCATTATAACGGCTGTAATTGCCTAGCCTCCTGAAAAATCAGACAACACACAGCCTCTCAGAGGCACAACACTTCTATAACAATCATTCCATTACTCCAAAATCTCCATCAAACATCCAATAATTCAAAACAACTCATCATCACATCTAATCTATTTACATATCTTTACATATCCAAATATTTATACATATTTGTCATTTATATACATTCCAAAGTCTACATAATTTACATAATAACCAAATTTCTTGTCCTTTATTCTGTGCATCACTGCTCCTCCCGAGCTGTACCTGCATGCAGTAAAAACTACATGCTGAGCATAAACTATGCCCAGTGGTGTCTAACAATCCTAATACTTTCTTTGCAATAATTATTCCTTTAATATGCTTTATTTAATCATTTACTTTCGAAAATAATAACATTTACACATTTTCATTACGATCAAGTGAAAACAATAGTTTTTCACATTATTTACACTTATTCTCATTTATTTCATCATCATTAACTAAATTCCTTTTTAGTCCTCAACATTTTACTAAATTCCAAAAATGCCCTTTTTATCTTGATAATTATAATTTTGCCATCTTAGTCATTTACTTTTATTTTCTTTACATTAGTTTCATCATTATTCATCATTTATTCATTATTTCACTGCTTTTGGGTAAAATTACGATTTAGTCTCTATACCATAATATTTCATCTTTTGACACTATTAAGTCTCCAAAATTACTATTTTGCCCTTGTTAATCATTTCTCATTTATTTTTGCCTATTAATTACCCATTTTGGCAAAATTACCATTTTGCCCCTAAACTTTCATTTTCTTTCATTTAAGTCCTTTTTTCACTTTAAACTTCATTTTTATCATACTTTTCATTTCTTTTAACTTATTATCATTTTCATTTCATTTTATGCCCCTAGTACAGTACCAACAGAAATTCTCAGACTGGATACTCGGGACGTGGACCCCCATGGGCCACATATAGACTGAAAAATGATATCAGCGACCATTTTTCCACGTAGCAGATATCAGGTACAACAGAAGCTATGGTGATAAGTGATCCTACCATAACTAAGCAAGTCGCCGTGACTTGCACCGCGGTACAGATGTCCCTATGGCTAGCCAATTATATCCTGAGCTAGGCTTTTACTGCCAGACTATTTCTAAGGGCGCAATTTCATCAAAATTTCAATTAAACTTTACATTTTTCATTATTTCATTACTCGAAAATGCTTTTAATAATTTCTTTTCATTCGAAATTACTCGTAGTCATTTCTTTTCATTCTTTCGCATAGATTGTGAATTATTTTACCATAATTCACTAAAATCATTCATTTTCTCATCAATTTGCATTTTATTTCATATAAATGCCATATTTTCAATACTTACATAATTGAAAATATTCTCTAAAATATTCATTTAATTTCAATAAATTCCATAAAAATTCCTAAGCATATTATTTCATTTCTAGTGTCATTTAAAAGCTTAAATTCATTAAAATTCACAAAATATACCTAGATTTCCTTAGAGTGAAATTCGGCCATCAAAGTAACTATACCATATCATCATTCAATAAATCATTTAAACATTTTAACATGCTTATTCAAGGTCTAGTTACACTAATTCATCATTAATTTCAATTAAAACATCATTTTATCACATAAACCCTAACTTACATAAAGGGTATTTAATTTGAATCAAAGAAATTACTAAGATTTATTAGCCACTAACCTTCTTTTCTTGTTCTAGTGTGCCTAAGCTTCCTTTTCCTTGCCTTTAGCCTTGGAAGCTTGCAAATCTCCTTGATTCCCTAAGTGAACCGAAATTTCAAGCTATTAGAACTCAAAGTTTTCAACCTCAAATGCTAAAAATAACATCATAATTGAACTCTAGGCACCCAAAAACATAAGTAGGCACCTTAGATAAATTTTTAACCCATTAATTTCACTTACCTCAAATGAAACCCTAAACTCTCTCTCCAATTTTTTCTTGATTTCCTTCCTTGATTTGAAGAGAGGAGGTCACAATACTTAACTAGAGAGGCTGAACTTTCTATTAGGTGGCTTGATTTGGTGTGAAATGGAGAGAAAAATGAAGAAAAAATCCAACAACCATGGTGGAGAAGTATTCGGCCAAGAGGAAGAGAGAAGGAAGAGGATGATGTGCTGTCCCATTCCAGAGAATTTCCTCTTTAAATAGGCTGAGTTTTGGGCTTTGTGGGCTTGGATTGGGTTAATGGGCTTAGTTAATTAACTAAAGCCCATTAATACCTAATTTAAAGCCCAAAATCATTTCTCCCATTTTCTCACTCCAAATCACTCCAATTTCAATTCCATAATTCTTATCAAATCCAAATTAGGTAGTACACAAAATTTTGGCTCAATCGGAGTCCGTTACTGGTCCGATTCAACCGAATTGGTTCGATTCGACAACTGTCGACATTGCCGAAAAATTCATTTCTTTATACCAAAATATTCTACATGAAATTTCATGAAGATCTGCAAAATATGGCAATTTTTGGAGTTCATTTGATATTTTTAACAGTTTATTCAAAATCAAGTCTCCTTCCCTACCAGAGAAATTGACTCGCTACCTTTTTCGTATTTTTGACTTTCGGAGGTCTATTTGACCTCGATTTCAATTCAAATTTCAACCTCGGACTCACCATGACCAATACTTTCCGATGGTCAAATAAAATATTTTTCACTTTCGGGTCCGGTTTACGGCCCGGGTACACTATTCACCATCGGAATTTACTGTTCACGGCCAGACCGGTGTTAAGGCCATTACACTCATTGCCTGTAACACTTTGGAATCACTATCGACATGAATAGTACTTTCAAATGGTGAATACTGACACCAAAAGTGAATAATACCATATCGGATCCACCAAGATAAAAAAAAAATTATGTCACCATTAGAAAATACAAGTCATGATGAGTCCGATAGTATAATTTGAGCTGAAATTAAGACCAAATAGTTCTCCAAAAATAAAAATAAATCACAAGATCGAAAAGGGTTCAAACTAACTTTGATCGGATTGAAAATATTCTACAAACTTCCAAAAATTATTTCGATTATATGAAACATTTTAGAATAATGAATATTAATTTTTAGAAGTGAAAATAAAAATTTTGGACACTTTTAAAATTTAAGATTTTCAGACTAGTTGAAAATGTTTCGGTTCCTGAAACCTATAGAAATGAATTTCGATTGACTCAAAATTTTAAAAACATCTTAATTATAATATTTAGAAATTTTTAGAATAATTTTGGTGAAAAATAAAATAAGAATGGATGAGCTAATGAAAAATAAACAAACATCAACATGCATTGAATTCATATGTTGATTCAAATTCGTCCAACCCATTTAGATATTGGCTCATTTATGATCTATATTTTTTGATCAATTTATGATCCGTTCATTTATAATCCATCCGTTTATGACCAACCCAAATCCGTCCAATCCATCCATTTACCATATATATATATTTCAAAGAATCAAAATTACCGTTGACTTATTTTATAGTAGTTATTTACCAGCTTTTTAGAATTATAATTTTGCTTTTATTTGTCTCTTAAAATCGAGCTGTGTTAATGATAAATTTGATTTGATATTCTAATAATTGCAGCAAAGCAACACATATTTCTTTAAAATATCTCTTTTCCTTTGAGACCGAACAATTCATTTTTATAATAGAAAAAAAGAAATGGGAATTATTTAGTACAATATGCAAAGAAATTAATTAATAAGAATCTTATATATTTCCTGAATCTCTATAACCATCAAAAGCTATAATAAAATAAAATTAAGTCAGTGATTTTGGCACATGAGCGTTTATCTTTGTTCATTTGTCTTTGCCCTAAATTTAATTATTCCTTCCTTTCAATTAAGGACAAAAACAACCCTTTGCTTCAAGAAATCTTTAATGTCCTATTTTAGTTTTTGGCCATTCAGTCTTCCAGCTAATTAACAAAATTTTTAAGCAACAACAACGAGGTTAGCTTAATTCAACTCTTCAAATTAATCACAGACATAAGTTTCCATTAAATTAAGTAGCTAACAGTCAGTCCAAAAATGTGAATAAAATAAGAGTAAAAGAATGGGCGGACCTTGAAAAAGCAGAATACAATGTAAAAAAGCAAAAGTAGAAGCAAGAAGAGGCCCACTGCCACCTAAAAGGGATCCATACACCAAACACCTTATGATGCCTCACCCTCTCCCTCACCCCTATTATGCTAAACGACAACCCCAATCTCCCACCACCTTTTTTTATACATTAAATATTTATATTTTCAAAATTAAATTTTAAATCATTTAATTTTTACATATTTACGTATTAATTTTTTATATTTTTAAAAATAAACATTATACCTCTTAAATTATCTAATATAACATATTAAATTCAAATTAACGTAAAAAAAATAACAGTATATCATTAAAATACATACGACTTTAATCGTATTATATTATCGTTTGTGCCGTATTTTTTAAATTTAATGTGTTATATTCAAAAAGTTCAAAAACTCAAAGTATAATTTTGAAAGTACTGAAATTTAACGTATAAAATCATTAAAATAGATGAATTAAAATATGAAAATTTCCTTTTTTTTTCTAGTTGTAGTCTTTCCCTCTATTTTGTATTTCACAAATCATTTTTCTCATTTTAATCTCTAAATATTTAATTTAATATCTCTAAAAAATTAAATAAGAAAATTACTAATAATTAGGGACCTAAGAGTAATTTTAACCGTTTCCATTAAACATTCACTAAAAAAAATTCTTATAGCAAAACCAGATGATTTGAACACAAGGAAACAATAGAAATCTCATAAAATATAGATATAAAAGTGGAAATGACAATATTTTCAATAATTAATCGTCACTAAAAATGGAAATCGGAAAATGAAATTATTATATATGAATCATAAAATACTGAAATTCACTGATATTGCAGCAATTGCATTCGGCTTTGTATCCTTAATTGTTCATAAAACCTTCTTATGAACTCTTCAGCTTCATCATCCACCTCTCTATTAATCTCTCCATCATTCTCTTCCTCCGACGAATAATCCGATACTCTCACAGCAAACGGAGAAGGGCTGCGCTTTTCTCCGGCTGCAAAGTCATCCAGATAAAGGTTAAAGCTATACTCGGGCGTTTTAGGCACCATAACCATAGCTTTATTATCACTCACTTCTATTTCTTCTTCTTCTTCGATGACCTGAGGGAGATTGATACAAGGAAAGTAACAGTGTTTCCGCTTAGGCGCGTGGAAAAAAAACAGGATTTGGGCTGTTACTGCAAGAGAATTCATATTCCTGTAAGCCGTAGCCACCACGTGCCGCCACGTTTCTCGATGAGTTGTGGTGGTGGAGAGATAAGATGTTGCTGACTGATTTTCTTAAAAGCTTTCCTCTTTTAATCATTAGATTCATGTCCATGATCAGCTTTCTCTTTGAAATGAAACCTTTTCTGATCATGAAGAAGGATACTCTTACCACATTCCATAGCCTCTTGGCTAAAACTGAGTTCACCCTTGGATGAACCTCCATTAATGGTCTGTCAGTAATGATAAGTAAGAGAGATTAAAGATAGTTTTATGGGTTTTCTTTGATTTCTGCGAGGTTTGATAGACCTCGCAGAAGAAAGAAAACCCGATGAGAAAATGGGAAGCGACAGAGTTTAGAATTTATAGCTAGAATTATGGGCGGTCGGCATAAGGATTTTCTATTCGTTGAAAATTAATTAATATTAAATAAAATAAGTCTTTTTTTAAGAAAATAATAATAAATAATTTAATGTATTGATGAAGAAGGGTAATGGAAATTGTGGTGGAGCTATAGAAAAGAAAAAAAAAATTCAAATGGATCCAACAACCGCTGTCCTTCCCCTCGCGTTCCTCTTCTTTTCTACTTTATTTCACTAAAAAATTATTGAAAATAATATAAATATTATGAACTATATGAATTTAAGAAAATAATTATACATAAATTAAGGTAACTGATGATTTATTATTAAGAAATATTTTGAGTTTAATACAGCTAATTAACATTACAATTTAATGATTTTTTTTTCAAAAGACATGTTGGTGGGTTTTTCAACGGTTATATTATTAAGAGAAAGATTGTGTAGCTAAGAAAACCAAGAATGGGAAAGGGAAGGAGCCTAATCTCTAATCACCCAAAATTAAAGATTGGTTCAGTCTCTAAACGTCTAATTAAACAACCTTTTGGCAGCCTTTAGAGGATTATTTTATGTAAATTATATGATATTTTCTGATTTGATTTAATTTAAAAGTCGAATGACTTGTGATTTCATGGACCATATACAACTCTTGTAATATAATTTGTGCTTTTCATGTGGTTATAATTAATACTTTATTCTTTACTATACGTCTTTAACTTTTGGCATTTTCATTAACTTTTTTTCCACCAAATCATAAAATGATTTGCCACACGTGACAAAATGATAGATATATACATTCACACATATTTATACTGTTAAAATTATAAAATATCTATGACCCTCTTATCTGATCTGAATGTTTAAATATATTGAACCATTTAGTATAGAATAAAAAGATTTTTTTAGTGTAATTTTGAAAAAATTTCAAAGTTTTGGACTATAGTAAATATATTTGGAAAATTGAGGTGTTAAAAAAGGCACTCAACATTGCCGTTTTTCTGACGACGTGTATCCCGCTCCATTAGATGCTTTTTCTGCATTGAAAATAGCACTCCATGCTGCTGTTTTTTACTTTACCATAATGACGTCGTCGTTTCGCATGGGGAGGGAACTACTGCCATGACCTTTAAAAACGATGTTGTTTCATTCTATGGAAAACAGTGCCATTTCACTCTAAAAAATAGAGGAAAGAAATAGAATGTTGATAAAATTGTTGAATTTTGTTGCGTGAAAGATGTTCATGATATTTTAAAAATTTCCTTGCTTGTGTTTACTAAGAGTGACAGGATAATTTGATACTATGATAAAAGGGGTTGTCATTCGATGAAGAGTGGGTATCAGCTAGCTATTAGAGGCATTAGAGAGGAGCAACATATGGCAAACAATATTTGGAAACTCATTTGGCAATTACATATTCCTTCTAAAGTTTAAATTTTTTTATGGAGGACTCTAAGAAACATTTTACCAGTTAGAGCTAGAATGGTTCAAAAGGGTATCTCTATTAAACCTTCTTGTTTGCTTTCTGATGATGAGGATGATTGTTCCCACTTCTTTTTTGGGTGCCTTTTTGCTAAAGAGGTATGGAGTATTTTTGGGTATGCCTGATTATGATACACATGTACCTTTGCTGGATATTTTTTCTTATATGTTGACTTTGCTTAACAAGGATAAGGTTAAGACTATGAGTATGATTATGTGGCAAATGTGGAATATTAGGAACAAGCTTTTGTGGAACAATGTGTTGATGGCCCTAGGGATGATCACGGGGCGGGGATTCCCCGGCCCCGGCGGGGAATCCCCGAAATTTCCCCCCGCAGGGACGGGGGCGGGGGAAAAAAATTTCCCGTCCTAAAATCGGGGACGGGGACGGGAAATGGGATCCCCGCCCCGCAAAAAAAAAAAAAAATATATATATATATTAAAATATAATATTTTATAAATAATTAAAATATAATTTAATTTTATAATTATTAAGTTTTAAATTATTATTGATTTTAAATTTTTTATTTATTAAATATTATATTTTAATTTTAATTATTAATAAAATATTATATTTAAAAAAAAAATGGGGGACGGGGATCCCCGCGAGGCGGGGACGGGGGGAATTCTTCCCCCGACATTGGTGGCGAGGGCGGAGCGGGGAATCCCCGCCACTGGCGGGGGAGGGAGTGGGGGAGCATTTCCCGGCCCCGCCCCGCCCCGTGATCATCCCTAGATGGCCCGTCATATTGTGTTTGAATATGCTCTTTATTTTCTAGGAGAATGGAGAGCGGCAAAGGAGGTTTTAAATAATATTTTGGTACTAGGAACTTATTGCAACCCGATGTTGTCTTCTTCTTTGGAAGGTGTGAATAGGACATGGAGCTGTAACATTGATGCTACGGTCTTTGCTGATCAAGATAGAACCAGATTTGGAGCTATTTTTCAGGCATGCTGAAGGTCTCTTTTTCAAAGCTATCTCAAGTCATTGCCCTGGAGTTTTTTCTCCCAGAGTTGCTGAAGGTGTGGCATTACGTTCAGTCCTATTATGGATTGAAGCACATCTCGATACGAATGGCATCGTTTACACAGATGCTCAGGAACTTACTTTTTCTTTTAGTAGTACTTTTGAAGATTTTTCAGATTTGGGTGTTATTGTTTTAGATTGTAAAGTTCTTTTTTTTCTAGTAGACTAGATATTGAATTATCTTGGATAAAGAGGTCTAACAACTTTGAGCCTCATAAATTAGCTAGAGGATCATTGTTGTATGATCCGATGTTTGTTTGGGATGATTGCCCCTCTTATCTTTTATCTTTTCTTTTATAAAGATCGGGTATTTAATAAAAAAAAAGAAAACTATAAAGTTAATTGGAATTAATTAGTAATTTTTAATTTTCTCCTGCCTTTCGGATATATGGTGGCTTGCTCCAAAATTGACTTGTAGAGTTTTAGTAGAATTGAGTTAATCGATTAATTTTGCCAATAATAGAAATTAAATGGTTAATTTAGGAATTCACCCCACTTCATAATTTATGTGTGAGTATGAATTTGGCACCATTGATAATTCTTTTTAACTTTCTAAGAAAAACAAATCCTATTATACTAAATTTTATATGTCCATATTTAATTGATCAAATTTTTATGTACCAGTAAATAAAAAAAAATACATATTTGATAAGTATTGACAATTCAGAGTTATTACAGATACGGTATACTTGCACTACATTTACACTTTCAGATTGAAAATACTCGCACATTTTGATGATAGAGATGCGGACACCATAATTTGGCCCGATATTTTATACTTTACATTTGCTCTTTCAATTATTATATATAAAAAAGAATTCATAGAAATAATATTAATGGTGTTGGTCCTATGACCCTATTACCAGAAAGGAGACGAACTTAGGGAGCACTCAAAAGAATTAGAAAGATCACAAAATGGCATAACAAATGAAGGAGTGTAGACAACTATTTCCAACACAAGAAATATGTGCATAAATTACGGGATATGTGACTTTCAATCATCTTTATTTCTTAAAAGAAGTAAGCAAAAAGTTAAGTTTCTTTACAAATTGCAAAAGTGGATCCATCTCTTATTTTGTTTTTTTCTTTTCCTTCACTTCAAAGTTTTATTTATTTCCGCATTTTAGGCCAATTATTCACAAAACAAAAATAATAATCCAATCCCTTCACTCATTCCCTTTTTCCTTTATTTTTCAATAAGTGCCAAAACAATTGCTTTTACATGCATACAAATTAAAATATGCAATTAATGACCATTTGCAAGGATTTTTAATAGGTTCTAGTCATTTCAAAAATAAATCCTCTATTTTTTCTACTTTTAATTAAAAATAGTGTGAATTTAAGTGTTCGGTGTCACATATCAAGAAATTACAAAAATATAATAAATTTCATAAAAATTTGATCAACAATTCTCACATTACAAGCGAATTTTTGAATTTCAATTAATTCCAAATCAATTTTCTTTACATGATATTAAAGCCACTAGTTCTTGATGTTACACAATTCATAAATATACAATTATGAAAACTTTACACTTCAACTTTTCCGTATGTGTTAAGTTTTGAATGTGAAAAGATTGTATTAAAATGTTTAAATATTTTACGTCAACCAGTTTCAAAAATATTATACTTTTTATAAAAAAAAAAATTGGACAATTCTCAATTTTATAACTCAGTTTTTAGATTTAAATTAGTTTATGTCCATTTTATTTTCATAAAAAAATGAAATAAAAAGTTTGAACAGTTGTCAATCTTATAAGTCAACTTTTATATTTAAATGATTGTATGCCCATTTTATTTCCATTAAGGAAAAAGTTAGATAAAATAGTGTGGCATAAGCCTCTGTATAAAGCTAAGCAATGTAGAAGATTGATGGTTCCATTTCTTTTTTCAAAGCCCATTATATGAGGATGAGCATGGATGGTTAACTGATCTATTAGTAAAAAAAATTAATCAGTTCATTAATATCAATTTTTTAAAATTACTAACCATTAATCAGTTCGTTGCATTCAGTTAATCAGTCCATCAGTTTTGATTTTTCGATTTAGTTAACTAATATTTTTCGGTTAACTATTAAAATTTATAACATAAAATTATTAAAAAAATTAAATAAAATTCAATTCAATTTCAAATTTATAAAGTAATTTAATATAAAAATTACGAAACAAACGTAATTTACTAGTCAAAATTCATGTTATATAGATTAATACCTGATATTATAAAATAGATTTGATATTTATTGAAAATTATAATATGTTTGATTTTAAGTTAAATAAAATTTTGAATAATATTAAATGTTATAACATAAACTCTAAAATATAAGAAAATGTAATTACATGCTATTAAGTAAAATATGAACACCAATATATGATAAAAAAATAATATATATAAAAGTTAATCGGATACTATATATAAATATTATTATATAATTAAAGAAAATGACATAATATAAATTTAATTTAATATAAAAAAT